>BGZK01000609.1:0-341182 GCA_005406025.1 Eumeta japonica | reverse complement strand
CTATAAGACTGTTTTATATGTAGTTGCTATTGTTGTGACATGGCAAATGGTTGCAAATATTTAACTAAATGCTTGTATACAAAATATGAGTATTTTTTCTGAAATTTGCCATAAAGAAAGTACAAGTGAGGAAATTATTATGCATTTTGAAATATGTCTGTATTATTTAGACACTTATGAGTTTTTCCTCATGTAAACTATTAATATTAGAAGTGTTGCCATTAAAATTCGAATTTTAGAATAAAAGGCAGATAAGAGTTTGGAATTTAAACATGACGCTGTGGCACAAAAGTTACATGTTTATATCAACGAATGACAATTACAATACAAAGTACATTGCCAATTTTACTGGTATTCTAGAAGGATAATGATTGTAAAGGAGTTTTGCCACAAATGAGATTTAGCTAAAGCAATGTATCGTATTACAAATGCTCCAATTGTAATCGTTATCTATTGAAATAGAGGCGCTTTCGACAGCATAATTCAAAATATGTATTAATGTGGCTTGTTGAATAGTATTAATCAAATACATAAACCGATGTGGTGTTTTAAATTATCCACACCCAAAAGAAGGTATAAATTAATATATTTTTGGAATAAAATATATTTTTATATTTCTTTTTTAAAATGTAAAGTGAACTAAAATGTATACTTCTTTGGGTAAGGTTTAATTAAGAGACAGACTAAAAATTTTTCAAGGCGTACCAAATAATATTATAGAATCTTCTAATTTTCATTTTTCATAAGATATAGGTTTCTGACATTGTATTGATCTCATTTCCCTTCTTTGATATTCCTTAAGTTCCCTTGATATTCAAACTATCTATGCATGAACCTATAAAGATGTTTCGTATATAATTGTTACGATTTTTTTTAAATGAGAGTTATAGTAGATGTTGCAGACATAAAATTTCTAAAAGTAAAATTCAGAACAGGCTTGTCAAAAGTTAGAACATTGAAAGGCATGTCCTACTATCACCGGAAAGGCGCCATAGCCTTTTGAAATATGGGTGACTCTTAAATTTTTTGAACTGCCTACTTAGAAATTGTAAAATGTCAAATATATTGGAATTCATAAAATTGAATTGTTTACCAACTTCATTATTTATATTGCATTTTTCTGTCATTTGCTTTTACAAATTGGCGACAAAAACAAGATTGTTTGTCTAACGCAAAAAGAATTTAACGCGAGAAAATTTTCGTACCATAATTTTCTATGATTTTCGTTGCCATTTAGGCCAATAAGAAAGACATGACAGACTTCGGTTAGCCTTTCATGATGCAATTCTACGCCTTGTCACTGCTTTCACTAGTTCAAACGTGGTCGCCGTAATTTGGCTGACGATCTGTGTGAGGGATCCTTCTATAGCGACGACCGAAGACAAGTGCTGTGCGGCTTATGATAGCGATTGGCAATAGATATGCTCAAATCTGTCAGCAGATTTGAACATATCTATATTAATAATCTTAAGCATGCTCAAATCTGTCAGCAGATTTGAGCATGCTTAAGCATCGGTATGAGGAATTAGTCAAATGTACAAAGTCTTTTATCAATATTTAGTGGTCAAGAAGCTTTGTACTCAGTGGATACCTCATAATTTGATCAAAGCTCAAAAACTCCGTCGTGTTAATTAATGCCGCAAAATAATGCAAAAAATTACGGTGGTGACTCAAATGTTGTATACGATATAGTTGCAGGTGACGAAAGCTGGATTTACGGTTACGATCCCGAAACTAAAAGACAGTTTGTTCAGTGTGTTTTCTTTTGAGTTGTGGCCTATTAAAATAAAACGAGGACGAAGCATTGGAAAAAAGATAGTTGCCTTTTTCTTTGGAATGACTATTATTTTGGAATGAGATTATGCAATAATTGTTTTAGAAGATAAAAAAAAACAATCGCTGTAGACTGTTACACTAATGATTGTTTATCTCTTGTTTTGAAAAAAATTCGAGAAAAACGACCTCAGTTTAGGATTCTCCTTTATCTTCACAACGCCTCACTACACACCGCCAGACAAACAACTAATATTGAATTGATATCGAAGATAAGTATATTAGGAATGTACAAGCTTACCCGCCTTAGAGCTCCGACCTCGCGTCGTGCGATTTTTATTTATTTCCTAAAATAAAAAAAAAATTGAGAAAAGTGGCTTAAGGACGCCGAGGAAGTTAGTGGCTACGTGTGAAGAGGCCATCGAAACGATTCTTAAGTGCGAGTTGATAATTGTTTCTCTCAGTGATTCCATCGAATGCAGTGATATATTGATATCAATGGACACTGTTTTGAAACTAGTTTGCTCAGTTTTTGATTTTCTGAGGACTTTCCGCTTGACGAGAAAACGTCAGCGGTTTCTGCATGTGACGTAGTGAGATACATAGCGCTTGCGCTCAGATACTTGTATAAGTCGTAAACGTGATATTGTTGATGAAAGTATGATGGTAGACAAACGATTTTCGAGAAAACTAATTTTTAACATCTGCTTTAAAACGCCTATAGCATAACTCTAAGTACGTTATCACTAGAATTCGTGTTTTCAAATACAGCCTACAAATAACCTCATGAACAGGAACAGTTTATCTCATCTGTATTTTTATTTTATTCTCTGAAACTGTGCCTCAGCGATGAAATGATTGAAATCTGATATAACGATGGAAGCTTTGAATAAAGAATAACAATATTTATGGTCTTACGGCGCTGAATTTATATACATAATCTAGGTAACAAGTTGAAAATGGTGAAAAATAAAGATACTCATCCTAAAAATACGTGCTATAGTTAATTTGATCCGGAATAATGTCTAGAAAAATAGATCGAAAACGTTTATTAGCATATAAAAAATGTAAAAGTTATTAACAATTAAATAAAAAAAAAGGTATTTCGTTTTTCATCGATATCTTGTAAACTATTCATATTTAAGAAATTTGAAAAAAAAAATCTTTAAAGAGAAGAAAATTTTCTATAAAAAAGCCCTGACTTACGGAACTTTACCTTAGTTATTTATAATTTTAATTTGTCGCTGAATATGGACCTCTGGGTGACATTTTAAGGTAGCACGTGCGGTGTCAAAATTGAGTACGTCAGACTAAATAATTTTTTTTGGGAAGTAAATATTAATTTGAAAATTACAATAAATTATGGTGTACTTAGGAAACTTCAAAAAGTTTATTCTCGTTGAAATTTAATTTAAAATTAATTTTATAAAAAGTTAGACAGTTGTTAATTAACAAGATTTTCTCCAACTTTCGTCTTCATTGTGCATTGAAAAAATTGTTTAAATAATTGAAATAAATGTTTTTCGCTTCGTGGAGCTCTTTTTATATATATACTTAACAAAATCATAATGTAAAAGTTTAAAAAATTTCAATACTTTGTATATAATAAATTTTTAACTTAAATAATATTACTTTGATTTTTCAGTTTTTGTTTTATTTTGAAAGTCGGACAAAATTTTTTTAATTAACAATTTTCTAACTTGTTATAAAATTAAATTTAAGTTAAATTTCAACGAGACTAAACTTTTTGAAGTGTCCTGATTACACGATAATTTATTCAATTTTTTAAATTAATTTTCAATACCGTAAAAGAATTATTTAGTGCAACGTATTTGATTTTGACGACGCGCGCGCTACCTTAAAATGCCGCACGAAAGCACATTATCAGCGTTAAATTTAAATTATAAATAATAGAGATAGTGTTCCGAGAGTTGAAGGTTTTTTATAGGAAATTTCGTCGTCTTTAAGGACAAATTTTTCAAATTTCTTAAATATTATCTTAATAGTTTACGAGATATAGTGAAAAACGAAATACATTTTATATCATATTTAATTGTTTATAACTTTTGCAATTTTTTTATATGCTAATAAACGCTTTCGACACATTTTTTTAAACATTATTCCGGATCAAATGAGCTATTGCACGTATTTTTAGGATTAGTATATCTATTTTTTATCATTTTCAACTTGTTACCTTAATTAACAGAGATTATCACATGCATATAAATGAAAATATTTTTTTTTTATTTTATAATGCATTACGGTCACTTCTAAATTTATCTTAAACTGTCTTCAGTATTTATTCACCTAGTTTTCCCTATGTTATAACATATATAACTTTTAATTATCAGCTAAAGATTTTGGAATTGACCATTCACCAATAATTGTAGAATGTATCGTTCTTATATTTTAGTGAATTATTTAATAATAATTCTGTAGTTAAAATTAATCACCACCATTTTGGAAGCTAGCAACTTTGTGATTCACCAATATGGTAGTGATTAATTTCAAACAGATAGCGCTAAGTTGATGTTTTTTAGTTTTTTAAACAATGTTGTTGCATTTTCACAAACAAGGTAATTTACAACCTCACCGCTATCGTCCTCTCACTATTTTTCATTTCAAATGAAAGGGCTTGGATATGAAGCTTTTGACGGCCATCAGTTCGTTTAATTTTTGTAGTAGGTTTTGGAGGTGATAAAGTGTAATTGCGGTTTAGGAATATTATCTAATCAATGTTCATGTAGTTCAATAGGATGTTGGTATAATCAAAATTTTGCAGCATTGTTGCTGTCATAATGATTCCTGTGAACAACAAATACTTAAATGCCTGCTCTCCTAGCGTACTAAGTTTGAGGACTAAGTGTTGGCATAAAAGCAATAAAAATCTCTCCTATCCAACTGCCAGAAAAAAACACCCTGTTACAAAATTATGTAGGCATGTGCAACGTAAGGGGTTGCGCAATATCTTAAAAAAAGAAACTCGTTTATAGAAAACTATACCATTCAAATCTCATTATAATCACCATACAAGAAAATTACATGGCAAATGGTTCATTCGCCTCTGACTGCAACTGTATACAAAGCGTGGAAAAACGGCCCAGAAAACGAGGGAAGTGGACATTCTTATAAGATAGAACACATTATTCAGAATTGATGCAATTTAGCTCCTGGTTTAGATTTACTGTAGTAGAAAAAACTTTGGATGTTCTACTTACAATCGGAAGAACTAGCTTAGACAAGAAATGAAGTATTACATCAGGAACCAAAAAGAATGAGCCAAATTAGCACAGAAAAAAATATTGATTAAAAAGACTGCGGCAGATTTTTTTTTGAAAATTCTGCACTAAGAGAAAAAAACCAAAGAATTAAAGAAAGACTTTCTTTTAAGAAGAGTTTCGACACCATTTACTTAATTTTACTTTCATATCTACTACAACAGAGAGAAAAGTTGGATGCCCTATTTACGCGGTAGAGACTGTTTAGATAAAACAAGAGCTATTACATCAGGAACCTAAAAAGAATGGCTTACAGTAGCACAAAGCAAAGTTCAAATAAAAAAAAATGCTGCGGATTAACTTTATCTAGAGGATTCTAAAAGCTCTACACCAAGGGAAGATAATAAAGAATTAAATGTTAACTAAAGAAATAAACGAATAACAAAGGTTTACCTTCTTGATGTATTAATTTACACATAATAGTATCTATCCTCTATCTCGACACCAGTTTCTAGTTAAATATTGCACGAAAAACGGCTGCCTCATAGTCCCGTCACTCCTAATCCAGACTAAGGTCTACACTCCCCTCACATAATTATTCTCGCTTGAGTTTATCGGGACTTACCTCTTTCAGTCTCTGCGACTAGCTGAAGGTTAAGCAGAAGACGATGATGATGATGATAACGATGATTAATATTAAATAATACCTAAGACGATAGCGCAACACAAACACGCAACTCATTGCTACATAGCGTGTATTCTCATTTATATGTGTTATAGTTTATAGGAGAGTTCATTAGAGATGTGTTTTAAGATATCAAAAAAAAAATGTATGTTGTAAAAATAATTTCGGGAGAAATATTTATCTATCACTAGTTTTTCTTGTGTAGGAACTAGTTTTCCTTTACATTCCCCCGTCATTATAAATCGCGAACAAAGAAAAAGAGACACGTGTTATTCCCCCGAAATTATTGTGACGAATGACAAGTTGAAGCAATAAGACAAAAAATTCGGCACGGATCTTGCGAAGACGGCTTTTATCAAAATCCGTGGCGGCACGTGCAACCCGGCGATGCTAGGGTGTGTGGCGTTATTTTGTGGCAGCGGCGTATTTATGCAAAAAAAAGTTGTGCAAATAGTAAAAGTTGTTTTTATAAGTATTTATTTTGAAAGATAAATGGCAAATAAGTATACGTTATCCTAAAAATGCAGTACGTATTCTTTGTTTTGGAAACGTAAATACAAAAAGCGGTCACTAGTTGAAAACCTAAGTGAGAGAATGTTATGAAAGTCATATTCATATAGTTATATGTTGTATGTATGTGTATAATCATATTGATATAATTATATTAATAATCATATTCATATTCATAAGTTATATACTTATTAGATACTTAACTGTCTATACACTAGTTGTTAACAATAGTGTATATGTATATTTTATTCTGATCGATCGTACACCCTCGTAGCAATAGGTTCGAAAGTAAAATACCTCTTCATTTGTAATGCTTCAGTGTGATAATGGACGTCTATTACTTTTAGCAGTGTTCCAATAAGAAATGTTCTCCGAGGTCAAGGATAAATTTAATGACGCTTTTAGTAGATATCGACGCTCACGTTTCTGCCATAGATCTAATTAACTTCTAATTTCTTATAAAGATACAGTCTATGGGCATGCGCACTCGAAAAATTGGCAGCTCGAACGAAGATCGGTCAAACGAATTGGGTAAATTGAATTAGGAAAGGTAAATTCTATCCCGGCTTCTCACTAATCCTGTTACTGAATTTATCTTTTTCGTAGGATATTCCGAAGCGACAAGTCCTTGAATGGTGTTTATTAGATAATTTAAGAAAAGCTGGTATACTCTGTGTATATGCCGTTAAACGGAAACTAATATAGTCTTTTTCTTTTAAACTCATGATAATATCTTGACTTAGAAAATATATTAAATCAAACAAACCAATTACAATAGTCCCAACCCTGCTTTTTTAACTGTGTAACAAATATCAGGGCAAATAAAAGCAGAGAAATGAACCAAAGCCACTATCATTATATCATTATGTATTGTTTTTACCTTACCATACCACAAAATAATTTTGCAAAGTTTCATTGAATTCACCAAATAAGAAAATGTATTATTTGTATAAAAAACAAATAAAAAAACCTACAGTAGTGGCCCCGAGTTCTAGCCATCTCTATTTTTTTTAATATTATTATATTCTTTAAATAATTTATGACGTATTTTCTGCTATGATATTTATTGATGTGTCTTTGAACGTTTGAGTTCAAAAATTTAAAAACGGTTGACCCTGCAGATCGTCCTTGAAACTTCTTACTATTTTCGAGCTCAAAACTTTTATGAATGTGGTTCTACTACGTATTGAGCTTTACGAGTTCAAAAATCTTTGTATATTGGGTTGGGGAAAATTTTTTTTCGTACATCCTATAAAAATTCAAGATAAACTTTCATCATGTTGTATGTACAATTAATATAAAATTTGTTGCCATTTTGTAGATACTTACATAATCCCATTGCTTCTGAACATAGGACTTTTGATCAAAAAACTGTGACAAGTAGTTTTGACTGTCTTCTTTTGATGTTAACCTAACACTACCTCATGAATTCTGAAAAGATCGATGCAGGTGAAAATATGAGGGTGAAAGGTCAGGGCTATATGGTGGATGAATTAATAATTTCCAACCAAATTCACTCAATATTTTTTTCATCACCACTGATCAATCTTTTCAATAACTATTCGATTTTATTATGTTTCAATGGAAAACCGCAACTGAGTACATGATTCATTCTTTCAGTTAGCTTGTGTGGGACCAAAGTATCGAGCTTTTTTGTATATCCAACTTTTTTCAAATAGGTTAAAACTGCTTTGTGGTCTATCCCCAGCTCTTTAGCTATGCCTTAAGAACTAATATGCCGATCTTGCTTTACTTTTCCCAAAATGGCATTGACTTTATCTGTAACAAGTCAACCAGAGTGAAGTTCATCATTGACATCAAAATTACCAGACTGAAAACGCTCGAACAAGTTTTGTGTTACTCGTAATAGTTTCGTGTTAGTTTTTTCGCGGCTTATGACGCATTTTTTCCTTTTATGTAATAAAAATTTTAAAATTTGTCGAATTTCTTCATTTCGGTGGACAGAAAAAACAATAGAAAATTGGCGGGGCAACATTTTTATTTTTCTCTTTTTAAATGTCATCTATGTCATGGTATCAAAACTAGCCAGATACAAACAGCACAACCAGAGGGATTAAACTACAACTTTTTACTTATAAAATACGAAAAACCTTTTTCCTCGACCTAATGTATACACATATATTAAAAATAAAAACACTTTTTAATTTTTAGGTACAATATTTTTCGAACGCATTTTTTTATTTTTATTTCCTCTATTGTATCCTAAGAAGTTTTTTAAACAGAAATACTTGACCGAGTACCAAATATCAGTCCGTTATAATTTCACATGTTGAATTGAAAAAGCATTTTTTTTTCTAAATTTTCTGTTAAGAACATCGCTTGCACGAACTCGTCGATTTTCATGCAGGTTGGAACAATCGACGTTACCTTTTAAGCAGAAGAGCTAGTTAAGTTTTGGAATTTATCGTTATAGATTAAAAAACAATTAAAAAACAGTTTTGGAAAAACTTTTTCTACTCACGCACAACCACACGGACGTACAGATATCACTAGGAAAATAGTCGAAATAGATTCGTAGGATCCTCAAACGTAAAGAATTGACGAAAACTCGATTTTAGAAAATCGTACAGTAGACAGTAACTTTTCAAACCGAAAATCTTTCAATTTTTATAGGAGAAAGTTAAAAATGCAAATTCCAATATTTTTGATTATCATTATTATAACAAACATCAAAAAATTTTTCGTTCAATCCGTTTCTGATATAATGAAGATATGTTTAAAATTTACTTTAATTTGAAACAGTTTTCTAATTTGGTTTCTAAGTATGTTCACAATGATATTAAGTAAATTCCCTATATTCTTATCTAAGGCGTTTTCACAAGATATTTTTTCGATCCTACATTTCCCAGGCTCATGAAAATTTCATTTGCATAAAGTGAGTTTCTTCTTGTAAAACCTATTATGAATACATTAGCCATTCGGGTCTTCCGCTTCTTACCCTGACTCAGTTGCGTACACGACAATTCATGTATGTTGATTATTAGGGAGTTAATTAAACTGGTTTGCAATCAAATTGAACTTGAAGGAAAGGGATCAAAGCCGTTACCAAAAGCTGGCTAATTAATTCACAGCCTTGTTGTTGAAACTCGTTCAAAGCTCGTACAGAGTATCCTTATTTAAAAAAGCTTGGAAAATATGGTGAATCGGATATAATTTTTATCAATAACGTTAGCTTGGCGAGTTGTAATGAGATGTAATGTTTTTATATTTATGTAAACACTGCTTATGTAACTTTGTGTATACTGTCGTTTTAAAACATGTTTATTTATGTTCGAAATTTCTATACCTTATTGATTGAGTCTACAGTTAGTTCCTTTTTTTTTGATCGATTATTATTCGAAAACATTTCTAAGTGAAAAAAACCTTGTGAAATCATCTTCAAAATAAACCAGTGCAAAAAGGAGATATCTTGAGCGCTTTTAAAAACAAATTCTTACGTATAAAAAACATTAATAGAACTTGTGGAATATTTAAATTTTTGTCTTGTACTTGATCAGGAATTTATATTTTGAACATTTTAAGAAATTCGGTACATACATGGATAGTTTTTTTTTTTATGTAAAACACCATAAAGTTTATTTATTATTCTCCTCAAAGCTTTCCATTCTATAAGATAACTATTACTACGAAGTTTTCAATGTAACTAACTGCTTACTATCTTTATGTGTGTTTGTGCCGTTCGCACTTTGTTCGCAATTGTTGTTTGTTGGAACGGTCTAACGTGATCTTGGAATTTGCACGACACAGTTTCAAACAACAATGTTGTTGATTTTTGTGTGAAGTATTTCGTGAAATTTCGTTACATTAAAATCGAAATAATACTTTATAGTTACAGTTGATTCAGAAATTTTCGAAACTAAGTAAATGTTATTATGCTTTAATGATTAATTGCGCATCAAAGTATACAATTTAATGTTTTCATACATATGTATTAAAAGGCGGACTTGACTGAATGCTTAAAATATATTTTTTTTAAATGAATGGATATGCATTTCTAATCGCGTATTGATTTGAGGCGTATTGACAAATTTTCGACTTGTCATATTTCCTATGTTGAAAGCGAAAATTCATGATTTGACCATCGCCTACTACATGAACCATGAAACCCACCGCTGATGTTCGAATCTGCTCGTCCACTATGTATCTGCATCCAATAAGTTGAATATCGATAAGAAAGAATTGACAGTATCGAACGCACATGAGTGATTATTGAAATTTTTGTTTCCATAAACCGCAATTTAATTAGTATAAAATTTCTTAAGTAAGTTTCTCATCGATACCGTACATCATCAGGAAAAGTCATAAAATTACATCTAATTAATTCAAATTGAAAAGCACTCGTTCTGTGCCTCGAAAAGCGTCGTAAGCAGTCGACCTCGAATCTCTATCACTGCGTCGTCTGTCATGGTGCTCGATAGCCCGTAATACGCGTCGACTGGCGCGCATGGACATCCCGAAACCCAAGCTTTTGAATCTGAAATTAAAACATCGTGGGAGGCTATCACGAATTTAGGCTGGCTACAAGTTTCGAGGTCGAATTGAGACTTATTTATTTACTCGTAAATTTCAAGTAGTTGGTGCGTGGATTCTAAACAAGAGATATCGAATTCGACGAGGACTTTCTACAGATTTTCAAAGTTGTCGAAACTTTTGGAAATTCTGTATAATAATCAGCAGCTGTAGCTTCATCTGTTACGATACATATTGTGTTATGTATATTTTTATTTTTCAATTTTGATTCGAATCACCATTTAGTTTTTGATTTTGATCGCGATTTCGTGATTGAAATGATTTTGATGTGATATGCGGTCCCAGTTACGATTCCGTTTTTAATCATTGTGTCAAAATGGATGTTGAAAAGAAAATCATCTTAAATAGCAACCGATTGTAGCTTTTCCTACTCAAAAAAATGACTGTATATATTTTTATTTTCACACGAATATACCGAAAATTATCGTCTTCATAAGTGTTTATGTACATCCCTAAAAAGAAAATAGAAAAACCTTTCGTCTCGAGAAATGGTTTTTTGTAAACAAAAAAAATAGGCCAGTTTACTAAAGAATATCGATATTTTTAGAAGGAAAATATGTTAGCTTAAGAACTTATTTTTTAGCGTCCACTTTTTGAGCGACGGTTTTTTTACACTACGGTTTTTTGATTAAACAATCAATGTGTTTTTCATGTTTTATTTCAACGCTTGTGTGCTCTCACTCATTATTTTCTTATTTAAAATGGGTCAATTGCTCCACTGTTTTCTCAATCTTAACTAAAATCACTTCACAATTTTTTTGCTGCAACCAGAAAAATGAAATGCATTTAATTTTTTGGAGGGTTTTATTGTCAAATGCTTTCTATATCTGTTATTCCATTCTAATTAAGTCTGCTATATATTGTATGTAACTCGATCATAAATAACTTCGTTGCATTTAAAATGAAGTAAAGTCAAGAAACTAAAATATGAGTGCATATAAATGTAATTATAAAAATTAAATTATCTTAGGAAAATTACCATTTTAAAAAGACATGGGTACGGAATAGTCGATGTACGAATTCTATTCACCTGTATTAGACGTTTAGGCTTAATTCTAATATTGGCCCAAAAGCATTCCCAGTTATTTGTTTGTTTATCTGCCGCATCGACTTTTCCTCGAAACCATTAAAAGTTCAGGATTTGAAGGACGTTTTGGTGCTAGATCTATTTAGGTTATTTGTAACGGTCTACTTCACAAGCTATGTATTAAAACTCACGTTACTGGCTTTATTTTACTTTTGTTTTAAGCTATATGTGACTTACATACAAACAAAGAAATGGCTAAACACGATAATGACAATCTCTTTGTTATGTGTAGCTCGTTTATATACATATTTGATTAATTACATAAGTCGAAAGTATGATGCTTTGTAATAACATATAGTGGTAGAAACTACTTTTGACATATCATAAAGTGCCCTAACGCCTTTGCCCTAGAGGAGTAGGCAGAGACATTAAAATATTATAGTTTTTATGTATGCTTTAGTAACATTCATCAGTTGTTACGTTTAAGTGATAGTTGGTGTCGGGTGCTTAAAATTTGACTTTTTGTCAATATTTTTCTCTCATCTAGGGAAAGCATTCTTTGCTGATTATCATAGCCTTAAAACATACTGCTTTCGGTGCTGTTAATTTAGCAGCACCGCAGTTTTTCAACATATATTTAATATCTTATACGTCGAATACCAATGAGTATTTGAAAACAATAAATGCTGTATGATAAAATTTTATACATAATTAATGGAAATATAGTGCGTGGAGTCCAGTCGCTTTTTTACAAAATGTCGTACGTTACGTTTTATTGATTTTTTTTTTCAATTTAAGGAGTTAGACACAGCGTCGTAAACCAGGGTCGATAATTTTTGAAACCAAAAAATAATAGTAGGATGAAAAGGAAGAGAATATATCAAAAATGCAAGGAAAAATAATTTACGGGCGATTTGAGGTCGGGAAGTGGAAGGGGGTGAGTTTTCTAGGGTAAAAAACGGCTTATCTCGATTTCGCAAAAACTTCAAGTCCTATGTAAAAATGTTTTTCTACATAGCGCAAATATTTATTCATGATCTCTTCCATTTCATTTTTCTGCCAAATTATGCAGTAAAAATCCACCGTGAACGACACGCACAATGCCGTCAGAATGCGTTGGTCCATTCGCACTCACAAATAATTCGTAAAGTTTTTCTTGATGCCATTTTTTGTAAAAAGTGATAATGGAAAAGGTGCAAGCTCGTATTGGAAATAAGTTTCCATATCTTTTTTTACTGTCGATCTTTAACAATATTCTTTGAAATAGCAATAATGGATCGATGGCTATAATATCTCCGTTTACTTTAACGGAAGATTGAACCGTTTTTTCGGATTCGAGGTTTTTTTTTTGCATTGTCTGAGAAAATTTACCATACTTTATTTACACCATTATAAAATAGAGGTTTCAACAAATAACAATACTACCGACTTTTTAAAAAAGCAGATATTTGACGTGAGAATTTCCGATTGAAAATTAGGGTGCTTTATCGATATTAAGTCAAAATTAGGTGAAAAATATTTTAAATCAAAAAAATTACAGTGTGTCTGGGACATAAAAAAGTTTACACCAAATTTTGTGAAAAAAGAAATTGTTAAAGATAAAATTAAAAAACCAAAAAGTTGGTTATTTGAATTTTTCACATAAATTTTAAGGTTATGTGAAAAAAGTGTAAATACAAAATTTGTAGATCTTTTTTATTACCTATGACTTTGCCATTTAACTTTTTTCCATAGGATTTTTAGTTTTGCCGAAAATCGCAATAAACCATTAAAAACTCACTCCCTTCCACTTTCAGACCTCAGATCGCTTGTAAATTATTTTTTCCTTTTATTTTTGTTCTATTCTCTTTTTTTTCCAATGGGTTTCATCCTACTTTTTTCCACTTTTTACGATTTTCAAAGGCTTCAGCCATGGTCTATCAAGTACACGGTATAGTTGAACACGAATTTTTAACGCAGACAGATTGTTGTCTAGATTACGTCTCGTAACTGAAACTAAGCTTAGGTTGCTGACATTACCGTTCTAGATACAACAAATCCTATAGCCTATTTGACATCCCAGTGTCGTGCTTTCAAACTTTGGCTGATTGCGTATTGTTTGATGATTCTATGAAAATTATCTAGTAGTGATGTATGTCTGATTAGATACAGCGCTAATTTGCTTCACACATATCTATTTTCAATTTGCCTACTGCAGATATTTTTCAAATGTGGAAAAATATTGTATTATGTAAGGCTAGACTATTCATCTGGTACAGAAGAAACTTATTAGGGTAGGGTATATTCTTTTTTCCTCAAATGTGAAAATAACAATGAATGGCTTTTTCATTTAACGATTTTCTAAAAGTGCTAATATCTACGAAAATCAGAAAAATTTGCTATAAAAATCTGATTACATCCTGAAAAAAAAACCAGTGCAACTTTCGAATCGTAAGAAAATAATTTACTGTTACGCTATTCGTTTAAATTAATTCAAAGTTTAATAAACGTATCATTTTTAAGTAGCAAAGGCGTAAACCCTTTATCTGATAACACTATAATTCCTGTCATTTCAAAATTTAACGCGGACTTCTAAAACTTGGCCGGCACTTTGGTGTTCCATGTTACGACCAAACTTCTTTATTGCCCGATTAAGATCCCCAATTTACAAAAAGGTATTGTATTTTACTTTTGAGAAAGTTTCATCGGAACGAAAATAATCTAACAATTGGATCTCCACGCCGAGGCAAATATTTATATATGCTCAATGAAAGGTCCAAGCGGGGCATTAATCTTCTCCGGACTAGGCACGCGATTGGCTCTCAACGAAAACCATTGTTTTTCCTTTCACCTGTGTGTTAGCTTGTTGCGCAGGTTCTCGCTGATTAATCGTCAATGATAAAATATCTAATTTTTTTCCCGTAATTATATCATATTCCCTTATACGAAGGTAAAAGCAATTCTCGGTTTGGTTTGTTTATAGATATGACAAGACAACAAGAGTACATAGGCAATGCGTATAAAATCTATATTTAAACTAAACAATAGTAGGTTTACATGCGGTTTTAGTTTACTTTATGGCTCATAGTCCGCAACTTTATTTGCGTGGAGCAATCGCATCTCAATGTCGTCGTTGAATCGATTTTGCGCGGTTCTGTGTCGCATGTTAATTAGCTGATTTATTTTACGAGTTTCATTTGGTAGGGTGATTTTCATTTAAATAAAAAGTGGCTTTTTCGTTTCGATCATATGATTCCATTAATTAAATCAATACTTTTTGTGTGAAGCTTTTTTATAGTATAGTGGAGGGTCAAACGAGCAGGCGAGCCTTTAGAGAGTTGATGGCATCGCCGCTCATAGACACCTGCGACCCAGAGGAGTTACAAATGCGTCGCCGCCTCTTGGAAAGGAATAGGATATCTATGGCAGGGATCAGCTTAATGAAAGGGGGGAGCGGGAGTGGGCTACCGAACTCTTATTCGCTGGACGAAAGCAACACCTAAATTGGCCACAGTACGGCTCTACCAAAAGTGCATATAAACAGGCCGACTGACAAATAGACAAATACGACGTTTAAGTTTGTAAAGTTTTCTTTATTTTCAACGTTGGTGCCTTTGTAGTCCGATTTATGAAAACTGTTAATTAACCGAAATACTAATAGGCATTATTTCCATTCAGAACTTTTAGGTATGTAATAAATTATTTCAGAATGAAGCCTTGTCAAAAGTTTTAGTATATACGCAAAAAAGTAAAAAAAAAGTCATTTATTAACGTCAAGAAAGATACTGTATCTATCGACTTAGATCGGATTTTTTTTCAAATTAAAGTAATTTAATTCTTTTTCTTTACACTATTAGGCTAGCTGTACATTGGACACGAATTCGTATCGTCTGTAAATGTACGCTATAGGACATACGAAATGAACGCGCACACTCGTTGCGTTTTTCTCCGTTAAAATGCCAATAGTGACTGTAAACCTTAATCGGTAACAGCGTCGTAATGAATTCATGTCTACTAGATAATCCTTCGCTGATTCTCAAATTGCGGCGGCGGCGTCGCAGTCTAAGTAAAGTATTACTGTCTCGTCACTGATCTAAATAAAAATTTGTTATGTATAAATAAACACAATATGTTAATTTATCAGGTATTATTATTTTCCCAATGTTCATTGTGTATTTCTGGCCATAGCACATTTATCGTCATAGCTTGTGTTGATGGTCACGTAAGTGTTACATTGAATCACTTCTCTTATAAACATTTGTGTCCCGACTCCAAATTAATTAATTTTTCTATATCCATATTGTATTTAATATACGAACGCTTAAAAAATTCAAGCAATTTGGGATTGATTTCAGACCTCAGTACTATACGCGCGTATACATACGACTAGTTCGCTGAGTTCTTATAGAGCGTGCAAAGCATCGCGGTTAGGGTTGCCAGGTCGCCAAATCTAATAATCGGACAGACCAGCTAGTTTGACCGGACATTTAGGTAAAAAGACGGACACCCTACATTATTGAGGCTTTTGTGTCTCAGTATTATTATCCGGCTTTTTACATTTCGTTCGTTTGCGAATTGTAAAAAGCCGGACACTATTTTGGCCGGACACGCAATCAAAAAACCTAACTATGTCCGGCTTTATCCGGACGCCTAGCAACCCTAACCGCGGTACTCGCAGAGTCGGGATCGTTTTGTCTCGTTCGTACGTATTCTTACATGTAAAATTCGTACGAAAAACGCATCCTAAGTGTGACGGGCCTTACACAAACATTTTTAATGCGGTAATAATAATAACTGACATTCTTAAGCTTTTCGAATGAAGACCTCGCCAACACATATTTTATGGATTTGTTTCAAATCGTATGTTGTGAAATAAACGATTTCATTGCAATTATGTCATCCACTCGTGTTACATTGTTAACGTGTTTTCGAACAGGTCTACTACTACATCGTGGATTCGCCGCGCAACGAAGGCAAGGACTTCTTCGAGATCAGCATGCAGACCGGCGAGATATTCACTAAGGTGGTGTTTGATCGAGAGAAGCAGGGCGCGTACGCGCTCGAGGTGGAGGCGCGCGACGGCGCCCCGTCAGCGCGACCCAACTCCGACAACCAGCCCAATTCAGGTTGGTGCTATTTTGTAATACTCATATTCGGTACATTTCAGTGATATAAGATTTCTTGCCACTCTATCATCGAGCAAAGTTTTTCGCAATATCGAATTCGATGTGGATACGTATGAGTGGAACACTGCTGGTTCAGTCTGAAGTTGTAAATAAGATGATAGTCTCACGGATACAATTATCATATTTTCATAGATTCACGGCATTATTTCTGAAATGGGGTCTTCAGAGACGGTAAATTTAGTTACGCATTAAGTTTCGCAATTTGAATCTAATATGATAAGTTAGGAGTCCATCACTATGTATACGTTTCGCACCTACCATTGAAGTAGGGGTTTTTCTCACTATGTTTATTTTTACCGTTAGCGAATGGCATCGACGAGCAAATAACTGTTATTATTCAAATTTGGAAAAAATCATTGGTACTTACAGGTTCACCATTGCATCTGCGACCTTCGGGTTGAAAGTCAAGTGTTTTACCGTGGTAGGTCAATAGACTTTATAGTATAACAGCTTTTACCCAAGGTTCCGTCCGTGTAGACAATAAAATGATGAAAAAAATTTTTGTGTAGGATTTGCATAAAATCCGTTCTTAGTTAGCATCTATGTTCCGAAAAGAGTAACTATACAGAGTTCAAGTCAATCAGACCTATAGTTTCGGAGATCTTCTTACGAGTCAGTCAGTGGTATATTTTATGGTACTCGGGATCTTTAATTAAATGTACGGTAGCGATATGAATAACCTTTGCAGTCGTTATCAGAATCATTACAGCAGATTGCTTTTTTCTTATTATTACACTCAGGTGCTACGTCTCGTCCCCTACTGTATCTATTTTTCGTCTATTTTTTCTTTTGTTTCACAAGTCTAATAACAATTCACTATTAAAAATTATCAAATAGGAATAGCGTTTATGCAACCACCCGGAGTCAGAACGCCTCCGATGCAGCTTTTTATAACATTTTTACTTAACCTTATAATATATCTTTGACCACCACTGTTTTATGCCATATTTTCATCAATTTTCTTACGTAACGGATGTCATGTGATAGTTTAATGTAGTTTAAGGTTTGTCGGTTTTCGTTGCTTTTGAATATAAATTACTTACATGTTTTATATTGCACGATTGTTTGTTTTGGTATGATATTCGATTTCACCGCATTTAGTCGTTTCTGTACTTATCAAAAACTTTATTCTGTCAATCTCTGATAAGAGATGGGCACGGTTTCTCTTCATCGAACCGTAATCGTTTATTCAGAGAAGTAGGTAGGTCTTATGGTTCATTTATATAGCACAGCGCATTCGGTTCTCGGCTCTTGCGCATTAATAGAATTTCCAGTGATGGGGAGGACCCTTATCAGAATAATATAAAGAGACGGGGAACGTTTGCGCGACAATCGAGAAACCAATTTCCCTAGTGTTTCTATAGAATTACACCCCAGAGGAGCGTAGTTCATGCGAGGGTGTCGCCGGCCGCCGGCCGCCGGCCGCCGCGCGCTAATCACTGCCGCGACCTGCATTTAAATGGCGCTTCCCTTTCGTAACGGCCCAAGTTTCTTTCCTTTGCTACCAAACTCTTGAGTATTCTTTCGAACAAGTTTCAAGTGGAAGGGAATGCTAAAATAGCGTTAGGCGTCATGTTTTATTTATGTTCTGGTAATGGCTTTAATGTTTTCGGACCCGATCATATGATTCTTCGCAACGTCTTCTTTTAGTCAACTTATTCTTTTGCGTGTTGTCGATGATCGATTCAGTATGATTATATTAAAAATTGTTATCACAATTTCAATGCATTTTTGGAACAATTTTATTTATGGTGGTAATGTCTGATATGGCGTTACGAAAAATACGTGCACATACTTTTTTTTTTATGGACATTAAATTTTCTGCAATATAAACTGTGTATATTGTTCTTATATATATTGGATTACAATGGTTTATTATTTAAATTATTGTTAATCTCTGATTTTTCACTTAACAGAAGTGACCTAAAAATATATATAAAGTTTACTACAAGAGTTTCAAACAGATATATTATCACTGTCGTTTAATAATGTTTTTGCTCGAACCAATCTTGTGATCGTATAAAAGGACAAGCGAAGTCAATTCCATTTGATCACGGCCGACCGATTATTCATCAGCTACTACTACACGTCTGCGCTAACATTAATTTATGTGATAGGTTCGATTGTGATTACCTGGATAGGGCAGGGGTAAGCAGATAGCCGTGACGTCAGGGGCGGCGCGTCGCCGTAAATCAAGCGAGGGCGTAATCAGCCGCAGCCCGAAGCCGTAATCCGGTTAAGCCGCTCATTCCCGTATCTGTCTCACGAGCGCGACGGCGGAGCTCCGCCGCTGCCGATGCAGCCTCCACTTAGCGACACGACACGGCGCCGCCGCCGGATCGGTGACGATGAATTTGTTTAGGGGTCGTAAACGCACGGGGCTCGGTGATGTGGCGCACGTACGAATCTACTGATTTCATTTACACTTACCTCGAAATGGCACTTTCTTTATAGGTCCCATTTCGCGCAGGTAAATTGAAATGAACAGATTCCTGTGTACATTTATTAGATCGCCGAGATGACTAGCAATAAATGGTTACCGCTCCAATAACTTTCGGGAGCGGGGAATGTGGACCGAATATAAATACGCGCCCGCGCCGCACCTACTGCGCTGGAGTTTCCGGTATTTTGTTAGTTTAATATGTCCATGGATAAGTTGCAATATTGGTCGTGCAGCTGTGGGCCGGGCGAGACGGCGAGCGCGACTTGCATGTGTGATGGGCTCGCCGGGAAATGCGGTTGTTCGTTTCGTTCTCATTTCATATTGCAAATACTGAATATGATAAAAAGAGTCTTTTCGTATAGTTAATGTGGAAAACATTAAATTTAGTCTTTTAATGGATTGTTGTTAAATAATGGCAAGTATACGTCAAAGCAAAATTTATTTATATATTTCAGAATTCATTTGAGGCAATAATACTCTTCAAATTGGAGAGATATTGGCTCATATAAGTCCAATTTATGCTAGCGCTTCAAATGTTATTGAAGACCCTGATAAACTTTTTTGAAATATTACTAGTTCATCACAATCATATCTTTCACTTTGGCTAAATGATTGATGATTGATTTATCGATTTGTGCACGAGTTATAAAAAAAGGAAAAAAAATAGTTGAGCGCATGTATAGGATACAAACTCACAACTGTTGAAATATAATGGACGCATTAACCATTAGGCTATTCATTAACTCCATAAATTAAACATTAAAGGTTTTGCATAGATAGCGAACCGTCAACGAACGGTATGATATTCCACGAGGAATATAACTCAAAGTCAACACGCTTGTGTCGATGGTCGTACCGGTTGCTGCTTTTTTTTACCTCGTTCTGTTCGTACGAGCGCAAAGGAAATAATGTGTAATAACAAATTGTTAGGTTGGAATAAATTTTATATTCAACGCCGGCCCGTATTTCAGACCGCGCCGCACCTACATTGTTCATCGAATTACACACGAGACATTTTATTCCACCGGATGCGCTCATGAATTATTCACTAAATAATAAAATACGTAGGTCGTTGCGGCGTCAAGCGAAAAACAATGAATCCAATCATAATGAAGGAGAGGGCCGCCCGCTCCCGATATCCAGGCCCGACAGAATTCCCTTTCCTTTTATTACGACATTTTCTCTTATTCCGCGTTTCGCGGTACTTTTTACTCCACCGACGAGTCCCCCGGCGACAGTTATCATTTATAACGTCCGCCCTAATTTGCCTGTTCGAGATTACGCCCAAATGCATTTTAGAATCGATTAATCATATATGGATAAGGGTTATTGTTGTTAAAATATGGACAATATTTAACATTGTATTTTGATCATACCTAAGCCAGTCCATGATGAAAAATAGTTTTATTGCTGACATTGAAAATATTATATTTCTATATGATGTAGGGGGACACTAAATAGATGAGGCAATTAAATTGAAAATAAATGAGTTTGACGTTAGTATTTTATTACACGATTCCGTGTTCAAACAGTAATTTAAAATATTTTATTATTTATAATGATAATTACTCATTCGTCAAAATACTGATCGTGGCTTGTTAATCGGCCGAAAGTGGATAATTGTGTCTTTGTTAATTCAATTACTCTTTTTCTTTATCTCATACTTTAATTCAAGCTAGATCTTTAACAAAAATTAATCTAATATCATGTTATGATATATTATGATATTAGTCTAATATCATAAGGGTGAAGCATTATTATTTCTTCATGACATCTTCAAATGTGTGATTCAGAAATGAAATATAAATTAAACGAAACGTACAAATGAAAATATAAAAATAATACCTTAAGAATAGACAACGTTGGTCGATAGTGGATATAAAAGAAAACTATACGTCATATTCACAAACTGTAACTTCTTTCTGGTTCATGAGAAAAATCTATTCGATAGCAGCATTGATTTTATACCTCGTAGCTTTATTGCGGACGTTCTATTACCACAAAGATATTTTTACGTCGCGGTAAAATGTGAATTTCCTATTTCATTCGCACATTTAAAGCAGTGCCCTTAAATTTGTGTGACACCTTTTCGTTTCAAAGCTTTAGGGGAGTTTTATTGTGGCTGTAAAGCCCATAGCTAGCTCGACATTTTCGTAGAAATTTAGTATTGACCCGGTACGCGTAGACTCTTACTTATTAACTTTAATTTATCCTTCCCCTATTGGTGCGAAATATATGCCTGATTTAATCATTCTCCCTAGCAAAGATATATGTAGCACTATAACAGAATTAGTGCGTAAATTCCTTTGTGGATCTAATCATATAAACCTAGTGAAACTAAGCTGTTAATCAATATCTCATGTTGTGTAATTAATTTAGCATTAATTTTATACATCTAAAAGTTCCGACAATTTGGTATGTATTAGGTTATTTAAAACATGGCTGTTATTTTATTTATTTCGTTATAGTTCCAATATCATTATTTTACTTTCGAATAAAGAAAATTTCACTTTGCTTCAACTTCATCATTTCGATATCATATTTCGATGTCTGCAAAGATCCCTTTTTTGCGCAACGCATCTATCTATGAAGGGCCCTACCACATTACGTCGTAATCGACATTTAATAACCGTCAACATATGTTAAAGTTATTTTTCTTTATACATTGTGAAATCTGGTAAAATTGTAATTAGATTTACTTTGTAGAAATGATACTAGTTATTAATTAGATAAAAGATTTTGTGATTTTTCTGGAATCCTTCTAGTTTTCGACATTTTTACTAATGTGTAAAAAAGACCTAGGCCACTATAACACTCCGTCTCCTTACTAACTTATGAGGTGTCTTGTCTTCGGAAAGTGATGTAATCGTTGGTAACTTGCGACTAATTGCGATTGTCTATTTTTCTATGTCATCATAAAATTATGTTATAGATACTATTTTTTTCACGATTGATTTTTCCCTTCAACTTTACAAATGGCTTTTGCTGCTTTGATTGGAGTTTTACCTGGTTTTTAGTAGATTGTCATGAAATAAAAATTCAACATTTTTTCATGAGCTATCGTAATGCACATCAATTTATAAATAAAAAAGGTTCTTTAGAATTACTTTTAAAATTCCTCAAAATATCTATTAAATAACTATACTTTGTTTGTTCTGTTTTTAATCTAAATTGAAATTTAAATTGAATTATTTTTAATATAAGGTATAAGTAAATATTTTGTGTACTGTCTTAACGTACCTCATTTATAGTGCTCATTTGAGATATTTTGTGTTACGAACACCTGCACTATAGTACACATAGATCTATCAAAGGAAAAACGATATTAAAATCTGTGATATATCCTATGAGATTTAAAATACATTATATAGAGCTCAGAGCTCTAGCGGAGCAGGTGGCGACTAGCTACCAGAGCCGAGGTACCTACTTGCAAATTAATCATACGATAAAAGGCTTCTATAAATGAGAAATTTTGTAAGTACTATTTTTTTTTGCCTATAATAAAGCAAAATGAATTTTTCGTTTCAATTTTGTAGACATTTTCTCATATACCCAAATGGAATAAATGTGTATAACACATATTACTACAATAGATACAGTCAACAGGCTTCGTTGTGACTGTACCTTGATCGATTTTAATATACATAAAAAACGCGTAAAACATTCTGTCTGTTGGAATGGCGTTCACTCTATTCTGCCTACGAAGATTATATGGTTTCATCTTCTATTTATTTCGGTATAATGTATGCCTGTCAGTTTGTCCATATTTTAAATTAAATCAAACAAAAAATGCTTCTTACTAAGCAACTTAAAAGTGTGTGTCAAAAGTACTCTTCTTATTCAATAAGTTATTCATCGGAGTTTACCAGAACAAACATATTCTTGTACAAACATATTAAACTTCCATCAATAAAATCTTGTATAAATTTACATAAAGTGAGTGCGCAATTTGTTATAAACGTTTATTATAATTGGTATTGGACGTATTGATTAAAATATGTATTTCAAAGCTTTCTTTAGCGTTTTAGTATCGACCTTAGAGAAAAGGTATAAATTTTGAAAACACTTTTGTCTATGTCTTATCACAACTACATCACGATCACAACACAAACATATGTGTGATTGTTAGATTCGTAATACTTTTTGCTGAATGTCATTTGGTCTCTAAACGAATATTCAAAATTTCCATATTTTTGTTTCTAATTCTTTTCATATCTACAATAAATGAAACCTTATATGCATTAACCTTCAACAAAAATAGTTGAAAACATAGTTACCAAAATTTTACCAGTCCTCTAAGATGCACCAGGTTTAGTATAAAAATTAAAAACCTTTATACGCACTAAGTCCTTCCTTGAGACCCTTTTTTTCCAGACATAAGTAGATACTGGCTTTGGATTGAAGTCGTAAACTACAAAATCCGTCTGTGGATACCGCATGAATAACTAATGAGGCCTAATAAAACACATTCTGTAAATAAATAATGCAAAAACAGATTTTGTTTCTTGATGTATTCACAAACGAATCTTAAGAATTCCTTGAATCGTGTAGTTACGCTTGTTTAGTTGGCGACAATTGTTAATTTTCATAATGACGAAATTCACACACGAATAATATGTGTGCTCGAGTGCTGTTCCAATCATACGCGTTGGCGTCAATCATTCCCCTTACGCTAATTTACAAAGTTTGTGACAATCTTTATAAAAATAACCACCATGTTCATATTGCTGATATCGTAAAGTTTGCCAAAAATGTCCTCTGTTTGGTATAAAAAATATGATTCGCAGTGTTTACAGTCACTTTTCCACATCGTTTGTTAAAAGAAAACAGTAAAGGTGAAGAAGTTTGTGGATTTCTGAAAACACAACCGTAATTTTTTAATTTTTTGCATTTTCGTTTTAAATAGATTTGTGGAAATGGTCATTGACAGTATTAATGTATATCGTTTATGTAAATAAAAATGAATCGCAAAATGTGTTGCGCAAAATTCAAAAACGGCTGGACCAATTTGGCAAATTTTTTTTCTAAATATTAGTTGAAATCCGAGAAAGGTTTTTATGAAAGGAAAAATTCGAAAATTTTCTCCCAAAATTTTTTAATTCAAGAAATATTTTTAGTGCATTTTTTCCAAAGGATTTTTGTTCGAACTTATGAGGATAACCTACGATACGAATGATGGATGTATATAATTATTTTTTTTGTTCGGAATCAAAAGTAAAATTGGGGTTTTGGTAAATATCGAACGATACAAACGATAAAGGAATTCGAATGCATAAAAATGAATGGTTGTGTGTTTGTGTCCTATGAGCGCCTAAACCATTGATCCGATTACGATATAACTGCTGTGATATATTGTACACGACCAGGAATGTTTTTTATTTATTAACATTTGTCTCCGGTTTTTTCCGCGTATTTGTACTACTAAGAGTAACTATTGAACCGAGTCTAAAAATCCTTTTACTAATAGACAGCTAGACTATTTTTCAGTAAATTAGGCTGTCAATATTTACACCCGTTTTCATCCATGCATTTATATTCCTAAGACGATTTTAATAACCCTTTAAGTTATGTGAAGTTACACTATCTTCGAGTAATATAGCATATATTTTATTTTAATAGTCAGATTTGCCTCCGGCTTCGTTCAAATTGGAACTGTCGGATGGAGAGCGGAATCGAGAACGCAAACAGGATAACAAAGTGGGAGCGGAATCGAAATTGAGAATGGTACTGGGGCCGAAAACCGGTGTAGGGATGAAATCAGAATCGATAATGTGAACGAGACCAAAATAATAAAGCGGGAGCGGGACCGAAATTGAGAATGGTACTGGGGCCAAAAACCGGTGTAGGGATGAAATCAGAATCAAAAATGTGAACGATACCAAGATAAAAAAGCGGGAGCGGAACCGAAATTGAGAATGGTACTGGGGCCGAAAACCGGTGTAGGGATGAAATCAGAATTAAAAATGTGAATGAGACCAAGATAGAAAAGCGGGAGCAGGACCGAAATTAAGAATGAGTCTGGGGTCGAAAACGAGTGTAGGTACGGGGTTAAAAATAAAAGTGCGAACGGGATCGGAATCGAAAGCGCGACGGGGTCGCGATCGGCATCGATCGATGCAAATGAAAGAAAAAAGAAAAATATCTGCATGCTGGCGGAGGTGCGGGCATAAATTCATTTTATGGGTAAGGCATCACAAGAAAGGGCAGAAGCTAAATATACGCCGGAAAGAATCTTGTCGAAATTGATATTTGTTTTAGAAACAGCACGCTGCACATTACCAACAGATGTAGCGAAGTGCCTGAGTATACCAAAGAGAATCGATTGTATGTACACTATTAAAAATCTCAAACATAGAGAATTAAAAATTCCGATTATTTTTTTTCGATTACGAAACAAATAAGGAATAAGTTAGAGTAAGGTTGCTCGATTGCC
The DNA here is from genome assembly GCA_005406025.1 of Eumeta japonica. Lineage (NCBI taxonomy): Eukaryota > Metazoa > Arthropoda > Insecta > Lepidoptera > Psychidae > Eumeta > Eumeta japonica. The sequence continues at coordinate 315,377 of BGZK01000609.1, read as the reverse complement.
AAGATAAAAGAATAAAATTATGTAGCAAAGTACTTTTCTATCTTTAATGTTAATATATTACGGAAATAATTGATTTTGTCCTTTTAAAATCAAATAGCTTATTGCGTTCGTAAGAAAAAAAATTGCGTTCGTATAAAAATATGATAACGAGTGTAACAATATCTGCTTATTATTCAGTTAAAAAATCTAAACTTTCTAGCTCTAATGAAATATTTTATACTAAAGATGTTAAAAAAAAATGTCAAAGTTTTCCATACATTCATTTAGATTTATCTCACTGATACTCCAAAGATTAATAAACTTTAGTGGTATCTATTTTAACAAATTGAGCGTATATAAATTGCCATTATTTATTATGATGAAGATAAAAATAAGTGTAAAAATGAGTATAAAAAGTTTGCATGAGTTGCGTTATTCGTACTATTGACTTAAAATTATGGAACCACAAACTTGTCTTAAAAATTGAATGTCATTGAAATTGGTAAGGTAAAGAAAATTAAAAATGAAAATATTAATTCAAAACATGACAAATGTTTCATTATTTCTTTGATCGCCCTTTTTTATGGACAGCGAACGCAAAAATACTGTATTTTCGAGTTATTTTACGTATGGTAATGTAATAATGTATAAAATCGCAATGCGACGTAGATAGGCAGTCGTACGGATACGAGGATCGAATAGTAAAGGTTATTAAGGTCCTAGAGAAACCTAAAAACAGGCCTTGAATTTCGTATCTTGGATTGGGTAGGATTATTGTGAAGATTATAAATAGACACAGGCACACAGAAATAATTATGTGTAAATTTAAAAGAAAATTTAACAAATAAATTATTGTATTATTTATTAGCATACTTCATTTTTTTAACACTTTTGAATGTCCATAAAATACATAAAATTTATAGATATTGAATTGTTAAGCTGACAATGGTGTTCCGTTTCGAGACTCCAGACGTTTTTTGGTACCTGTATTTATCATTTCAATAAATAACAGTATAATTCGTTCTTTTTCGTTTCGTATTTATGTTTGTGGTTTCAGGGCTTTTATTTTAGTCTTTTCGAAAATTCAAAATATCAAAGTTAAGATCAAGGATCACTATTCTCCATAAAAGTCGATATGCTAAGTTGTAACGTTTAACATTTTGACACTGTGATTGAACTTAAACTATTCTGTATTTGTGTTGTAATGCTCAAAGAAAAACTATTTATATTGCAATTATTAATTTGTTATTAAAACAAAATCTGGCATTAAATTGAAACTTTTCTCTAATCTATATCTTATTATCTTATAAATAATTTTATCTATCTTTTCTGAAGGATACTTTTAGAGACAAAATTTTGGGATATTTTTTTTTTAAGATTTTTATATAGGATTGTTCAAGAAATATTAGTTTAACGCAGGCCTAACGCATGATATCGTATTTCACATATAGAGCTTTCGTTTGATGCCTTATGCTATGACCTGCATTTTTTTTTGTATCCGGAAACAAATATTTGTGCTGGAAATCTAAAGCCCGCGAAGTCGTTTGAATGGTACTAGTATAGATTAATAAAGCTGTAGTAAAGTTTCAGCTGTATAACATTGCGGTACATGAATTATGCATGAGGAAATTATCTACTGACGTAGGCGCTGTTCCCACGCGGCTTCCAAAGTCTTATACGAGCTCTGTATTATTAAGAAGTCAATTTTTATATTCTAATTGAGTAATGTTTAAGTTCTGTCACAGTCATGTCTTATCGGCGTTTTTTGTACAACCTTAAAAATAAGGATGCCGGCCGCGAGACTATCGAAAGAAACAAAGTTGATTGAATGTGAATCAATACCATTGTATCCAGATGCATTTAACGTTTTCTTCTCAATTTCCTTACACTTTTATTTTCCAAGAAAGCCTTAATCTATTTTCTTATTTATTAAAATAAGTTTTATTATGTTATCTCATAAAAAAAAAAATAAGACTCTTGAAGGGCATTTTCATTAAAAGCTGCTTAAGGGTTTCGTATTAGAGAATATCCGAAAATCGAACAACTAATATCTCAATCGATACTCTACATTTTATTCTGATAAAGAAAGGCAAGGAGTATTTAAAATGTCAGGCAGATTACGAGAAATAAAAACGTGGAAGTTCAGTGAAATCCTAATTCAACATGGGTTCAGATTAAAAATAAATTTCAAGTATATTCTAAAACATCAAAACACTTCTTCAAAGCAGATTTTTGTATACGTATGTAGTCAACTATTCAGCCCATTTGCGAGGCAGCGATGCGTATTCTGTGATAAAGTGAGGTTTGAGCGTGATTGAATGACCAAACGGGACAGCGTTTCATTTTCGTATGAATGCATTAGGAACAAAAGATTTGCTAACATTACTGTAACTTTTATTTTATATTATTTATAATAGAGAGTTGTAATGATAAAAGGGTATTGTTATCATTTTATTATTAACTTATCTGAAAAAGATCCTGCGACTAATTAAGCTGGAATTGCTATAAAATAAACTTTAAAATTTGAAATATTAAATATTTGTATTATATGTTTTCATATAAAGAGCTCATGATGTAATAATTTAAGAAGTTAGAAGTTTCCACGGATTTACTTGCGTAATTTTGACAGTGTTAAATTCCTTACTAAAATTATTTAACCATTTCTTTTAACTTATTTTTTCACCAAATTTGTTCAATTTTGCTTCCCAATCACTTGCTTTTGCTTCCCAATATGGAGCTGTGAAAATTGTGGTCGCGATTATGTAACTAGAGCCACAGTAACCCCGTTAGTAATGTTTGCGATTGTGCTGAAGATGCCCTAATGAAACGATGTCTCATACTAATGTTGTCTTACATTAAACGATGTCTTACACTAATGTTGTCTTACGCTAAACGATGTCTTACACTAATGTTGTCTTACGCTAAACGATGTCTTACACTAATGTTGTCTTACGCTAAACGATGTCTTACACTAATGTTGTCTTACGTTAAACGATGTCTTACACTAATGTTGTCTTACGTTAAACGATGTCTTACACTAATGTTGTCTTACGATAAACGATGTCTTACACTAATGTTGTCTTACATTAAACGATGTCTTACACTAATGTTGTCTTACGTTAAACGATGTCTTACACTAATGTTGTCTTACGTTAAACGATGTCTTACACTAATGTTGTCTTACATTAAACGATGTCTTACACTAATGTTGTCTTACATTAAACGATGTCTTACACTAATGTTGTCTTATATTAAACGATGTCTTACACTAATGTTTTCTTACATTAAACGATGTCTTACACTAAAATCTCCATTAAAGTATTTAGTGCAAGAAATAACACGTAATTATGTCGAATATTTAATCTAATTTGAAATAAAAATCTGTTCACATCAAGCTATTGAATAAAGAAAGTTATATGGTATCTATTTAGTGGTTCTCTGAAGTACGATCATAGACAAGTAAATAAACACGAATTCTATAAAGCGCTTTTTATTTATTCGTCCGTGAATACTTTTCTAGAGAAAAATACGAATATGATTTTATTATGTGTTTGTATTCGCATGATCACTGAGACGACACTACACATGGCAAAAGTATCTAAATTTTATGTGATTACCTATTCTAAACCAGTAGCTCGTCAAAAGCTTCATGTGACTCAACTTGCGACGATCAAAGCCGCCTTAAAATATTGGCAGTGTATCAACAAAATTTATTTATCATTTTATTTCTGGTGCAAATAATTAACACTCCGAGTCCATCACAGACGCATTATCTATCCAATTCGGGTGCGCTATCTGAAGGAGCCGGCCCGTCTGGCGGCGGTAACTCGCCGGTCGGTTAACGCACCTGTGAATCAGCAGGACGTAGCCGCCGCGCCGCCCCCCGGCCGCCTATTTCAACTATTTCCAATTACTGCGGCTTAGCGGGGCTCGCCGACGTCGCCCGCGACAAAGCAATATTCCGTCTAGCGAGAACTCGCCGTCGGACGTTTAATGCGGTGCCCTCGAGAATTCGTGATGAGGACGCAGTCGAGCAATCGCGGCCCGGGATTACTTTATAGTGATTTTATCGGCGCCGCCGCCGCCGGCCGCCGATTGCGATCCGGCTCTATTCCGGTCCGCAGCCGTGGAATCCGGATTGTCCATTTCTCAAGTCGCGTGCACCGTGACCGAGTTCATACTCGGCTACAATATACATTTTATTACAATGATCTCGGCTGTATAATACCATCTTTATGCGTTTGATTTTACACTGGGAAACGTATTTACCGATAAATGCTAAAGGGATTTACATAGAATATTGTAATTGGAAAATAGATTGGTTTGTTTATATCGCTGTCAGGATATAATGGAAAGCCTAAACGGTACAAAATTTTACGTGGACATAATTCACGAAGTAGATAAATTAAGAATATTTTATTTATTCCTTGTGCAAAAAGTACTCAAATCGAAAACGAGAGCAGGATCGGAAACGGAACCGAGGGCAAAATCATAAATGGGATCATATTCGAAACCTATATCGGAAGCAAAATTAGGGTACGTTCGGCACAAAAGATAATTGAAATTATTTTGTGTACAAACGGGCGAAGCCACAGTCAGAGGGTAATACGTTTCTAGTTAAAATTGTTTCGACATATAAAACTTTTATTCAACTCACTCATTAATAGATCTGCCAGTAAAACATTAGTACTTATGAACATGTCTCAAAGACACCATACCATAATATATGTTGGTTTATTGATACGTTATTACGTTATAGATAACTTTAATTCTTGAAATAAGTTATCACCTGTATTAATATCACACGAATAACATTACCTTGTATAGGAATGTGAATATTAATTGATATGGTAAAGTATGAGACACATCCAAATATATTTACTCAACTGGGGCGGTAGTGTGTTTGCCATTTTATTAAGCACTTACCATTATTATTTAGATTTATGTTTGAACGGTAGATGGAATAATTTACGTTAAGGTTTTCTTTCATGATGTTACATTTACCATTTATTCAGCATGAAAAAACAGAGGAACGAAATTGGGATCGAGTAGAGGTTCAGGATTTTCAATAAACATAATATTGTGCAATATTTAACATGAGTGACCAACCATGACTTCGCCGGTTGGATGCGCATTAAATTTTTGTTATCGATTTTGAACCAAATTCTGATTCTATGTGGGTCACTATTTCCATTTTGATGTCAATATGATCTTCTAGGTGACGAATTCAATTCTGGTTTTGACCTTTATTGTAATTCCAATAAAATAGAAATTAAATATGAGGTCTGTCTTATTATTGGCTGACAGATAAAATTGGAGATACGTTGGTGTTTAAGAAAGAGAGGCAGGATCTGTGAGCTATCTTAGTATCTGTACAGAATATAAAGTTTTTTTAAGTGAAAAATTTTTTTTTGTTCGCTCCTATAATTACGTATAATTTAAAATATTTTATTTATTATCAAAAAAAATCTAAACTTCTATTTAAGAACAAATATATTTTAATTCAATAAAACGCAGGGCATTTTTCAAGTTTTTTTCTTAATCGATAATTAAGATAATTAGGTATATAGCAACGCAGATGTTGTGTCGAATGTATTTTTTTAAAATAATGAATCATGTTTCAAATATATAAATTTTTCAATATCAGTCTTTTATATATCGACTACATTTACGGACAAATTTCTTATGAAATTGAAAACCTTCAGCCGTCCTTCTTAAGCAAATATCTCTCAGAAAATTGTATAATATTAACGTATTTTCATTAGCAACCTTCTACGATTTGATTTGTTACACCTTCTTTCATTTTGCCATAAAATAATATAAACTCTCGCCTATTTTTCAGAAGGGTAGGCAGAGACTATAGATTTCCACACGGTACGATCTCCGCATATCTCTCTTGCTTCACTGACATCCATCAATCTTTTCATAAAAGCTCGTTGGTTTCAAGTGATTTTTAATCTGCCACCAACTTGGTCTACATAGGATACAATGATTAAAAAATTAAATGCAGACGACGATGATTCAAAAATTTGAAGAATTTTACTATTAATCACTTATAAGATTCAAATAATAAAAATGATGAAAAGCCAAAAACAAATAAAAATTTAATTATATATTCGCACGCAATAAAAAAAAATATTTATCATATGATGATATTATATTATCCTAGTTTTCGTAACTGCCATCAGCTTTTGCCCATACGTATATACCATATGTTTGATAGTTAAGTATATCCATCCTACTAATATGCATAATATTTTGCTTTCTTTTAATTATTTCTCTTTTTTTGTTATTACAGAGCTTTTATTATTACAGAGCTCAGAAATATGATTTTTTTTTTTCTTTTATTACAATATGGTTAAAATTATTACTCTAGATTCGTGGTGTTTAAGATCTAATTACAGGACTGCATTGTTATATCTTTTATTATATTGATTTTGATTGATTGAAGAACATCATACAAACAAATTTGCAGGTATCAGATTTATATTATAATACTAATTAGAGCGTGAAAAGGGGCGAATTTGTCGTTGAGTCGAGATTCAATTAAAGAGACTCACCGAAGGTGTCTTTTGCTCTTAATGCTTCCGGATGATTTTTTTTTTCTTATGACAATTTATAAAATTTTGAACTGATAAGTTAATTTTGAATTCGAACCTGATGCAAAAACTCGAGCCTGCTGAGTGGATTATGAACAATCGTATAGAGGTAAGCTTATGCCCTAAAATACTAATGAAGTATAACAGAATAATGGTAACGGAAAACTGTTAGTAAATGTAAATCACAAATTAGAACAAAATTTTAATTTATGTCCAGTGAAGTGGGCTGAAGACAATAGCTGAAAATGTTGCATATCAAAAGTACATATTAATAATTACGAACCATGCTTCCTTTTTTTATTAACTACGTAACTTCAAAATTGCAAAAAGGAACACAAAATATCGTACCTACCCATTTTAGATAGTAATTACGTATCAATGCTCAAAGAAAATACTAGATATACAATATTCCTTTTACTTTGTTACCCATTTCTTAGCTTTTGTACGCTTATAATTACCTGAAACTGAAGAGAATAAAATATTATGTTGAGTATAAAATTGTATAGTAATAGCAGTTTGGGAAAAGATTACCTAGAAAGTATATTCTTTCATTTTTAATCTTGCAAAGAAACCAAATGTTAGACATAGTAGAACTTTTTTAATTTGGATCACGTCATGTCGCGGACAAACGAAGAATCACTTTCAGTCAGTAATTATATTTTAATTAAAAAATTCCGTTTTGTTTTCTCCGTCACGACGGCAAAATCCAACGCAATAACATTTTCAGAAATTGAACAGGATTAGCCATAAAATTTATCCTGCGACGCGTAAAGGTTGAAGCTCCGCGTTTTATTACCATAACCTCGCAATAATGAAGGAAGAGCGGGAATTCCTTTCCGGCGGGCAAAAACCGATGGATTCGCTTCTACACCGTATTTACAATATTACGATCGTTTTGACAAAATTTCCGTTGTCATTACGAGCGGTATTCACGTGACGGATCCCGGTAATTGGAGAGCTTTCCGATGCCGCGGCGGGGCGCAGCGGGCGCGGGCGGCATTTTCCTAAATCGTCAACTCGACACGAGCGGCGTTTATAGACGCTATAAGTTACAACAGAACGCCTTCACCGTCATAAAAATCTCTACCCTCTCCCGCTGACGCTGAAATGTACTGTTTTTTTTTTTCGCATCGTACATAAGATTCGAACGTTTTTGCGCCGTTACAAGGTTACGAGTCTTCGTTCTTACTGCGGCTCGTGTGTTGTTTTAACCGCGTTTCATCGCCGGTTTATAGTCACTATTTGGTTTCTGGTTGCTAAGCGTTCTCGTTCAGCCGAAGGCTTGGGGTTCTTATTTCGGAAATTATCGTCGGAGGTGGAAAGGTCTTGGCCCATTATCCCTGGCGCTATCGAATATCTTGGGCGTCGAGTCATCCCAAAATTGCTTTCTATTGTTGAGTGCGTAACTCATTTAGGTCGTGGTCAAGCCCGGTGCTAAATTACGCCCATAAAAGTACTTAAGGTCTTGATATATATTATTACGTTCATGTGGGTTCTAAACTCTTGGAAATAAATTACATCAAAATATTTGCAAAAATTTATACAAATAAATGGACATATGGTTAATATTCGTATTAACGATTTTGTCATAACTTATTCTTATTTGAAATGTTTAATGGAGCATGAATAGTTAATAGTGGATCAGTATTAGGCTTATTACTGAATTATTAAAAGTGACATTTAAAATAACACAGATCTAATTAGATTTCTTAATTCTCATGAAAAACTTATAATTTATTTAGTCATTAATTGTTACTAGTGTCAAAACGTTTTGAACCTAATATTCATACCATCACAATTTTTTAAAATAGACATCAATCTTATTGTTTTCTCTGGCGTGTTTTTAACGGTTTTTGATCCAAAGTCGTTATCGGTAAAAAAATTTGAATGAGCAAATATTTAACGAGATCCTAACAAACATTATCTTATACAAAAACACCAAGCAGAAATATTGTTTTATTCTGGCAGTTTTTTTTTTGTTTTTCATCATGGCAACCGAATTATATGATTAAATTGGTATTTCAAAAAAGAATTTAATGCGAAAATTTGGTTTCTCTAATTACAAGCACAAGTTCCTGTTTGTCTTTGTGCGTCAAAGTAGACACAATCAGCAATGGCCGAGACACGGCAAAGGGAAGCTTTAATTAAAAAGAAGTAGCGCCGTTTGTCCGGCCGGTGGTCGCGCGCTCTCGTCTCCATTGAGCCTCTAATTAAAAACTCTATAATAATAATTAATTAGGAGAAACCGACATTCAACGACCTTATTAACGACCGCGTGTACATCTATGGTATCCTGTTTGGTGTTTCACGACTTTTCTTAACGGTCCAATTATGGTGGTCTTATTTAACACTCAGTTATAATATCTTTATACAATTTATATCACAATTACAAGAAAATTAATATTTTTTTTATTGAATATTGTTCTTTTATAAATATTTATTTGTTACAATTATATTTAACATTGCGATGCTTTGTTTTTCAAATTAGAATAGATGAATAAATATAATTATTGAGACATCAACACAATCATTTCATTGACAAAAAAAAAACATTAAACGGTGTGGTACTTCAACAGCAACACAGAGCTGTTTGTGTTTGTCTCACTCGTCTAAACTCCACACCCTCGAGTTTACCGGAATGAACGTTTGTTTCTCTCTTGTTCGACTAAATTTTTCGAATTTATTTGATTGAATGTTTCATTTCGAAGGCGGACGGATCAAACTCATTCAACACCGAGCAAATAAAAATTGTGCCCGTTGCTCGAAACTTACCCTCAAAACTTTTTGCTCCAATTGTGCGCTTGGTTGATAGGCAAGGGCAACCGAGACAAATTTAGTTATTTGATTATTATTTATACTAAAAACTGTTACTGCTACCGAGCTAACAATTGAATAGCACTTTTTTTGCATTACAATCAAAAGAAGCGATTAAGAAATTAACAAAATGTCTTTAAAACAGTAATCAATAGCAGAATAACCAATCTCGAAAAATCAGATCTAGAAAATATGCATAATTTTCGCAGGCAACAGAATCATAGGTGTGAGAAATCTAATAGTGCTATTACTCTATGCTAATTAGCGTGGTGATTAAAGCACATCCTTCCAAACGGAATCATCATAGTTTAATGTTCGTTGGTGCGGTCTAGAGGTGGGCTTTCATTGGTAAAAAATTAGTAAAATAAGGCTATGATAATGATAATTTTGGTGATTATCTTAACAATAATATGTCGATTTCAGTTCAGAAATTAGCTTAGTTAAAACACGATAAAAAAGATTAAGAACTAAAAACAGTATTGCCACTAGATTTTAATAAACTTAAAAATATTTTTATATATTTATATCAATTAAAATTTCATTATATTCCTGTGCCACAAAAAGAAAATACCCAAAAAGCATTTAACTATGTTTTAGTTAGACACACGAATGGAGTGGGTTCAGCGGTAGTTGCCAAAGGCGTACCGTATCAGCACTGGGCGGGGCGCGGTGAATAATGGATCTGTGTTTGAGCTCATATGAGGAGGGTCCACTTATGTCACGAAGGACCTGTATGATTGATAATGGCTACTTACTATACGCGTATAAAAACACTGTTTTGTGATCCTACTTATGTACGAGCTCATTATTTACGCCAGTTACGGACGTGAATTCAACTTTTGGCGTTGAAGTCTTTTTCTTCTCGTAAAGAGCTTCTCACTAAAATATTTACTTGAAAATTTTCTGTATCATTCGTCATAATAATAACAAGTTCAAACACGTATACCTTTCATACTCTTTGTACTCACTTGTATTTAGTGAAGCTCCGTCACAAGTGTCGTAGTTAAACGTCGTAATTCACGTAGAACTCAGTCTCGAAGGGGCAAGTTTTCAAACACTATAACTTCTGAGATGACTGCTCGTAGTCTTCGTAGTTCGCTCGCTGTAAAAGCGTTCTCGCTGCGAAAATTAGCTGAAGTCCTAAGCTTTCAAGGTTTAGTTAATTATGAAAGTTTCGAATGACGATTGGTCGCGGGCGTGTGCAGCGAGGGACACGGGCTCGCCGTTGGCGCGGCGGGGGAGTGTCGTGTCTAGTACACGGATTCGTCCCGTTTCGTCCCGTGTGTTTTGCGCCGTTACAGGTTCGTTCGCACGGCGCGGCGCCCCCTAGCGAACGTGCTCCGAAGAACGTTCCCTCGACTGGTGATCCAATTTGTCAAATAAGGCACAAGTATTTTCATTTCAGCGTTCGCTACGTTCTCCGCTGAATTCTTTATTCCTTTAGATTTATTTCGAGAGTACTCGCGTGTGTATCTCGTAGTATAAGTAAAATTTTACTTAAAAGGGAATTGCCCCTTTTTTATAAAAGCGAGTGTTCGGTCTTAGTTTGATTTTAAAAGGAATATGAATTTTATTAACTCAATCTGTACCTTTATAGATTAACAATTATACCTTACTTAATAGACCTTACCTATCTTTATCTGTGAAATGCACGTCACACAACATGTTTTGACGTGTTCCTTATATTTTGACTGTAAAATCATTAACATGGGCCTTGCATCGAAATATATCATTGACATCATTGAGTAGAATGAACACCGTACCAAACCATTTAAAACAGGCAATACATTTTTGTAATACAATCTGGAAATTAACATTTATCTCTCGAAGAACAATTTAAATAATCGTAAATTACGATTACATAGCGTCGCTTGTTAAGACTATTTACGATAGTCCATTTCTAAATAATGTCTCTTGCACTTCTCTTTGTGTTCCGTTTCGAGATTTATTTTAATTGTGGGTCCTCCCTCAGGCATCCAATTTGTTTCAGCTAATACAATGGAAGTTTAACTTTGCGACGGCGTTCACGCACAATACCCGCGTTCTGTTCCCTGCGTAAACGTTACATACGGGGTTGTTTCAGCGTTTTATTTGATACAGAGGATTGATAGGTTGAAAAATTGTATATGAAATTTATTCAAATGGAATTCACCAGATGCCCGGGGTTCGTCCTCGCGCGCGAAGACAGCGGCCTACATCCGCGCTCCGGATTACGACGGAAACCGGGATAACCTTATAAATCTACGCGTTTAGTGAAAACGGAAGATATTAATTTTCATATTCTACGCTCATGAATCTCGATTAAAATATGCCGCGGGTCCGTAATTAAACGAACGTTTCATTACATCAGACGCAATCTTCGGGGCGCGTTCGACAGCGCGCGGCGAGGCCCCGGGCAAACATTAATTAAAAAAGGCCGATGCGACAACGCACCGCAGCCGATTCGGGCGGATGCGCGCGGCTTCAGAATATGGAATTAAGGAAGCGACGGTTTAAATTGGAAGCGTGTAAAACTGATGGCGCCGGTCGGAGTTTCGGTAATTAATGAAGTTGGATCACGACTTCGCCGCTGCGGTGCATACTGATCAGCGCCGCCGGCCCGCGCGCGCCGGGCTCCGCCGGGCGCCGCCGCCGGCGCGGGTGCGCTCCGCCCCGTCATTACGCACTGGCTTTTATTGTCATTGTTAAGTTTGAGTAGCGCGGAAGTATTGCTTTTCCGAATACCACTATCTCTATTCCCGTTTAATTCGTTACTTTCATCCTGTTATCAAAGGATGTATTCTGAAAGATTTAATGTTCAGAGATATGTTTTTTTAGGATTTAGGAACTAATAAGCTGCAAAAAATTCACTAAAATTATTATCGCGGATCTTTAAGAAAAAAGTTTATCGTTTATACGTTTTATTGCAAAGCATCTACTTTTTTTTATTGTTGCGAGCTTTTCTTAGTAATATTGATTAGAAATATTTTACTTTTGAATGCCGAAGAATACTAATCAGAACCTAACCATTTTGTGTTGAGGTTTTTTGGTTGCAATTGCACTTCATAAACGCATAAAAGTATGAAGTACGCTTAATGATAGCTTTCCTTTATTGGTTGAGGAAAACATCCTAAAGTACTTGCCATGGCGTAGAAAAATGACTGGGGGACAAAAGGTAAACACTTGGATAATGATTGTGTAATGTATAACGGTAGTGATACTATATTCTTGCAGTCTGTCATCATAACTATTCAGTTTTAAAATACGAAGAACAAAAATATGGCGTTGTTGCCTTTAAAATTTTGAATCTATAAATGGCATTTCGCTATCATACAAAATAAGATACGAAAATTTTCATAAATCCTACAAGATTTAATGACTTGTTATTTATAAATCGGATAAGCTGACGGCGCACATATGGGTATTTGAACGATCTAAGCGGCCAAAAGTCAAATTATCAATGTACAAGTTTCAATAAAAAAAAAAAGGCTATCTGATTTAGGGGACACTTCCAATAACAATACCCTATCCCTCCCACTCTGACTCCGCGCACGCGGCGCCTTTACTTTCAGTCGGGATTTGATCTTTCAACTTGGTGTTTGTGTTGTTCTCGACGTTCGTGTAAAATAATTAACTTTGCAGTTGAACATTTATTTTTCTACGTTAATTTTTGAAGAGTTTCTGATGAATCTTAATACATCAGGTAAAAATGCAAGATAATGCAATGTTTTTTTTATTAATTTTATTATTATTCCGTTTAGATACGGTATTTTAAAGATACCCTTAAATTACAGATATATTTTTTCTTAATATTTCATTGAATCGAATGTTTGTTATATTACTAAGTTACATCCTGCAACAATATCGAATACAATCGAAAGTTGGAAGATTTGACTAATAGTAAATAAAAAAAAAAGCTGTCGAAAAGCACGGATTATTATTATTTTGGTACTTTGAACTTCTGTCCAATACAAAATAATTACAATAATGTACAATACAAAAACAACAAAAACAATACAGAAAAATTCAATTATATTTCTAAAAATTAACGTATTCCATTTTAGGTTCATAAAGTGTCTCAGAATTAAGAATTGTGACCCGTAAATACTTATTTATCAATTGAAGAGTTTTAATTTGACAAATTTAGAAGATAAATTAAATTTATCGCAGAATCAAGTGTTATTGTGTGAAGATTATACAGAAAATTAAATTAAGGGCTTGAAACCTCAATTTTCACACTTCAAATCGCAAATTAAGCAAAGATGATTAAAAGTCCATAAAAAGGAAGACGTATTTCTTAAAAACAATCATTCGTTGCTAGAAGGAACGTTTGAGTTACCTGTCATTACACAAAATCGATCAAGACAACCATCGAAATTATTTAAAGAGTCAAGCGGAAGAACCAAAAGGAATACAACTGAAGAGCTCAGGTTGAGTTGCGGAAAGCTGGAGAACGAGATGCATCCAAAATACTCAAATAAATCACCAGTCCTCTAACTCGTGCCACTAAATATAAAAAAGGCTTTTTTACAATCAAAGAGTGATAAAAAATGCTCGCTAACTCCAATACAAGCATTGTTGATATTTGTAGAAGCCGATTTAAGTCGTCGACAATATGCAATAGTGCGAAATACCAACAAAAAGTTCTTTTCGTGTTATATTTAGTTACAAAAAGCAAAACAAGAATTCTATCGTCCTGCCGAATCGTGTAGAGTCACAAGTACTTACGCCGAAACCGATTTAAAATCTTTAGTTGACCATAGAGTTAAGCGGTTACTTAGTTTCTTAGAAATGATTTTAACAACATTGAAAAAACAAGAACAATAGAGCTTGAAGTTAATTTCAAAGTGGGGTTGTGATGACTCACATCTAGAGCAATTTAAACAGAAATTAGTAAATGATGCCGACTCAGATGCAAACAGTTTTCAAAGTTGTTTTGTCCCTTTACGATTAGTTTCTGGCAATGGCAAATCAACTACATGAAAAACTCTGCCATATCGCTTAACATGACAGAAGTTGACTTAAATGGAAATAAGTTTTTGTTAGTCATGTTTTCATTATGACAACAGTAGATGGCAATTTTGCGACTAGGATGAAGTCCACAAATAGATGCTACATATATGGTGCGATTTCTAACAATTTCAACAAAATTGATGTGCAAAAAGAAAAAAATTCTGATACTAAAGAATTTGGGCTTCCAGTTTTACACGCCAGAATAAGAATTTTCGAAAGTATTCTCCATTTGGCTTATAAGTTGCCAGTAAAGAAATATAGAGAGAGGAATACTGAGGCGAAAAAAACATGGAACTTGAAAGAAAACTCGAAATCCAGAAACGGTTGCGCCAAAAAACCGATCTATTAGTAGATATGTCGATGGTAAATTGTGGCAATACCAATGATGGTAACACAAACAGAAGATTTTTTGAAAACCCGATATTAGCTTCTGATATAACAGGAATTAATTATGATCTAATATTCCGATTGAAGGTCATACTAGAAGCAATTTCGAGCGGGCATATAATTGATTCGGAAAAGTTCGACAAACATGCTTTAGACTCTGCTCGTTTATATGTTCAGTTATACCCTTGGCATCCAATGACTCCAATAATGCACAAGATACTGATCCATGGTGCGGTTATCATAAGAAACGCAGTATTTCCCATTGGGCAGCTTCCAGAACAGGCCGCAGAACGCGCAATAAAAATTTTAGGTCTTACCGCCAAGACTATGCGCGTAAATTATCTAGGGACAATTGGAACAGGGACAATTTAATTGGACTATTGCTAACATCATACCCTCTTATTAGTAGAATGAGGAACATAACAAGAAGAAGGGGACCTGTCATTTGCCAGAAACTATTGAACTTTTCTTGCCTGCGTAGCCCAATCTCGCTAGTGAATTTTCGAAGAGTGACAAAGATGGACATTAGATTTTTTAATATTTTTTTGTATCAGTTATAAAAAAAGGCAGTCATAGAGACTCCCGACAGAAGTGATAACTTAAAAATATTAACATATATTTAATACCCACTGTTGCCATAACAATAGATATACTTTTTAACATTAGCATGTCGGTGACACGAACCTATAGGTAAGATTTTTCCCTGCCAAAATAGCTTAACGCGCTTAAAGAAGTTTTCACTTTTATTATATTACAATAAATCCGATTTATAATCAAAAAGTGGATTTTTTTCTTAGTTTATATCGTTTAGAATAGATAAAGCATATAAAATAATTTTGGCCGTGTAGATCGTATAAATATCCGTATGTGCGGTGCTTCATTAGAGAATAAAATTTTGAAATACCTTTTTTATGTATTCCAGTTTTCAAAATTAATTAACACTCAATAAATGTGTTTGTTCTATATGATGTTGTTTTACGGTATCTATCTGATATGTGCCTCTATCAGCTGCAAGTGTCTTTCCACAAAACTCTGAAACGACTGAACAGGTTCTGCTTTTTATGCAATTCTACGCAGAGTATTGTTGGGGATCGATAAATGATTCTCGCTTCCCATTTCGTATATTCGAATTTCAATCACAACTACGGCAAAAATCGCTTCAGATAACGTCATAGTGATGTGCGAATCAAAAATTCGATAAATAAATTGATATTTATCTTTAAAATACATGGAAACTGTGAAGTAATACTTAACAGGTGGTAAATAACAAACCGTAAGCCTCAAAATCTTCTCGTTTCATTACCTATATCTGGTATTAGTACATTGAGGTATATACTCAACATTCGAACCTCAAAGCTGTTGTAAGGTATTCTTAATATTTAGTGATTATGAAATATAATGAATTTTATTTTAAGTAGAACCGTTTAGTTTTAATACAAGTAAACTGCTAACTAATTTCACGCCACACATCTGCCGACTACAAACAACACACTGCATAGGAAACAAGTCACATATCAATTGTAAGTTCTAAGGGCTCATACCTCCACCACGCTGCCGCAATTAACGCCTTTGTGTATCTATGCTTAACGGAAAGCTTGACGCCAGCCAGAGTCAATTATTTAGAGTGCCTACAAAAATTCCGGAGCGCTCGAGATATGTATCATTAACTAAGTCGGGAGCCGGGGTGGTTACCCATCTAACTACCGACCTTGACGTACGTAACTTTACCAAGGTGACCATTACCGGTACACTGTTCAGTTCATTAATAATATTTGCCGAACATTGTACTATGCAATAATTTAAAGCTTTAGAGTCAAAAAGTAAAATAAAGTGAATTGCTCCGGGTCATCGTACAAATTAGACGCGTTAGTAAGATAAAGATGTCATCCGTATAAATTAAAATGCGCCCAAGAAACTGTGACAGGCTTGAAAGAAATCGTAATAAAACGTCTATCTGCGAGTATCAATAAGTCTTTGACTCTCATATATCCATAGATCTCGGTTTATGAAATATTGACAAAGTATTGATGGTATCGGAGCCAGTGGTAGAAATTTATTACACCTTTATGTGTACAAAACTGCGAGTTACCGCTATTTATTGATTGACATAAGACATTGTAACGAGTAAATGGGGCTAACCAACCGAGGCTCCAATATTTCTGGCGTTCACTTTTTTTTTTGTATAGGTACGTGTTATCGGTGAAGTGTATCTCAAAAGGAAAAATCGAATCGAAAATATGTTAGCGAAACCGGCCGAGTAGCGAGAATCCGTTTAAAATAGCGGCAGACTTATCATGCAAGGTCCGGCCCATCTGTTGGCCTGCCATATCTCATCCATTATAGAAAACGCCGACTTTTGCACTATATTCTCTTTCGATTTTATGCGGCTCGCTGTTATTCTTTAGACGACAAAAAAAATGCTTTGGACGATCTAGCTTTTTTTTGATTTAAGGTTCGCACTTACTATCATCTATATTTTAAATAATTCGCGATTTAGAATATAGTAAATAAAAATATGTTAATATAATATATTTAATAATATGAAATAATATATTCTATAATTATGAAAAATATAGATGTATCATGGACATTGTACATATTTTGAAAGTTATTTACCTAATACAAGAGTCGATTTAATTTAAAAGCGTGAGCGTCAATTGTGCCAGCATTTCTGTGTATTTGTCATTATTTTAAAAGGACTTAATTGATTTTAACAACATCGCAAAGCGACTAAATAATTTTGTTAAGGATATTATTATACAATATATAACTATTCATTGCGATGTTGTAGGATAGATGCTTAATAAAATTAACTTTTAATTTCCTCCGTCATACTTCAAAGTTATTTCTTTAACTTGGATATCAAATCATATAAATTAATTTATGTAATACTATTGTTTCTGGCGTTTGTTTACTTTGCTATCACTGTAATACGACTGATTGATTTCAAAGTTGGAGTTGCTTGTAGCATAAATTAAATATTTTTTATTAAATCGCGTTGTGCATCTTGATGTATTGTGATTTTAAAACTTTTAAAATGTATGGATATGACCGAAATAGTAAACGTTATTCAGTTAGCTGACTTTAAAAGGTCATATCTCATCTTTTAAAGTCACCTAACTGAATAACGTTTACTATTTAGTCTAAAGGCTATGAAAAGTCCTATATTTTCTCCATTTTATTACTTGCTCTAGGAGAATTGTTACAGGACTTAACTGCCTCAATTTTATGGAAAAACAATCAAATGAAACGCCTTTTGGCGGCTTTCTTAATTAAAGGAAATATTTATTCAATTAATTAATTTGTTAACTAAAAGAAATGTACTATTAGTAAATATTGTCATTATAGTTTACTATAAAAAAACCGGCCAAGAGCGTATCGGACTATTCTCGGACTATTCTAATGTAGGGTTTCGCAGTTTTCCATGTTTTCCGCGCATAATAAGTATAAGCATTTTAGTTACACATGACTAGAGAAACAGCTAGGTGCGTGGACTATTATTCTTAAATATTATAAATTAAAAGCACCAGCAAAATAGCATATCTTTACGTCCTTTACTTGAGAAGCGCAATTTTTCATTACATAACGAAACTATAAGGGTTTATGTTTTTGTCGATTTGGCTGGGAACCCTAAAAAGGCCGCAAAGTAATAATCTATAATAACCAGTCAGTTTAAAAATTCGATTAGGTTAAGTTAGCTTGTTAGCTTGTCCATAAACTTGTCCGTACAAAGAGCGCAAGATATTAAATCATGTAAAATTGTACGTAACATACGTAACATTCAACAATGTGATATATATTGGGAAATGTGTATGAAAATGACAAATGTATTTTTTTATGCCGGTTCACATAATTTCCCATGCCCGGTGCTCTTGTTTTTCTGACCGTTCTGCCTTTGAAAGACATAACTAAGGATTTAAATATGTGATGCGAAAATGGTCTTCGAGTGATAGTTACACTTTAGTAGGTGGCGATGGGTGGTGAGATTTTTTCTCTTGACGAAATATGAAGTATAAGATTGTTTTTCTTGACAAATTAGATTGAGAAATATACTAGGAAAGTTAAATAGACCGCATTCGATCAGAATTACCAAATATACATTTTTTATTGGAATATTGCAATTGTTCTCGTCCAGTTTCTGGCTAAAGCTTGCACGAATA
Organism: Eumeta japonica; assembly: GCA_005406025.1. Taxonomy (NCBI): domain Eukaryota; kingdom Metazoa; phylum Arthropoda; class Insecta; order Lepidoptera; family Psychidae; genus Eumeta; species Eumeta japonica. The sequence continues at coordinate 296,446 of BGZK01000609.1, read as the reverse complement.
CCGGCTGGCTCTACACTGCCGTCACTCATAACCCATATTAGAACCTACACTCTCGTATATAATTACGTTCCCGGTGTACTGAGACTTGTCCCTTTCAGTCGTTGCTACTGGTTGAAAGTTGAGCGATGATGATGATGATTGATACCGGAAGTGAGAGGTTTTGGCCCAATTATTTACGCCGTATGTACGCGGCTAGTATATCAGGTAAAACCGGGAATATGTCTCAATTTTCTCGAATTAGATTGAATTTCGTGTAATTGTCTAAGTTCGAGAAACGTACCGTGCGAGCAGTACCAGCAAAAGCTGCAACCTATACGTATATGAGGTTGGCGGGCCGGCCCACCTGCACGCGGCCCGCTGAGGTGGCACGCGGGCTGGCTAGTTTCAGCTCACGTAGCCGCACGGCGCACGAGCGAGCGGCTTTCTCGTAATTTATCGGTAAATTGAATTTCAAGGGTTTTAATGCGAAAGCCTTCCAGATTAACAATTAATGGTGTTGATTATAGTAGAAATCAGTGTATTAGATTGTGAAATGATATTATGAATATAAAGGTTTAGTCATAAATTTTAATTTCAAATTTGTATCTTGCATTACGAATTTACAGCTTTTAAATATATCGTTTAACAATTCGGAGGGTTTCTTTTCAAAATATTGTTTTGTCCTTGATTTAAATAAAATTAATTGAAAAGTAACTTAAAATGACATGAAAAAAGGTTCACATTGATAATACTCGTGCAATTGATTTAATAAATTACAAGTTAAAAGCATCGTTTTCAAGCGTTATAAATTGTTAACATTTTAATTAACAATACCTAAAATTGTTAAAGTTGCAGCTCATCGTTGCGCTCTGTATTTAGGTAACTTAATAATTTTCAGAAATCAGTTTATCTTACATTTTAATAATAATGATTACAAAAAATAAAAGGGGGGGGGAAGGTTTTTCGCATTTTATAAGTAAAAAGTTATGAAGTTTTATTACAAAAAAGGAAAAATGTGATATCAGCCAGGAAAATAATTTGTTACGCTAATGCAGTATCGGTAAGAGTAAGACGAAACTGGTTCAAGCGTTTTTAGTCCGATAATTTTGATGTCAAAGATGAACCTCAATCTGGTCGATCTGTTGCGGATAAAGTCGATGCCATTTTGGAAAAAGTAGAGCAAGATAGGCATATTCGTTCTTACGACATAGCTAAAGAGCTGGCAACTGACTATAAAACAGTTTTTACCCATTTAAAAATAGCTGGATATACAAAAAAAGCTCGATAATTGGGTCCCATACAAGTTCACCGAAAGAAATCCAATGAATCGTGTACTCATTTGCGATTCTCTATTGAAACGTAATGAAACCGAACCGTTTTTGAAAAGATTAATCACTGCTGATAAAAAATGGATTACCTACGATAAGAAAATGCGGAGAAGATCATGGTCAAAAGATAAGCAAGCTGCATAGACTATAGCGAAACCCGCATCAACTCGCAATGAGTTGTTGCTATATGTATGGTGGTATTGGACGAGCATTATTCATTATGAGCTTTTACCTCCGGCCAAAACCATTGATTCGGATCTCTACTGCCAACAGCTGATGGGACTCAAACTAGAAGTAGAGAAAAAACGGCCGGCATCGATCAACAGAAAGGGTGTTGTTTTTGATTATGATAAGACCAGACCACACACATATTTAGCCACTCAACAAATATTGAGAAAGTTTAGTTGGGAAATGTTAATACATCCACCATATAGCCCTGACCTTGCACCCTCAGATTTTTACCTGTTTCGGTCTCTTCACAATTCTTTAGGTAGTGTCAGGTTAACATGAAGAGAGGACTATATTAAAACTGTTTGTAGCAACTTTTTGATCAGAAGTCTCAAAATTTCTACAGTAATGGCATTACGTCACTACATACAAAAAGGGCATATTGATATATAAATTTCCTTTATATTGAATTATACCACTTAAAATAATTTATCATCACATTTTATTTACATTAATTTATAACATATACATACATACAAACACACACGCACACACATATCTATATATATATAACTACCAACGCCTCACTCGAAGGAACAGATAATGATTTTTTTTAATTCACCTTTCAACTTAAATTATTTTATTATAATAATATCTTTCTTAATACTTTTGAAGAATCAATTTACAATGTTTATCAAATTTAATTCAATAGTTAAAAAATGACAAAAATGTAAGAACGGTATACACACATAGATAAATGATGGACGAATGAGTACGCAGATGAACAAATTTAAATTATTCTACTTCATCAAATATGAAGTCCTGCAAAAAAAATATTCAAAATTTCACTTTCGCCGTATTATCGGAGTAAATCTGCAATAACGATTTGTCACGATACCGTTCGAACTTTTACGTGCGCGCTGACGCCACCGAGTTAACGCCGAAAGAGGTTTCACTCGATATATGCGATAGAAGCCAATAAACATGGCGAAACGTCCAATAGAATAACCCGTACACAGCGCAATAAGTTACGCTAAAGTAGGTATTTCAAATAAACGAAGTGCCGCTGTTACGACTTAGCCGATACGTGAGCTGAAAGAACCGGGCCGGCCGGCGCGGGCCGCGGCGCGACCGCCCGCGCGCCAATCCGAGAGCAGGCCCGCTGGGTGTTGACTTAAAAAGGTTACGTCGCCCTATCCCTTCTGAATGACTAATTAATATAACACCAGGGAGTAAGTTTTTTCGTATTTCATATACAAATTCGAGATCACATTTTCATCACATTTTATTTTCCCTTAATTATATTATATTAAGATAGCGGATAAAGTTTTTTTGTATTTTTACCCGACTGCCGAGGAAGGGTATAGTTTTTCGCGCGTCTCTTGTACGTTTGTTTGTAAATTTCTTTATTGCCACGTATCTTCCAAAGGGCTGTATAGATTTCGACAATTAAGGTATCGATAGATTCGCCTCAAAAACCCGTGTCCGTAGATAAGTATTTAAAGAAAACGAAATGCGGATTTTTGGCGCCAAATTGTTAGTAGTTCAATTTTTTTAAACCAAACCTATCGAGTAGGGTATCGAAGTAAAGGGAATTAAAAGGAGATTACAAAAATATACATATGTCGTGATATTTAAATTTAATCAGGAATAATTGCAACCATTTTAATTCAACCATTCGAATAGATTTATAATTCTATTCTGATTATATTCGAAATTTCAATGGCCGTATTTCACCATTGAAATGGTCGTATTTTGGCTTTAAATCGGCCAAGTGTGTGTGGGATATCGTATTACGCATTTTTTTTACCCGGTATAGTCAACTGAACCGCTTATGCCAATTATAATTTTCATGTATGTTTTGTTTGACACGCTATCGATAGTATTTATCAATGATCTCTACGTTTTGCCCGTTTTACAAAAGTCATAAAAGTACACGCTTTTCGTTCATAGGAATGTGCCGGACGGAACACTGAAAAGTCTAAAATAAAATAAATTAAAAAAAAAAACTCGACTGCAAACAATCAACAGATAAGCGACGCACTAAAAAGACCGAAACAAAATTGAGAAAACAAACTACTAAAACCTAATAAACTCTACTTTGGTTTAATAGACTACATTACAAGCTGAAAGCCTAAGTTAAATAATTTACATTAGGTTTGGTAGCAGATGGGACCCATTAATTTTTTTACGATTTATAATTTGCAAATGGATCTAAATGGGGTCTAAATAGAGTGAGAGACGGGGGTTAGAATCAACAGCGTGATCAGGATCTAAACCAGGACTAGTACCGCGATTGACGTTGGAGGCGGAAAGGAGTTTAAATTGACTGCAAGATCGATCTATATAAAAGATGAAACAATACATTCTATGTCCACATAAGCAAGCTGTAGGCGGAAAACCAGTACTTTTTATAACATTTATAGTTAGGAACGTACCAAAAGCACTGTTACTGTGATATTAATTTGAAAAAAATTCACTGGATGTGCTTAAGATTAATAAAATCACTGTTAGCTTAATTTCGGACATTATTATTTTTATCTAAATTACAGTAATTTTCCAGTTATAATTTTCAATTTATCGTTACTAAAAACTTTGACCGGCATCGTTCTACCGGTCTATGAGAAGATATAATTCTAAATTCTTTTACTTCACGAAAGATTCATCCCTTTAGTGGGAAATTAAATAAGTAAAGCAAGTTATTCCGCAGCAATCCGCAGTTCTTGGCAGTGAAGCTTCGCATCTCACTGCAAAATCCGCCGACGGTGGTCGGTTAGTACGCGGTACATTGCGTACAGCCGTAGTAAATATGTGACGTTGGTTGTTTGCAGATATTTTAACGTCCCGTTTTTTTTTTTATTCCAATTTGACTCATTTCCCTCGTCCGGCGAACGAAAAATCCAATACAAATTCTCTCGCCCGTCAATTCCGATAAATTGAGTTATGTTTTTGATTTTACAATTGTTCCGCATTTATTAGATTTCCCAGTTTCCCCACGGTCGTTGGTACCGTATTGTTTGTAGCGTGGGCTGGAGAAAAAAAAAATGAAATAAACCTCTGTCATGCGATAAAAGCATGAAAGCGGCGGCTCGTTGGAAACGCGGCTCGTATGTGGCGTAGACAGGTGCTACGAGGCGCGCGCTACGCTCTACGTGACTACGCGACGGAGGCCACCTCGCCGCCGACTCGGAACCCCAAGAAGTTAGAATGCAACTACGACTGTGTGATAATCTAAGTTTCAATAAAATTGTGCTATAGAAAATCCAATGAATCTAAATCGGCGAATACTATATGTCAAAAGAAATATTACGAAATTATCGTTAAGATTATCATATAATATTTTAAATTAATTTACTCCATATTTTGTCCTTTGTATTAAAATAAAAAAATAACTCAATTTTCAATACTTGAATGCAAAAATAAATCTTTCCAAATTTAATAAATATTTAAATTGTACTCAGGTAGATGGAATCTCAGACTTAATCGATAATGGTTCAAAGTACGCCCTAGAAAAGTGTTTCAGGAAATATGACAAGGTTTGCGGCGACGCCGCGGTGTCCGTCCTCGATCCTTTTAGCACGCTCGTTTGCGCCAAACGAGCGACGCGCGCGACCTGTCCGCGCGCGTCATTGTTTAGGCGGGCGGGTAATTTACGTCGTTGGCGAATTTCGGATCCGGCCGTAAGCGCAGGTGCCGGCGCACGCCATTACCTCCCCGGATTTGTTTAGAAAATGTCATCAACGGCGGGGTCGTTTTGTTATTTTACGTCAAATTATTTTAACGGATTTTAATTAATCACGTCCCCTCCGCAGCGGCCGAACCTTTGAATATATGAAATGCACAGGTAATGTTAACGTTTGTTTTGTGATTTAGTAACACATACTTATTAAGATAATTTAATGTTGATTGTGAATTAAATTATTTATTTATAGTTCGGGTTTCCATATGGCACAAACACATATTCATGCTAATGATTACACTATAGGTACCGATGTAGATGTGCAGTTAGGGCCCTTAGGCCGGTTTTTTAACACGCTTTTATTGACTTCATCTGTATGTATGTGGGTTTGTTTGTAACATATTCTTTTAGGTTCGATTTTAACCTACTTTAAACCATCAGATTTCATTCAAACTTTGTAGGTTTATCAAGGTCCGATGACAATACATACAACCATTATAAATTTTAGGAAAAAATTAATTTCTGAAGTTTGGAAAATTTGAAAAAAAAAACAGTTGCTTGAAACATTAAAAAAAATGACAGTTTTGAAACAATTTTGATATAGATTAAATCTAATAATTTTGGGAACGAAATCATAATTTTGAAATTTTGTAAAATTTGAAAAAAAAATAGTCACTAGTGAATAATAGAAAATTTAATTTTTGAAATAAATTAAAATTTTGTAAAAACAAAAAGTAAAAAATCTTAAATAAACTTGTTTATGTTTTAATTATAACTTGTACAACGCAACGTAACTTATGTCGGACACTTCACTCAGTTTTAATTTCACCCAATCCCATACAACATAATCCAATAGTCGTGCGTTATTCCTTTGTAATTTTGAATAATAGTACGGTTATCAGATTCCCTCAATGTTCTTCGAAAAAAAAAAGATTGAAATATTGTAAATGTTTATATTTTTTAATATAATTTGAAGGAAAAAGCAATTACTACTTCACCATGAAATCCTCTACCGAATGAGCATAAAATAAAATATTTTGTTTGTAAAATGAAGTCTGCGAATTTGAAATTTCTGAATTGCAGCAAATCGTTTACAAAGAAGAGAAACATAGTAAAGTCTAGCCAGTAACAGCACCGGCCTGGTACTGATAGTTATTTTCTTATCCAATTTCGATTATAATCCTACAGCGACTCATTAGCAACGTGCGGTGAGCTGCGGCCGTACGGTGCGCGCTCCAGGATTATACAAATACAGCTCCGAGCACACAATACTATCTCTTATTCTCAGTAACCGCTCAACTTAATGCTACGAAGAGAACCAAGCTAAGAGCTGTGTTTTCAAGTACTAGTTCTTGAAACATGATATTTGTTATAGAAACAAAACAATCAGATACAGAAACGTATGAAACTTCTTTCTCAGTATTTGCCGAAACTTAAGTAATTAGATTTTCTACGCTATTGTTTGGTTAGGTTAATATAGAATAAAGCTTTTCGCTTTTTCGCTCTATTCAGTTAATTTATTAAATTATTTATTTTTATCGTAGAAAATGCTTTTTCGATGGCTTCAGTAGGATACCCGTTTTTCATAAAAGTGCGACAGGGACGTACCATCTCAATTATTAAGGAAGAATATTGAAAATGCTACCAATAGATGCTCTATTAAAAGGGCTACAATACTGCAGAAAGTGGAACTATTTTAGTTACTTATTTATAATATAAAAAAAAATATTCTGACTATTTTTTGTACCTTTTTCCAAGAATTTTAATTTCTCAAAAATGGAAAATTTGACTAAAATTTTGACAAAAATTGTTATGTAGTATTGAATTGTCTATCGTCTAAATCTATAATCAGAAAAATCGGTACATATTAAATGGTACTTTTGTGTTTCCTTATGAACGTGCATTTTATAAAATGTTAAAAATCATATTAAATTTGCATACGATTTAACAAAACGGTATGTTTTATAATATGTTTTGGTAGACGTTTTTGATATGCATAATTTTGATTTTAATATTTATCAAGAATTGTCGTTTTTGAGAAACTGGCATCACTCATACGATGTGCGTTTACGTACCGGTTGGGCGTTACGTAAGCTCTTAGTTCAGTGTGGTGTGGAATATGGCAGTTACCATAGTTACTGCCAAATACCGATATAATAATAAGTAGTGATAATAATAATATTTTTAACTTTAGAAATGTTTTTTGACCATCTCAGTGGGAGCCCCATTCGTTCAAATATCATGAGCTCCATTTCTAGGTAAATGATTAAGGTATTAAAAATGCTTATGGATAAAACTACATAATGTGGAAAATATCTTAAAACCTTTTATAAATCATGAAAAAATCGCAAGAAGCAGCTAAAAGTGGATGTTTTAGGGTATTTGTAAAGAGCACGTTTAAACCTAATTAGATATTTCTTTTTCTGAAGTGTTACTGTGGGTGAATATTTGGAACTATGATTTTTTTTAAGCCGGCCGTTTCATAACTTTCAATTTGCGTCGTACGAGAATATTGATATTAGTTCATAATAATTTAAACCTTTAATTTTTACATACCGTCAAAGGTTTTATTTTGATTTACTAAAATAAAATAATTTTTTATCTTTAAAATTAGGAAAAATGTATGATTTATTTTTATTTTTATTCCATTTATTTTATTCCTTTTGTTACTGAGTTTATTTTCAATTTACCCAAAGGTCGTGAAGCACGAATCTGTGATTTTTTAGCAGTTCACACTATTATATATTTTGATAGGTGTGCATATATTTTGCGTTGTATTTAATAAACATTAATAAATGGATATTTTTACTGGACGACAGCTTAGTCTACTTTCATAAAAGCCTTCCTTTTGCGGTAAAACGTGTGTAAGATCGTAAGTTGGACTCCGACATAATTTATGCCTCCGGCTATTTTTCCCCGCGGGTGTTGTCATGTTCGCTTGCGCAGCTAGGTTGTTTCAAAACTAAAACGGTGAAACGTTGCTTAAATTGCGCGACGGTTCGTGAAAAGTTTACGCCTCTCTGTGCACATGAATGTTTGCTTCCGTGAAGGTTTTTAAACCAAAATATTGTCATATAGCGAGTAAAATTGGTCACGTTTCGCATTTTGTTTTTCGTTTTTATGAATAGTATTATGTAAACTAATAATAAATACTTATTTACATCACAATTACACTCTTACAATTTTATTTACAATACAATTACATTCTTACAATTTTCTGGGCGGAGTACCAAAAATTAATAAGCCATATTCCATTTTTGGTTATGAGCTAATTTTTGGTTGAATATTTTATCAAATTAATCAGTTACATTAAATGCTTATATTAAATTATCAACACCTTAAATGTGTTAATAAATTAATAGAACTTAAAAAACCAAACTAACAAAAAAAAAAGCTAATACAATGTAATAAACAAGTTGACAACTAACGAGGAGTATGGAATCTTCCAATTCATACTACAGGCAAAATGTATAGTTATAAAAAATATTCTTGTTTTTGTGTTCTACAATTGGGCAATAAAAAATGTATTATCCATTAAAAAAAGACAATTTTGTGCTCTTTGCCTCCTGTGAGGATTGAACTCACGACCCCTGGTTTACGAGACCAGTGCTCTACCACTGAGCTAAAGAGGCTATGGTGGTGGATTTGAAATGACATTACTGTATTGTAGTGTCTGTAGTACTTTAAATATATATATTTATATTAATAGACTTATTAATAATATTAAAAAGAAAGAGTTCTGATTGTTATTTTTTTGTTTATTTGTTGTTTGTATTCCCCGTTGGGGGGAAAAAAGGAGTATTTACTAGAAAACGAAAACTTATGTGTTTTATATGCCTCCTGTGAGGATTGAACTCACGACCCCTGGTTTACGAGACCAGTGCTCTACCACTGAGCTAAAGAGGCGACGAATATTATTTTGGAATGACGATACTCTATCATAGTGTTTGTAGTTCTTTTAAATATATATTTTTTATATTTTAATAGACTTTATAACGATATTAAAAAGAAAAATTCCTGGTTGTAATTTTTGTTGTCGTTTGCTTTAATTTGACCTTCAGAGACCACCAAAAATTTTAGAATATATATATATTAATATGTGTATATAATTATATATATATTTTAAAAAAGATTTTTTTTAAAAGAACAAATATGGTTTGTTTTTTATCCGAAAATCAGTTTACTCGCTTGAACTTGTTCAGTTTGCGATTAAATTAAAAAGTTAATATCCTAGTAATTTACTAGTTATGTTACATATAGCATAAGAAATATAGTGTATTTATTTTATATTTCTTTTGTTATATGTTACATAACTTCTTATGGTATACTTAATGAAAATGTGGCAATCAAGAGTATCTACTGGACGGTGGCAGTTTTGGTTTTATCAATTTCTCATGTTTTTCATGGTGCTTACGATACGTGATAAAGTATTAGATCCCTAAAAATATCAAGATGTTATGTTTAAAGTCAGGGTGTGACTTTAATTCAGGAGGAATACAAAATTTTACCGGATATAGAAATTTTGAAAATATAAAATTGTCTCTAAGAATACAAGAGTAATTTTTATGTCAGTAACATGTTGTTACTATTAATGACTACTTGTTGATATCGCAATTATGTGCAGGCAGTTCCGCTTAAAAAAAAAAGCAGTAAATTCAGATATTTCTTACAGAATTTTCATTTGCTTTTGATCGTAGGGAAAGGATCTAAGGATGTTTTATTTGGTATCGATATCGATAATTTTCAAAACTTATAAACAAATTGTATCTTGTACTAGTAGTTTCCCTCTCGCTGTGCTGTGCGTGAACTATAATTTACTAGAGATTGATTCTGATTTCTACCCCGCTCTCTGTTTCGATTACTGTTCTGTTTTTTTTTATTTCAGTGCGCGTTCCAATATCCATTTTGATTCTCACTTGGGTTAATACTCATATTTTTCAAATTTTACACATTTTTTGTGTATAACGAGTCTCTTGTAACTTTTGACAACAAAACAGCACATATTTGACATGTACCTATAACAGCTTATTTTATACGTTTAAAACGTAAAGGACACTTCTGTTTTAGCGCTACTGTTATATTGAACATAGATTAAATTTAGCGCGCTAAAATAGCTGAAACTGTTAAGTTAGTATTTGATATAACATGTGATATAAAATTGGTAGTCTCAATAAAGTGCAAGCGAGAAATCAATATTGTTGATTTTACTGTTTAAACAGTCACCATTATTTTTAAATACTGGTAGATAAATATTAAGTGAACAGTGATCGTTTTGGTAGGAAACGAAATGGGGAGTTTACGAAATGCAATGAATTTATTGATTTATAATTAAAAATGTCACTGAATTATAAAATGAAGTAAAAAAAATTAAAGACTATTTTCATTTAACTAAATTAAACAGAGCATTCTCTAAAAAATACAGTATAGTCGCCTTTATATTTGCAAATTCATTAAGTACACATTAAGTAAATACATATCAAATCCATGAATATTAATTGCTGTTGTATATTACGGCAATCATTAGATACATAAATATGTGAAAAGTTGAAGATTTGGCAATATCACGTTATAAAATGGATATTATTAAAACTAGTTGTTTAAATAAGTAAATCTTATGTATTAATATATCATGATTGATTAGGTATAGGCTTATTTTTGTAAAATTTCAGTGCATTTATAAAAAATATTCAATCTTTATTTTAACCCCAAAAGTTTGTTGATAATAAATAGTTTATCAAAATGATCCTTTACTCTAATTGAATTGTAGGAGCTATAAGGATTCAGAAAACAATTTTTCCTCATTATTCGTGCATAAGTGAATAATGCTTAAGTGAAAAATAATATGGGAGCAGAGCCATGTTTTTTTAATCACAATACATTTTATCGTTTCGGAGATTAGCCCAAGTAAACACACAGACATTTAATTTGTTTAATCTATGTTTATACTGACGTTAGATCGTTTGCTTATACAAAAACAAGTTCTAAAATGTTTGAGTATTTTTTTATTGATTCACGGCAGAAACATAGTACAAAAATTGTCGATAATAATTTTGGTAAGGCATATCATTAGATTTTTCTTAAAAACTTAAAACGCGTACGACTTCGTCAGGGGCATACTTGTCAATTATAATGTATCCCGTTTATTTTATTAGAAACCCCTTGTGAGAAGCAAGTCGAAATATAAGGAAGAGTGTTGCCATTTTAAGACTACTCTTTGAGGTTTAACTTCTCTTAATGTAGTTTCCTTTTTATCTTTAGTACCTGCTAATTTTTCTGTGGTGCGATGCTTACTGTTTCACTAAGCAATATTTAGTAACGAAGAATATATTTACAGTGGTTTAGAGATTTTATAATTTAAACAGAAAAAAGTTTTGTCAAATTTATTTCACTTAGATAATCGATATGCAATTTCATAATATAGTTGTTTTCATAACATATTTCTATAATTAATTGATTATTTATGATATTGAAATAATTAGAATGTTTTACGTTTATGTCAAAAATATATGACTTCAATTTCGAAACATTACAAGATATCGTGAATAGGATAATTTTATTTCGATTATGTTGTAATCTAAGCTTTTGTCTTGCAACCTAACTTTATCATTTTTAAATAGTATTTCGTAATGAGAGCTGTTAACTTTATTTTATGTACTGTTTAGAACTGCTGAGTTCTTTTTTACTTTTTTTATCAAAATTTTACTAATCAAGTTGAAAATCGATGTACAAATCGCAATCCTTTTCATTTATATGTTTAAGATAACAAACAGTTTGATAATTTATTTATAATTAGTCTATGTTATTTTTTAGAAGTCGAACATAGCTTGAATACCTACAGTATATTTGCATAATCTATTAATAATTTTTCAAATTTTTGTTACAGGTAAGTTCGTACACTGTCCGCTCGACTGTACACGTGGCGGGTCGCCGGCGCGGGTAAGTATAAGTTCTGGGCCCCTGTGTCCTTTCAGAAAACATGTTTAATTTGGGTGCGTGCTTGTACGTCGCGTAATGGTACGGAAGTGGGCACGAAATTCCCCCGCGAACGTTAACAGGTCGATTATGCGAGGCCATCGGGCGCCCGGACGCGCTCGAGTGGGCCGCCGCCCGCCCAGCGCCCTAATGACGGGCCGCGCATTTAAATAGCCTGCTTCCAATCGGCACGGTATGCCCCTCTATTCACATATGAAATTTATTCCTTTCTTCTGAATTCGACCGCTCCGGAAAAAACTTGCCTAAATTACTACCCCCGGCGATAGATTGACCTATTCAGAAACGTCTAGCCGGGGAAAAAATACCATTCTTATCCCCGGGCACTTTGTTTCCGAATCCCTGCTCCCGAAAGCTGAATTCCGCAAGGGAGGTTAAGCTCGGATATCGTCGGATCGGCGCTCCGCCGACTGTTTCTGGTGACTATTATTTTATGGTATTCGTCCTCGATTTGAGAACACTTCGACTCGGAGTGAAAACGTCACTAATCGACTGTGAGTAGTCGACGTTTTCAGAGAACAGTGAACTAGTTCGAGCGCAGACGTGACCGAATCTAATGGGTAACTTTTCCGAAGTTGTAGATGTAAGTGCTCGCCCAAGAACAGCCATTTCGAGCGGATACGCCGAAACAAAATTTAACCATAACAAGTGGTACATTGACTTTTAGCGCTCCGAATCTTCGCTTCTCTGTTTTATCTTTCGGTGAAATCTTGAGTTGCAAGCTTGTATTGTCGAAAGTAAGCTTACGTTTTTTAAGGAAAATTGCACAGTCATTCAACGATAATGAATCGACTTTAGCTAGTCATCGTCCGTTAAACATAATTAACTGGGTGATTCGACAAAAATTAAGTACAAGTATTAGAACTCTCCTACGGCTTACGGATACAGTGCTACACCTTGAAAGGCGTTGTGGGATATGGAGATTATGCTAATTCAGGGTTCCGTGTTTTAAATCTAAATTCTTGAGCCATTTCAAGATTACTCATACACCTTAGCTTGTGTAAAAAATTGTAATATTCTATACCGAATGAAAATACAATGACACGTTTGTTTTCAAATATTTACCCTTTGCTTATAATGTTTTTTAATCTGCAGAAATATCTCAAACTTTAACAAAAACTTCTGTATCCAAGCAAGACATGTAAAGAGCTTTAATACTTATTAGTCTTCGCTTACTTACTTAAATTAACAATTTAGCAAATTACTGTATTCCGTTCCTTACGTTGGACGTTTGCGTTTTCTATTAGGTTAGATACGATCGTTATTTTGTATCTGCACTAGTTTAGGCCCGTGGCCTTACCCGCGCCGACATAAAATGATTTCCTTGATCTTCTATGTTGCCCCATCATGTAATCAAGATCCCCATCACTATTACATTCGTAATTTACATCGCAGTCCTTATTTCGTTCTCAGTCCCGTCTTTGATTCAGACCCCCGTTTTGTCCTAAGGAGATGCCGTTCCCGATCCCGGTTCCGCTTTGAACTTTGATCTCGGTACTGCTTCTCATTTCGATTCCGATCAGGCTCTAAATTTTAATTTTGATCTCACATTCGACTTTGTCTTGGTCTCCGTGACTTTTAATTCTTATTCTCGTCCTGTGTGCAATTTCGATTCTGATTTGGACGAATACGTAGCAAATGTTAATAGTGTAAAAATAAAATTAGTCTGTGTTACTCGGGCATAGTGTAGCTTTCTATGAGTGAATGAATTTTTAGAATCGTTGGTAGCAGAAATATTAAGATGAAGCAAGGTTTTTTTCGAAAGCTTGTTTTGTTAGCGCTTACAACATGTAGTTTCATAGTAACATAAATGCATAAGCTTTAGCGGTCTCAATTTTGCATAGTACATTTTACTCTTTGTTTTACTCCTTTTTGAATTAATTTAAATAAATCAATGTAGGTAATTTTTCTTATATCTATTTTAGCAACTAAAATATCGAATATCACATTTTTAGCTTCAAAGATTTCGATTTTCCATACAACAGAATTTCGCTCTTTAAGGGTTAAATTTTCAAAAATGTTTTCTTGCTGCTCAACTACGTTATAACATGTACCTCTGAGTAAAATTTCAAGTCTTTAGACCCAATAGCTTAGGCTGGGCGTTGCTATATAAAATAGACAGTTTACTCCTTATATAGGTATGCAGATGAAAATAAAAACAAACTGTAGGTGTTTTTGTTCAGTAATGTATATTGTACTTCTTTTAAATTTGTTTCCTAATAGCATTGCTTTTCCGGTCGTCATTAGATGTGGTGTGATAGAGCAGCAATCGTCACGTATTTATCAACTCGTTTTCTTATGTATTCGTTCGTTCGGTACGGATTTGTGATATATTTTAAACTAACTTATGAATGCGATAACGATGCGATTCTCGTTTGTTTAAACAATTATTTGCCATTTAGCCCATTTTAAATGTGAATTGTATGACCATATTCTATGTATAATTTATAAAACCTGTCAATTATTCGGTATAAATTTTCTAAATATTTCAGAAAATTTAAACATGGTCACATTATGAGCGCAAGAAAGAGAAAGTGGGGGGGGGTATATTATATATTTGTATTAAAAATTATTATAATAATACGAAACTGCAATTGAAATACGTGATTTGACCGGAATTTAAAAATGAATTCACGAAAGAGGGGCTTATAGTATAATGAAACGCACCGGAATTTCTTTTCAGTTACCCTCAAAATAGCACATCGTCTAAAATACCGAAAAGCCTACGTCCATTTGTTATTCCAAGGAAAAGAAAAGTTAACAGTCTTTTGGATCTTGACAATCCTATTTAATTTTGTCTGTTGTCTGATGATGTCAAAACGTTATGATAGTTTAAAGCGGTAAATCTTTCTAGTAGAAGATAGTCTGTGTATCGAGCATTTATTAAAATTTTACACGTATAGCATTCCCTAAATGTGTAAAATATTAAGGGTAGAATGACTAAATAGGTTGCACCAAATATTGGAGTCAAATTAAACATTGGATACTCGATAGAACGTTTATATAAAAATACTCGTAAAACCTACATCGTACCCTCATGAGGGGCGTTCGCTAAAAATTAAAATGAGCTACAAACTCTTTGGAACCAAAAAAAGTAAATACTGACTGGCAAAGCTGGAATATTGATGAGATTTGAAAAAAGGTAATGGTTTGAATATTTTTCGATTTTAAAAAATGTAGGGCTTCTTTTTGCAGTCTGTAGTAGTGTAGTATTGAAAATGGCAAAAATTGTATTGCGTGTGGTTATTGAGTGTCTTGTTTTTAAAAATGTAAGTCTCGTGTTTACAGTCTTTCGTAGCGTGTTGTTGAAAATGGAGGAAATTGAATTGCGCGCGGTTAATTAAGTGTCTTGTTTTATAAAAATGGAAATCTTTTGTTTGCACTCTGTCGTAGCGTGTTGTTGAAAATGGAAAAATGGAATTGCACGGGGTTATTAAGTATCTTGTTTTGTAAAAACGGAAATCTTTTGTTTGCAGTCTGTCGTAGCGTGTTGTTTTAAAAGTGGGGAAAATGAAGAAAATCGAATTGCACGCAGTTAAGTATCTGCGTTTGAAAATTTCGATACAGAACCAGTTAATCAAGACTTACAGGATGCTTTAGGAGTGAATGCTCTACCGTGTTCTACAGTTGCTGGTTGGTGCGCCGAATTTAAATGTAAAAGAACATTCATCAAAAATGACACCCGCTCCGGTCCCCCAACAAAAATAGTGGCCGAAGAAATGGTAAAACAATCGTAAAAGATAGTTTTAACATATCATCTTGTCACTGTACGTGTTGTGGCATTAGAAACAAAGATTTCGACGATAAGTGTGCATGATGTTTTACACGAACGTTTGGAGATTAAAAAAGTATCTGCATGCTGGGTCCCTAGAATATAGAATGCTTACCGATGCAAGAAAAAAACAAACTAGGTTGAAAATTTGTCGAGCGTCTTTGGAAGTGTTACAGTAAGATCCCAACAGTTTATTGGCTTGATTGACATTCATGGATGAAACGTGGCTTCACCATTACGATCTAGAAACAAAATTATAGACTGTGATTTGAAAAAGACCATTATCTCTTTACCCTAAGAAATTGAAAGCGAATCGTTCTGCCGGAAACATCACGGGCTCTCTTTTAAGGATAGTAAAGTCACGATAGTATATCTCGACCGTTACCGTTACCGGCTCTTCGTATGCAGAACAAATAAAAAAGTTGCGTAACGAAATTCGAAAGAAACGGAGAGGTTCGGTAACCCAGCAAAAATTATTTTGTTGTATCAAGATAATGCATCGGCTCGCAGGTCCGCCGTTGCTATGGCTGCAATTCGAAATACTGGCTTCAAAATGCTTCAGCATCCTCCATATTCACCCGATTTTGCTTTTAGTGTTTTCTATCTATTTCGAAGTTTGAAGGAGTATCTGAGAGGACATTAGATTCGAGATTCGAAGATGATGTAGCAATAGTTGCTGCAGTACAAGAATTTTTGGATGCTCAGAATCAGTGGCGTAGCTAACTTGGGTGTCATTCGGGGAGGATTTGAAGTGACACCTTAAAAACCAAAACTGTTAAGTTGAAAAAAAACTTTAATGTTAAACAATGTTTTATATATCGTTCTGCATTTTTTGTGAATCAAAATTTGCGGTAGGATAACCTCGGGTGTCACCCCTAAACGGGTGGCACCCGGTGCGGGCCACCCCAGCCGCCCTTCCCTAGCTACGCCACTGCACAAGATGAAGTTTTTTAAGAAAGGAATTTCAAACTTAGGATAAAGATATGTCAAGTGTATTATACTAAAAAGTTACTATGTCGAAAAATAAAACAAGATCTATTAAAAGTTTCCGGAAACATACTCATTCTCACTTTTTATTCGACGCCCATCGTACAAGGAATTGAAATTTATTTCTAAAATTTTAAGGCTAACATTTCACTTGTTATTTAATCCGATTTTTCAGGTGCAGGTACCTCTGCGTAACGCCGTAATCCTTTTCGGCGCTTCCCGCCGTCAGCGCGCATATTTATATTTCCGCGGTGTTCGCCGCGACGATGCCCGCGCGGCGTGCGTCGACTCCGCCGCCCGTCCGCACCTTCCCATTGTTCCTACGTCGGCTGTATTTTTTGCACGTCGGCGATGCGCGCACCGCCGCCCGGCTCAGCTGCTGTACTGAATTAGCCCCCGGCGATTATTATTTAGACAATGATCATCCCCTTTGTTTACGGCGGCCTGTTGACATTGAGTCTAAGCCTAGGATTTTGCGAAAGTTGAACCGTATTTAAACAAATTTAAAATATAGTGATATATTAATTCGAATGATATACAGTTTAATTGAAGTTCGTTCTATTTTATTTAACTACAGTGATATTTATTTAGTTTATTAAATCATTTAAAACATAATACCTAGATATAAAAAAAAAGTTTTACGGAAATTGCATAGAAAAAGTTGAAAGTAGCTTTTAGAGATCTAAATAAAGCTGGCATGATGAAATTAATGCGAGTGCACACTTCACGTCCAGGTGTTGCCATACGCCATTACTTTGGGATTTATTTCCATTATGTGATCTTTGAAAGTCGACGTATCACATGAACAATGTTTCGCTTATGAAATGATATGATGTAATTGATCTGAAATACAATACCAATTCGTCAATATACTTATTTTTGTTTACAAAATGGCGTATAAAGCATCTTGTTCGTGCGTATTAATCAATTTTAGCCTCTAAATACACCAAAGAACACATTTTACAGGGTTATGAAAATCAGTGTTATTATTTAATAAAGTTGGCTATTCAAGCATATGAGTTGTGATGTTATTACGAAATTTCAAGCCGCACGTCCGTAGGCAGACAAAATTATATTGTGAGTATCCATGATAAGAATTGCTAAACAAATTTATAAAGATGGACTGGCGTACGAAAAATAACGGTAAAATTTTTGTTTTCGGTAAAAAAAAAAGCTATTTTCTCCCCTTCTTAGCCATATTTCAGTTTCCATGTACTAGAAAAAAAAAAGAACGTGGCTGCACATACATTACTCAGAAAATTATATGTCGAGATACGACACGCCGCGCGAAAAACAATGAATCCAATCTTAATGTAGATGTATAACCACATTTTCCCGTCTCGGAATTTCGGCGCGCCTCTCGCGCATTTTTTTTTTCCCCAGTAATTGTGACGAACTCAAAGCGTTCCCCGACGACCATTTATAAAAGCGTTTTAATCGCGAAACCGGAATTAGCTCTTTTAAAGCGGAAGTCTGCTGACAAACGCGCCCGCGACGAGCAGGTTCGGGCGCGTTACGTGTGTACGCAGACGTGGCGACACCTCCGGGGGAATACCTTTGGGTCGTAATTGGGTAATAAAATACGTAGGAGTGACGTTAACGCAAATGAATCATTTTTTTATGTTGTCTAATCAAATTGCTATTGTCGTGATGGCGTTCGCCGCACTTCGGTCGTGGGAGGTCCTAAATAAATAAAAAGGCAATGCATATTGTTGAATAATGAAAGTTTGTGAATAAAATAATTATTTAGTATCCTATTAGTTGCAGCATCTTTTTTTATCTTGATAATAGTTGTACGTCATAGGTAATAGATTTAGACATGTACTTTGAATATTATAAACCTGTGGCGACTATAAGAGGACAAAAGGAACTTTTGTAATTTATTTCTTAAGAATAAAATGTCAATAATTTTTTAAAAAGTTTTAATCATTAAACTCGCATCTACCGAACTTTAAAAACTTTTGTTCCGGAATCTATTTTAAATACTATGTGTACATTAAACTAAAAACCTGATCAGTTTTGAGGATTCTGTAGTCATAGAGAAACTTGTAAATCTAATAGAATTCTGCCTGTTTTCTTTCTTTTTCATTAATTTCTACGACACACTTCCAAATTTTTGTGTACGTGGAAATCACTTTAAAATTAGTGCGTGGAGTCCCTCCGCACGGAAGAAGTGAAACTTCATTATGTGGAAGTGAAAATAGGAAGGGGTAGAAATTGCGTTTTTCGTCGCACGTTACAATTGCGACACGAAATCTACCGACTCACTCTCTTTCTCTCTTCTACTTTCTACCTTTGTGTATCTTTCTTTCTCTCTCCCTCTTGCGTTGGAATATTGGACGCTACTTGTTGCTAACGCTCGCGCTGGCCTGTAACAGGTATACTACTACGCGCATGCGTCCGAGTGCCACGCATTCACTCTCGCTCTGTCTCTTTTTGTTCCCCCTCCCCAGGAGCGTTGAACGTTTAACACAGTAGTGCTTTCATACACCCTCCATGGTAGTGTTAAACGTATAACGTAACCTTGTTGGAAGTCGCATTAGAAGTTTCACTTCAAAACATAATGTACTTTGTTTCCACAGACACAACAGACTCACGATGAACGCGACTTTTAAAAATTTCTTTATTACAAGAAAAGACTGTACGATAATTAAAATACCTCTATGATCTAGTAGGTTGGGGTAGTTACATTTCATAATTTGTCTGTAACAAAAAAAAATTAACATAGTAGAAACATTTAGATTTTTACTTCCACGCAGACTAAAGTGTAGGCAATCGGTACTTACGAAAGGTACTGAGGCGTTCTTTAACAGAAGTTCCGTTGAAAAGTTACTCCCAAGGATATTCGTGTTGAGCTTCACAATTTAATTATTTCTTCACGCATTTCCACTTCAAATACTTCTCAAAGTAGGTATAAGAAGGTATATAACGAACGAGCTTCTCGAATTTTCCAAACCCTTATTTAAAGCTGGCACTCGGAACATTTATAGGTAGATAATAGAACGAATTATATCTTAAATGGATCTGACAAAATAGGACTTCTTGCTTTTATTTTTTAAACTTCATAAAATTGTTTATATATTTGGTATTGACTTGTATTATAAAAACGAATGGAGAAGCAATTTCACAAAATGATCTAGGCTTAGAGTATGTTATTTTAAGATAAATAATTTATGTTTATCTCGAATCATACAAATCGTGCTGTGTGGTGGTCTGAGCGCAGTGTAGGCGTACTAACTAAACTAGTCTGTTGAAAGCAAATTTCTTTCGTGATTGTACCACACTCCAAACCAAACTGGTTAAATAAAATAAAAAAATAATTATTTGAGATATGGTGATAAATTGATTGGAACAGCCTTCAACTGATCGAGGCCGCCATGAACTCGTAAGTTTTTGTTTTATTAAAAATTAATGAATTTTGAGGGAAGATAGTTTTGGTTAAAAACAATCCTATAGTCTTCTACGAAAAACAGTAAAGTTTAATTTCTGAACTTTGTGTGATTGCAAACAGGTTTTGTAAAAATCCTAATATTGAAATGGTTTTAATGCAACTTACGAGATCATTATCATCTTCGTTTTTCTTAAAAATTTCTCCAGTAAAATAAATTAGATTTATTTTTATTGCAAGAAACTTTGTAAAAAGTGTGTTTAATAGTTCCTATTATATTTTCCTAAAAATCATAAGATTTAAAGAATATATCAACAAAGTTTATGTATCTATATATTATGAAATATCTTTAAAAGAAACCAAAAAAGGGAGATATAAGCTCAAAACAACGATTGTCTTTTGTAACAAAAACTTAAAACACAAAGGCAGCAACGCATATTTGTTGATTAGAATGAACTTTAATTACTAAAATTGGAAGAATTTAAAATAAAAATAGTTTAAGAAAAAATCAAAATAACACGTTTTTCTAAATAGATAGCAATAATTATTGGACCTGTTCTCTCTGTCTATCCCCAACGTAAACTATTTTTTTTTTTTAATAATGCGTAATATTTGACTATAGAAACGTGGAGCGCTTCGGAAACAAAATCGTTGATTTATTTATTCTTGAGGAAAATTAAGTTTCTAACGTTCCATTTTATAGTTACGTGGTTACATACAATTCAACGTAATATGAGCGCGTTAAATATAACGGGAATCGTTTAATTAAAACCGATTTGTTGCACTGAGAAATAACGTGTCCTACTCTAGTTGGGGGAGCGGAGAGGTTGAGTGAAACAGGATTAACACTGCGTTATCCAGTCTAGTAAAGTAGCTTAACACCACCATGTTTTGCACAACACAATGTCGTTTATTGTTTTGTTGACGAACGCGACTTCTTTCGTAATTGAATTGACAACTCGCCTAATTTTTAAGTTGATATCGTTTTCATTCCGATGTGCGACGTATTGTATCTGTACATATATAGTCAACGATATATTTTACACGGTAGGTCGTCCCTAACGACAAGCCTGATGTGTGATGGAAACGTCTTCCGACATGCTAGAAACATTAGCTAGATTTTCATACATTACCACAGCCCGTTGTATTTATAATTTATACTTCGATTGGAAAATACTTATTGGTATAGAATTTGATCGTGTTGCCGTTTCGTGTATATTATGTAAATAATCTTCGATTTAATTTAAGCATTTGTATTGAAGAAAAACCTTTTAAAAGCGGTTGACGCTGCAGGCCAACCCTGAAACTTCCCGCTATTTTCGAGTTCAAAACGCTCGGAAATATACTAAATTATACAAAGTCGTATAAATAAATATATTTCAAGCTCAAAATCATTAAGAACTTTGACTTTTATTTTAGTTTATATAATTTGAAATTGTTATTGGTATTTATTGTTTAGCTTTAAAATTAATCATTTAAGAAGGCATTTGTTTTGGAAATTTTTAAACTGTGATTTTTGGTATTTGATGTAGTTTTCAAGTAGAAAAAAAGTTAAAAATTGCTTGGTTGGGAATAGAATTTGAAATAGAATTTTTTATGGTATATCAAAAATAAAATCTGGTTAAAATTGTGTTGAAAAAAACATTTTTATTGAAAAGTTTTAAATTTGATATTTTTGGAAGTATACTTTGATTTTAATTTTTTTAACGTAATCGAAATAGTTTTTTGGAGAATAAAAATATTTTAGAATCAAAAGTAAAAAAATTTGAAGCTTTCTTAAAAAAAAAATTTTTGTAAAATTTTCAAATTGTTTGCAGTTTCTTAAACACAACAAATGTTATTGTAATAGAGAGTCAAAACTTCAGTGATTGGAAATTCACGAAGTTATGCTAAGGAAAAAAATTTTTTTTTCTAAATTGTCCAACTGCAATGTCTTTTAAACGTAACATTTAACTTTGGTTCATTTGATGGTATTTCATACAGTTTTAAGCGAAAAATATTTTATAGAGGGGCAAAAATCAATTGGATGGAAATTCTTAAAATTATTTTAAACTAACGTTTTTTTTGGAAATTTCTAAGCTTCAAGATCTTCTGAAGGCGTCTTTCGATTTTCATTCACTTGGAGGCAATCGAATTGATTTTTTGGTTACAAAATTGTTTGTAATGGGTTGAAAGTCGATTGAATGGAAATTCTTCTAATTATCTTAAAGAAAAAAACAATTTTCTTTGGAAAAAAATTGCAATATCTTTTGAACGCGCTATTTAATATTTATTCGCTTGGCGGCATTCGACGCAGTTCTTTGGGTACAAAACTTCTAATAATGGCTTAAAAATCGATTGGGTGGAAATTGTCAGTTGTCTGGAATAAATATTGTTTTTTTTTATTTTTCTAAATGCAACGTCTCTTGAATGTGTTGTTCGATTTTCATTCACTTGGTATTATTTGATGCGATTTTTTTGAGATCAAATATTTTTGTAATGGGTCGAAAATCGATTGGATGGCATTCTTCAATTTATTAAAAACAAAAGAAAAATTATTAACATTCTTGAACTGCAATATCTTTTGAACGTGTCGTTCGACTTACTTTTACTTGGTGGCATCCGACTTGATTTTTGAGTACAGAAATGTTTGAAATGGGTTAAAAATTGATTAGATAGAAATTTTCCACGTTATTTTACAAAACGCAAAAGATTTTGCAATTTTTATTTTTTGAATATATTCGAAATGACTAGACTAATTAACTTCAAAATATAACTAGATTTAAGCCTCTATAGACCCTTTTGAACGTCATGTGGCTTGTTTCAAACGGTTGATTCGTTCTTGAAGTGTCGATCACAACACACACACACACACACACACACGCACACACAAAGCGTAGAGATATGATGAGAATTCGATTTTTCAAAAGCGAACCCAAACCAAGAATTTCCCAATTTAATTGAAAATCTTCGATTTTTAAATCTCAAAGCTAAAAAAAAATTAGCTGCGATTAACTTGTCGTTAATTAAAAGTAAATAAGCTCTATACCATTTCATTGTGATCACGGGTCCTTGAAACATTCTAACAAAATACTTTCGTAGATTCAGAATATTACCCCGAAATCCATTTTCCTCAGTCCATCCACGCAACAAGGGCGGGCTTGATTTAGGAAGCTATTAAAAAGAGCGGAGCGTTTTTGTTAAAAAGTAGCCGGAAAGATGGCGCGTAATTAAGGATCAATTTGGAAAGTGTACAGAAATATTTTGTAATCATAATTGCGACTGAAAGAAATCTGCGGCGAGACGGAGCATTTTTATTTTAAGTTCGATTTCTCTGTGGAGCTCCGAGAAATTCTCTTTTAGTTATGTTGAATGTCAATTTACTAAATTGAATCCACGAGGCGAGTAATTGCTTCAATACAGAATATTTTTTGTGGATTTTGTGTTTGTTGTGTTGTTAGATTACTTTTATCACATGTTATTGATATTCGGTCATTTAGAAGAACTTGCTTTATATGAAAACCACTTATGAGATAGAAACTCCCACATCCTAAGTCCGACGTAGGTAGAAATAGCAATTTTTTTTTTTCAATATAATACAGGTTTAGTAACAAGTCCGGTTTCACGTAACGACGTCAGTTATCGTAAGTCTCTGAATAAGTTTTAATATGTCGTATGCGTAACACGATATATATATATATATAGTATTTTCAATATTTCTACGAACAAATCTTAGTATTTTTCTATTACACGTCTCTATTCTAAGTAATACGAGCGTTTTCAGTTTACACACATAAATAAAGAAATGCTGAAGTAAATTCACGTTATGAAAATGTCCTCCAGCCGACTTTCCAGTCGAGTGATTGAGATCAAGACGCGCGAGTGCCTACACGTCATGTCTACACGACAAAGAGGCGCACGACCCACTAAAACATAAGGAATAATTAAAAAAAAATGTAATTAAAAATTGTAATTACGTATTAAACGTTTACTTGTATATTATGTAATTAAGCTGTTTTGTATCGGTATAAAGTAAATTCCAAAATTGTAGTGAGGTAATGAAATGAGGGTAAATGACGCTTGATCGTCGGAGCTATTTTATTCTGCGGTCGTGCCTAATGAGCTCCTCCATTAGGTGTCGCCCGGCGGTGCCCGCACTACCCGCACTGCATCACCGCGTACCTAAGCAGGCCGGTGCGAAATAGGCTTCAGCGACTAAATAAACACATGCCGGTCTCATTGTAATGCCGAGGCGCAGTGGTCTGCTACCTACTTTGCATACGGCCAGTATTATATTTGAAATTAAAATATAAATGAACCGATGCGTACCGGGCTTGCAATTTAAATATTGTTCAGTAGTTGCCTATGTATAGTTGTAGTTAGAGGCATGAAAACGGCAGGCTCATGTTTTCATTGCAATTCAAATGTGTGTCATAAATATAATCTAATGAAAATAAACATGCAACTTCGGAACAAATCCTGCAGTAAAATGGGTTAAAGTTAAGACCGTTTTCCAAATACCTTTCGTAAGCAGTGATTTTTTAAAGGCTCGCCTAAAACTTGAGTATTCCATTTAATAAGAAATAAATTCTTCATTATTTTCCGCACAATTTGTTTTCCGATGTTATTGCGATTTTAAAAATCTGAGAAAGAGATAACCCTTCGGGTCAATCCCAAAACTTCTCGCTGTTTGCGAGCTAAAGAAGCTTGCAAATATTTAGTTCGGCTTTAATACTTCGGTAACTCATTTTCGTCTTATTTTAAAATGTTTCGAAAAAATTGGGAACAACTGTAATTTTTCATTAATTTTTTTTTGAGAACATCTCTTGAAAATAATCCACTGGTTACGATTATTCTTGTGGCAATCGTTGAATTTTTTCTACATGTTTAATGCATATTTTAAAAGCAATTTGATTTTAAAGACCATCGATTCGATTAAAAATTGGTTTGAAATAAAAAAAAATAGTATTCCAACTTTTCGTTCACGATACAACTTGTTGAACAAAGTAAACGATTTTATGATTCTTGCGTTGTTCAATGCAATTTTTAGTTTTTAAGAGTTTATCATACATAGAAATTTATCGGTTTAGTAATTTAATAAAATAAGTTGAATCTGTCTGTACAATTTACATTTTAAATCATATTTTAAAGTTGAGAAACTCATTGGAATATGGTAGATTTATAAGTGCCCAGAACAAAATACCAAAATGTCATCTAAAGGCGGGTTCTTTGTAACTAATTAGAAAAACGTCACGCTGTTTTTTAACTGTAAACTGTACTTATTATGTATTCATGAAAGTATGTTCTTAAGTAAAGTTGTACACGGTAAGATCTTCGTTCGAGTGATAAATTAATGCGGTATGTAACAAAAAAAAATCCCATATAAATCTATAATCATATTTATAGCATAGAATTGCTTTGATAATCGCGATATATAAAAAAACGTCAAGTTTCCTAGTGTGTCCTTGAGTTTGATAAATAGATTTCCGCAAACAAGCCGTGTACGTTAGATTCTTAAGTGCATCCCTTAAAGCAAAATAACTTTAAAGGTCCTCAAGCAAATCGCAAAGCTATAACTCTCATAATTTCTTTATGTCTTTTTACCGTTTATATGTCACAGTCGTGACGCCGCTAATTTTTCATCAACTTTGTAATGAAGTTACGCAAAATAATAACTTAAGGATATTCTTTGACACTGAACTTACTGAATGGGATTTTTTTATAAGTCTTACTGGATAAGTACCTTCAATCGGACTGCGTTCTTAGTGTAAGCTGGTGATGATCAGTAAACTTACATTGTATATCCGACCTGAGTATGAACTTATTCGTAATGTACTATAGTAGTGTAATGGTGATATTGTATTATCAAGAATGTGATGGAGTATATTATTATACATAAAATAGAATGCATACTAAAAGGCAACTATATCAGATAACATAAATAACAAACATACATTGATTTTATTTTTGTATTAAAAATTAACAAAAAAAGTTGCTTTCCTTGTAATAAAACATTTTCTGATCAGTCGTTTAACTCTATAGCAAGTTTCAAGATGCTGTCATAAACGTCTGATGAAGTCGTCCAAGTCGGGTAACTTTTGAGACGATAATGATAAACATAATATATGCATAGCAGTTCTTGAACGTATTTTGCATTTTGTTTCTCGTGTTTCTAAATTAGTTATCAGGTACTAATTTTTGCACTTTGCTTTGCCTGTGCAATAGATGATTCCAATAACTATTCCCTTCCAAAAATACGTTTGTGATTTTCTTTTTCATATTTGTGCTTACATTTAATAATGCTAAAGTTTGTATAAAGAATATTAAAACAATGCATATGGTATTAGGATGTATCCACCAAGCAGAAAAATTTCTGGATGTTCCATAAATTTTGTCAAACCCATATAGGTTGTCCATTGAATTCCATATATTTATGGAATTTACTTATAATCTGGATTTATTGGAGTTACTAATCAAAACACATTTAACTGTGCTTTCAAGCAGAGAAAATCCACCTGTACACTATTATTATAAGATGATAAATTGTGAAATAAAAGTCCGTGTCGCTTAAGGCAACAACAAAATTTTGCTATAAATATTTATTTTATTACCCCAGAGTTCATCTGGTCGAACTCATCGAATTTCTATGTAGGTTTAATATAATGCGACTTAATGCTTAATATACCAAGTAAATAATGATAATCAAGTATGAAATTTTATTAAAAAATCATTTTATTTATAATGATTTTCCATTAAATTATCCTGCTTCATTCCTGTGGCCATACCTGATTTTTTAAGTCAAATTTTAATTTTATCTATGCTCACAAAATTTTCCTATTATTCAAATAGGAATATTTTGTGAGCTTG
Source organism: Eumeta japonica (assembly GCA_005406025.1). Lineage (NCBI taxonomy): Eukaryota > Metazoa > Arthropoda > Insecta > Lepidoptera > Psychidae > Eumeta > Eumeta japonica. The sequence continues at coordinate 269,309 of BGZK01000609.1, read as the reverse complement.
TATAAAATTGAAATTTCGCTTAAAATATCTGGTAGGGCCATATGGATGAAGCAGGCATAAATGAACTTTGTCTATGGAATCCATAACAGTTTATATTGTGGGGTAGCTTATGCACCATATACGTATACAGCTATATGGTGTCTGTATATTGAAATATTATCATTCCTATATACAAAGACAAGACAGAATGGAATGCCCATATCCTCTCCCATGGTCTCTGTATGGGACTATGAAGGAGAATTCTATGGGTGTTTAGGAAATTTTGTTCCTATACTGGATTGACGACAGCAATACTATGAAATTTTAAACTGAATATTAAATTTTCAACGCATAATATGACTTCAAAAACGAAATTAATCCCACCAACAGATAAATTCTAAAGAAAAGTTTTATTTGCGTAATATATATGTAATTTACATATTTCTATATAGGTATCTTCCCTTGTATCGTATGAGGCTATATTGGATCATTGTCTCAGTCATTTTTTTCCACAGTAATGTATGCGTCTACACAAACAAAATTTTCGTTTTTGTTGTAAATCATCGTTCTGTAAATGTAGCTTCCATAAAAAAAGTTATTCCCAAGAAAGGTTTTAGTTATGTCTCGCATGTTGAGTCCGACTTCATAATAATTCTGCGAATATGAAATTTTTAATTAGATTAGTCAAAGCAGTTCTTTAAACGTATCAATTACATTTTAAATTTACAAAAAAAAAATACCTTTGTTATTTTACAATTTGAGGTAAACTTGAAGTTTTGTGATAAAATCGAACCGAGAATAAAATGTTCGCACGGTTTTTCCACTATGTAGTTAATCAGTTTTTTCGTGATGTTGTTCTGTCTCACAGCAGAAGTTATTTTCACCTTCAAATAAACCATGATTTTAATATAAGATTTTAGATATATTTGTATATTTATTTTACAATTTCATCCTGTTGTTTATAGATTAATTTCTTTCTTTGAACAAACAATTTTCAAAGAAATAATAACACACTAAAGTAAAACTTGAAAAAAAATAATTAAAAAACCCACTGATCTTACTTGTGTGAGTTGACAGTCCTTGGTTACATTGCACTGAAAAATAACATTCGACATGTCTGTGTTGTCTATGAACAACTCATTGCAACTCCGAGATTTCGGCGCCCTGCATGGAGCGAATCGGTCCCATTTCAGGTTGTAAGCTCCCTGAAAACATAATATTATCCATCATAATCATCGTCAATGCCCTCGCCTTCAGCCAATCGCGAACTCCAAAGGGATGAAATCTCTGTGTGCCGAGAGGGTATGGTTATAGCAGAGATTGTAGATTTCTTTGAAACTCGGAAGGGGAGTGGAAGAATCATACAGCTGACGGGTATATATACAAAGATTTATTATAAGCGTATTACGTAGATTATACAAGAAAGCATGCATGCTACTTTGCTTATGCCCTGAATGCGAAAATACATTTCAAACCTACTTTGAAAATCGTAATTTGTCAATCGAAATAAAAAAAAAAATATTATGAGAGAATATGCTTATGGAGTATGTTGATATAAACTTTGCACAGCATTTCTGTTGGTAAGAACAGTAAAAAGTATAAATTTGGGCCAAGTAATTATATTTACTATAAAAACGGTTTGTGTAGATTGAGGTGAGTCGATAATGTACCAATAATAGATAGCTAGCTAGAAGTTCAATTTAATTCTATTTTAGCCTTGTAAAGTTCGACAATATCTATTTTCTTATTTTATTAAACTATTTTGTTCATAAACTCGCGTCTATGTCGAAGAAGGGTGACCAGAGACTACACATGCTAATATACTGATGCCAATTTAAGGAACTTATTTAATATAAGAACTCGTCCATTTTTTAAATTTAAATTTATCATGTAGATAATTAAGGATTAATTTTTTTTTTCTTTACAATATAGAAAAAGAAAACTTTGTAAGAACATTTTTGAGAAAGCCGCTTTAAAACCTAGTTTATTGCATATAATACGTAATCTCTTTTATCGCCCCCTAAATTCCCACTATAGATAATAATCAATGGTGGTCTGAGACTTTTATGAGACCTCTTATCAGAAGGCCGTTACGCAAGCTTTGATTTTTAGTCCTGATCGCCCAAGAACATCTCTTCATAGTTATTTCAGCTTACCGATTTTGTGAGCGATGACATTAGCTCTATTGTTCTGAGGACTTTTTTCTGTTGACGGTCAACAGAAAAAACGAACCCCGGCAAGCGATTTTGAAGTTACAGAAGAGACAGAGAGCAAGGGGCCAGATCATCACTAGCAATGCGCACTATTGACATACTTTCGTCTTTATCCAATGAAGTATGTGGACCCGAAGACGCTGCAAAGTTTTTCGAACACCGCTCAGCCGAACTTGAACTGTTAGTGTGACTTTTGTATCAAAGCAAAATCTGTCCAGTCAGACAAATAATTTTAATGTTTGTAGGCATCAATAACGACCATTGTAGTCTGAGCTTAACAGAAATATTTAATTATAGGGATAGTTTCGTCAGTTCGAAATTATACCCCGAGTCAGAGGTTTGTTAATAAAAACCAAATCGTATTGTTTCAACAACAAAATATTCTAACTTACGTAATCTTTCATTTGAGCCATCGTGTTGTACACCCACCACAAAAGAAATATACAAATTAATTTCCAGTAGATCATTGCGAACGTGGTGTCGCCCGCTCGATCACGTCTCCGTATTGTAACTGTTCGAATTACATTTTAAAATGTATATGTTTTTATGAATAAGACATATATTTCAGATAGCAATCCGATTTCCGGTTAATTATAAATGTCAACTATTCAGTTTTTGTTACAAATCCAATTATTATGATTAAAGCCGTATTATAATTTCGTCGATCACAATGGTGATATCCGAAACTTATTCAGCTGTTATGGGTAATTACATAATTATGCTTTTCAAATGGCCTAAAAGGGAAAGAAGTGGGGTATTTAAAAATATTAACTTTGTGTTGTAAGCAAAATATTTCCTTATTTTAATTTTTAGAGCAAATAACAATCATGGTTCGTTTAATTGAACATTAAAAGTACTTATTAGTATTTACCATTATAAACCAATATAAAACATTAGTTATATTTCTTAGAAATGACTTCTCTGCGGTTGCGGGTGTCCATGAGTGGCGGTGACTATTTACTTTCTGTTGGCCCCTCAAGCTTATTTGCAACGTACAGATCTTATAAAAGAATATTACAATCACATTGAGGCTGCGCCATCGTTTCAACCCCATCTAACAATAGGGTAGTTTACTGTTTTTTATATTACCGTATTTAAAGCTTTTTTATTTGAATAAGAATGTAGTGAAAGCGTTTTTTTTTGATAACCATAAAAATGCCTATCTTATTAGCAACTTTACTAAGTTGCTAATAAGTCAAAGAAGGCACTAGTACCAAATGACGTCACTGTCTATTAACGTCCTAGCAGAATAATGCTAAACTCTGTTTTGTAAAAAAGAGATAGCATATAACTTTTAATGATTCCTCGTTCATTATTTCATTAACTAATTTTAATTTTTATTTCTCTTTTAGTCATCAAGCCTAGTCAGCTTACGTAATTCATTAACAAATATGATATTCTAAATATCGGTATAGTACCCTATGATGCTTGATTGGGTGTATGTGTTATCATTACGGGTCAAACTGAACATTCTTATAAAATCAAAACTGAGCAAACTAGCGACTATTTTTACTATTATTATTCTTCAAAATAGTGTCCGTTGAGATTAATATATTGCTGCATTCGATAAAACCGCTGAGAGAAACACTTTGCCCACTTGCATTTGGAGGTTGTTTCGATGGCCTTTTCATATGGCATTTGCATAACGCTTCTTTGGTGTCTGTAAACCACGTTCCTCAAAAAATTTTCTTTTATTTTAGGCAATAAATAAAAATCGCACGGTTCGAGGTCGGGGCTGTAGGGCGGGTGAGCCAATATTTTTATATTTAACGACTCTAAATTGTTAGTTGTTTGTCTAGCGGTATGTAGTGTGGAATGTCATGATAAAGGAGAATTCTACTTTGAAGTCGTTTTTCCCATACTTTTACCAAAACAAGAGGCAAACATTTGTGAGTGTAACGGTCTGTAATGTTTGTTTTTGTAACTTCTAAATAATTGTTGCATTATGACATGTCATCCCAAAGAAACAGGCGATAATCTTTATTCCGACGCTTCAAACTCGTTTTACTCGTAGTAGGCAATTCCTCATAAGGAAATACCTATTAAGCAGACTGTCTTTTGCTTTCGGAATCATAGCAGTAAAACCTTTTGTCGCCTGTAACTATGTCGTGTACAGCATTTGAGTCACCACCGGCAAATCTTTGCATCATTTCGTAGCACCAATTAACATGAAGGAGTTTTTAAGTTTCGATGAAATTATGAGGTATCCACTGAGTACAAAGGTGCCTGACCGCTAAATGTGCATAAAGAATTATGTGCACTTGACTTATATCGATGCTTAAGCTTGTCCAAATCTACTGGTAGATCACTATTTTATTAGTCTCTTATCGTGAACCGCACAGCATTGATGTTGTTTTCAGTCGTCGCCGTAGAAGGACGTTTCTCATGAAGATCGTCAGTCAAATTAGTACGACCACATTTGAACTAGTTAAACCAATTATAATCAGTGGCAAAGGATGGACTTTCATCATGAAAGGCCAAGCGAATTCTGTTATAACTTTCTAGTTGGTTTAAATAGCAACGAAAATCATAATAATTTATTACACAAAAAAATTCTCGCGTTAAATTCTTGTTGACGTTAGACAAACAATTTTCTTTTTGTCCACAATTTGTAAAAACTAGATAAATGCAACATTCATAGCAAAGTAGAAAAAAGTTCTATTTTTTTAATTTAAATGTGTTTTGTTTAATTTCCGCTGTAAATTGCCAGTTCTAAAAATTTTAAGTGTCACTTACGTATTATTTGCGATGAGATATAATATTTTCTAAAATATACCTTTATATTCCACGAGTTCTTCACTACTTATATACAGACATTGCGAAGGAATTGCTTTGCATAAAACCAGAGTTTTGGGGACAGTCTAAATAAGTAGCTTAGGAAGCTTAATAGCTAAGTTGGATGCAGATAGTACACACGTTCGTTCCCACCCCGGGCGGCGGCTGCGCGGCGCCCTCGCCCGTCCGCGGCTTAAGGCCGTGATCTTCTAGACTTAGCCTGATTGTATTATCCAGCTTTGGGCCCGATCGTTCTCTGACCTCAACTTTTGAATATCTTTCGAGGTTCGTTAAGTCGAAAATACGCTGATTTCTACTGCGAAAAAAATACTCTATGATAAATTCGTTAAAATAAAATCTTTTCTCTATAAGAAGGACAATTTCCCGCAATATCTACCATCGAAATTATTTTTTTTTATAGATTACTTCCCTAAATTATTATTATAGACACTATTTAATTCATCAAAGTACTTCAATTCGAAAACGAATAGTTTCATGCTAACTAAATTCGGTCTTCATAGTGTTTGTCGGCCATAACCTGCATATATTTGCTACAAGTCACTCGTCTTGTGTGATTTTCTTTTATGTATCCGGCATTAGTTAATTTATATAGTAGTTAAGGTTTGTCGGTTTGAATAACAACATCAAACGCAAACATCACTCAACATGCACCCGACGTTGCTTAACTTTGGTTTACGAACGAGAACCGGTCTATTTTGGTGTAGTACCACAACGTGGTGTGAACGTTGGCGATTGACGCTGTGAAAGACACGACTACGATGAGCTTTTGAAATGCTAACTATAGCTAAAGTGTCGCGTCGTCTACTTTTCCTTTACTTTTTTTGGTTTATCTTTCAATTGCCGAGCATCTGAAGTGTAGCGTGCGATGGGATCATCGTCCAAAAAAATATATAGTGGAGTTTACAATTAGTATCTGTCCCGAAAAGACTTCCGTTTTGATTACTATGGCCATACTGCGGGGAAAGCAAAAAAAAAAAAGGGAACACATAAAAATAAATAAAGCTTTATTGGAACAAAATTACTTATCACGCATTTTATGCCCCAAACGCTATGAATGTATATACTACCAGTATCTGATGAGAGCACAGTGAATAGTATTTAGTCTTGTTTTGAGTTAATTCCTCTAAGTATGCCTAAGTATGTCTACGAGTTTGGTTAAGATACAACAGTGGGCTGATTGAAATTGTTAACGCTTTGAGAATGATTTGGATGCCATTTTAAATTGAAAAAATATTCGGTAAACTAAGTGTTATTCCTATAAGAATTTAGGTCGTTAATGCGATGTTTGGCGTAGTAAATGTTATAATGATTTGAGGCAAAACAGCATTTCAAACTACAACACCCGCGTGTGCGAGGCAAAGGACGAGATATCGCTGTCGCCTGATTCCCGCCACCAAATTTATTTTAATTTCTATTAGGGGTGAGACAGATTGAATATTTATCTCGTGGCTCTGTATAATTTTGTCTTCGTTTTATGCTTTGTGTGTAAACAATTTTGAGATATTTCCTTTTAATATCAAATTTAAAATTCCTTTGTAGTTCTTGTCTGTTATCCTTATTCGTTACTTTTTCATTTTTATTGAGAATTTAAAAACGAAATGAAATCCATTGAAATGATGTATTCTCGTTTTTAATCAATCTATTTGTTTAGGTTTGATTTTAATTTAAGAAAATAACAACATTTTTTAAATTAAACCACAACTAAATCTCCCAATTACACTGATCGATTTTTATGGAATTCATTGTGTTCGAAAAATATATTTCAAGATTGTGATTGATTTGATTTTGATAACGATCAAAACAATATTATTAAATTTATTCAAAAACAGGTTTTCAAATCAAATTTCTGAGTTTACACAATATCTAGTTAATAGATTGTATTTAAATTTTCAATAAATTTAAAGCAATTGAAAATTTTTTGAATGTCGTAAATCCAACGGTTTGAGTGATTAATTTATGAGCGGTTTAAAGATTATAAGAAATATATTTTGAAAATTTTTTCAACGACACCTCTCCCAAATATACTATTTAATAGGTCTTGCGGCATGCCATATAGTATTTAAGAATATATTTGATTAGATTTTGTCATTGAATGGTTGATAATTTAAATATATTGCGATGTTCCTTTCCAAAAAAAAAAAACAGTGACAATCTGGAAGTCCGAAAGAAGTGAAAACTTGAACGATTACGTGTGTATTTTTTGAATCGTAAGGAAATATTTCATTGTGCAAAAAATACTTTTAAATTAAGTTTTTCTTTTAATTAATTGTTATAAAGTACTACTACAAAATTTATAATACAATTTTCATTTAATGCGCTATTGTACTTGAAAAATAATGCATATTATTTTACATATAAAAATTGCAATCTATTGCTTAAAACGTAAATTTACAAATACAATATGAAAAGTTCCTATAATATATATCTATGTTGTACGTATATACAGAATATATGTTTATATTACATTTAGTTATATTATCAATGTATTTCAACCCAAACTCAACTCTCGTGTAAAGGGGGCCAATATATGTAAATACTTATATACAGAGGTGTTGGTTACGGTAATGGTAACAGTGTCGTGAGTTCAAAGGTTTTTTCCCTTCTCGAAAAATCCCCAACGGGTCTAAAGAAATTTTCACTTCCATTTATTTTCATGGTAACTCAAATTCTGCTATATTTATGTATCAAACACATACGTATTTATACACATTTTTAATAAGATTTATACTCATCCACCGCATGCACGTGCACATACGCAGACATGCACACACACACAGAGGGGAAGAGAGTGTAATGGCCACAATCATTAAAAATAATAAGAATACCTTCTCAGGACTTCCAGACGGAAAAAACTACATTTTAACAAATGTCACCCCAAAATAAGTGACTACTCTCGAAATTTTAGAAAATCTTCAAATTTCTCATTGGCAAGTTAAAAAGAAATATACGATTTTGCGGTTCTGCTGTATGGTTGGAATCCGAAAATTTTTAAAAAACACCGGCATAAAAGAATAGGAAACAACTGTTTCCTATTCTTTAGACGTCCAGTTGTAACAAGCGACCACCGCTTCCGATCCTTAAATTCATAACAAAGTGTACAACTTTGGGTACGCCCGTTGCGATGTAAAAGGGAAATTCCTAATTGAAATTCGCTCGAAAGGAGTACGCTTTTGATATTATTATTCATTATTCGAGTCATAATCGAAGGACGGGCGCAGTTCCCGGACTTTTGACGTCTTTAAATTATTAATTTTATTAACATTTAATCGGATTAACAGGTAGCGATTACATCTGCGCTTAGCGTATCGTCGCGGGTGGCGTGCGCGCAGGGCGGGCGGACGTCCGCGGCCGCAATCTATCAGTCTTCTTATGTATTCTGCAGCTGCCGAATTTAATAACGGCTTTGATAAAGACGTGTTTCTGGCGCACGCGGCGAGCATAAACCTCGGGCGGCGCAATATGCCCGCCCTCGGCTGTCGGCCGGCGAATGAGGGTCGCGTCACGCCGAGCGCCGCCCGCCCATTCATATGGATAGTGCGGCGTAGTTTACATATTTCGGTGTGCCACTCTAATAATGCCGTTAAATTTAATAACTCAAGGCTAACATGCCGCCGGTTTAGTGCTCCCGCTTTTGTGGCCGACTCCGATTATGTTAATAAGGCATCGTGTGCGTCTCGGCAGTGGGTTGAAATTTTATTTATATTTTTTTGAAGTAAATACTTCATTATTTACGAGATATAACGTTAATCAACTATCTACTTTGCATTTGCTTTATTCATAGATTTATTAAATTGAGTGTACCTACGAAAGGATAGAACAAACTCATTATCCAATATCTTGGCACCATACATTATTTAGTGAAATAGCTTTCGTCTCCTCAATTTACTTAACGAACTTTTTTTTTACTTCGATGTCGGGTCAAAGGATGAAATAGGTCCTATATATTGCTAGACGGAGATGTAATCTTAATTAAAAGAAAGTCATCTGTGCCTTATTTTATTCTAGTCTCGTGTACATCGTGCGACCTTGGGTCGGAGGTCGGTTTGGCACAATATTACTGAGGGAACAAACAACATTTTCATATATAGCTTAGATTTTTGAATATGAAGCAAAAATTCGATATTAATGTATATTGCAAAATTAAATAAAAAATGATTTATTTTTTTTAAGAAAATCACTAAAATAAAATTACCTTATTCCTAAAGAGCGCCTAATTTTCATTACGTACAATTTTCGCTATGGACGTTTGAAGACCTTTATTTTCAGTGTAGGATTTATCAATCAGGCTCTGTAAGGGTTGTGTTTACTTGAGCGGCGGCACGGCCTTTGTTAGGGCACGCGATACACGAGCCGAAGCGAATGCGGTCACATCGTGTCCCTTCCGTGTTCGGCTCGAAGATAAACCTCCGCTAATGGTTTGACAACGCGATGCGTGACAAATATTGATTCAGCTCAAAATACAACGCTGTAAGTGCAGAAATCTTCGAACTCGATGTTTTCTGGCAACTTTGTGTCAAATAAATATTTGAGAAGGGGGGACAGGGCGCCGGGAAAGAGCTTTTTGATGTGTCTGCTCCGAAGATGTGTCGACGTAACAAGAACACAATAACTTCATAATTCCAGTTTCGTGGAAAAGGTAAGTTAATTTTCCGCGAAGTACCTACACATATGCAGACTAAGAGATTGTGTGAATATGTCATTAGAAATGTCTTAAAAAGTAATTACATGCCAAAAAATGGACAGAAAAACGAAATAAATGGATTTCTCTGTGTCTCAATTGATCGATATCCAAAGGAAATATTACAAAAATATGAATACAGTAGACAGAAATGATGTACTCCTACGATGATGAAACTTGGCGGAGGTATTTGCGAAGGCAAAACTTGTTTTTACAGTCAAGGGCTATTTTTACTATTGTTTAAGGGACTAAAATTTGTTTTCGTCATTCCAGGGACAGAAAAGTATGGAGCATGTTACATCTATCAGTGAAATACGATTATTATTCAATTTAATTTTATTGAACATTTTTGAAATAATCGGCGGTGACAGAATTTCTGAAAAATATCTAGGCTATGTAACGGAAAATTTTAAGTCATGAAATTTGTAATTCCTCTTTATAGACTATTATCAAATAGTAATTATTTTTAAAATGCTCAATTTTTGACAACCATAATAATTTTAACAATCCACACATACATGATTTTATATGGTCTTATTTGATGTTGGCATGATGACTTAAATGTGTCACTTCTTTTTTATCAGTGAATCGCAAACAGCGCTTGAGAGAAAAAAAAAAAAGCTTTATGTGAGTTATCAATGAAAAATAAATCTTAATCTTTACAACAGTGAGCAAACGCATAGCCTTAAATTTTCAACTCAGTATCTATTAATATGTTTGTCATGCTTTATTATTATAATGTTTGTAACGAATTATTTAAAGTCTATTTCATAGCAAATATTTAAATTCACAGTTCGCATATTTTTTTATTGTTTGCTGTGTCGTCAGCTTTAAACCACTCCATTGCTGAAACACACCCCTCCATACTCTTCATTTCAGACTAGTCGTTTATGCCGATCCAACGCTGGTTGGAAGTTGTCAATCGCCGTCCTCACCGACACGACGCTAACGTCCGGGACTGTGACGGCTTAGCGTGTGCTCTGAGGGACGAAGCAAGTGGGTCAATTTGATTTAACATGCAGCTCATTCGTTGGCTTAAAGCTACGGTTTTCATGATTGGAATGAAATTCCGTGTAATATCTATAATTCGTATGTAAGTTAAGAAATAATGCATTTTAGTATATTGTTGCCACACGGTCTCATGAAATTTTGATGGTCGCAGAGCAAAAGTGTGTAAAATGTAGCTTCTACACGTCCACCACCCGGGGGCGCGTCTATCGCAACCGCCAACTTATTTCCTCCTCACTAACTTTCTCCACGGTTTTGTTATGAAGTTAAGATTTCGTGGCGCAACACAAAAGGTTCATTTAACTGGCCGAGATACACTTGCTCAGCCGCTCGTAAGACGTGTTTTCTTCAATAATTGGGTCAACTACACTCGCGACGGGAAGTGTGGGTTCAAAGTGAATTATTACAATATGAGTGGGTAAAATGAAGCGTAGAGCGGCACAAAATTTAAATAATCATGTTTTGCGCTATCTAATGTTAAATGATTTCAGTAATATCATTTTCATGGTTTATAAATATATTAATAGTGGCATTAAACAACTCGTAAAATATCCCCCACAAAAGAATGTAAGTTCTTTCCACTCCGTCCATTTATAGTGAGAACCGGTTTTTTGAATGATGAATAGAAGTAAACGTGTCAAAGCGCATCCTTTACGACTTACGTCGCTCCCTTTAAAATACGTATATGTCATTCATCCTCTTAACAATTCCTTTTGTGCTTTCGCGCTTTCGATTCGGATCCAGTAGTAAATAGCCGCATTTATGTTAGAGATTTACGACTGTTGGAAGGCTTTGCTCGGCCTTTGTACACGCGCAAATAAGGAGTTAATCCTAGTGTTCAGGAGAACGCAGCGTGATAAAGCACTTAAGGGCGCTTTAGGTATGGCGACGTATTCGACGGGCGGCGGCGGCGGCGAGGTGCGAGGAGCGAAGTCGGCCTCGGCGCGGTGCACGCGCCCTATGATTGATAGTGTGTCGCCGCGCCGCCCCCGCGACACGTTTAACGTTTTGTAGGAGACAGTAAGTGATGGGCACTCCCGGTGAGTCGACGGGCTCAGTCGACGGCGGCTGAGCGAAGAGGTGTTCGTCTCATTAAGCCAAAACGTCCGTCGAGGCCGTGCTTTTAATCCCGTTTTATTTCCGAGCATTATATGAGTAAATTATTTCGTCAACAATTTTTAAGAATATATAATTATTGTTCTGGTAGTTCGTAATTTAAATACACGCACTTTAATTACTAAACGTAGTAATTAAAATATTTCAAATCAAAATTTTTACGACTCTTTTTCATTGTTAAAAGCGTTACGAAATTCTATTCCACCTCATATGAATAAAGAAAAAATAAATTAAAATAATGCAAGATAATATTTAGATTTTTTGAAACGAAGTCGCTTATCGCTTTTAGAAATTTTTAAATACGCTCACCGATTCGAATGCGCCTTTGATATAACTGTCGTGTTGTAGTTGGAGTACCCTTTTTTGTCGTTGTAAGGAACGAAAAAAGCAGTTAACATGAAACTAATTAATATACGCACTACCTTCGAGGACATCGCTGCTCCGTCGTCCGTTGACTAATAATTACTCGTCTACAATATTTATCTAACTTTAGGGTTTAATTAAAAGTTTGAAAATGATTTTATTTGTAGGACGCTGTATATAATAATTAAGAAAAGGGTTAAGGCAATGGATGTAATGTTAGAAATAGTTATAAAAATAAGTTGTAACGAAACAGTAGATTTTTGCTGAAGGTCATGATTATTGAGCAAATTTACTATTTGCTAAGCAAAGATTACTTTTTGGTACAATATTATACAATACTTATGATTTAACATAACCAGCGGCTCCATTATGATAATTTAAAACGATCTGTTATTGAGTTATCATAATTGACGTCAGGCTACGTGTATTAACAATGAAAACAAGGGAAAATATTGTTACCAAATTTTGGTTGGATCGGCGGAGATGCGCGGCGGACCGTGGCACGGAGACGAAAAATCTTTGAATAGATCTCTTGATACACTCGTTCTTAGGATGTTGTTTATTATATTCCAAATAACATCAATCGGTTCTTTTTAATTACTTTGCGAAAGTTCTGGTCGAACACTACTAGTCAATGTTTTTTATTTGTTCTCATGTTTTGTCTTAATAAACTTACTTAAAAAATTAGGTTACAATATTCAAATATAACTATTATATTTTACACTGTTTATGTTAGAGATAAGTAAATGTAGCTATGATCGACGTCTATTCAAATTTCCAATTAGTGGTTAGATTTAAATCTCTACCGATAATTTATGCGACAGTTATAACTGATGTCGAATTTGAGATCATCAAAGATTAGTCTTGAAATTGAATCTATTTCGAGACCTAAGAAAATATCAATATAATTACAGACAATCTTCGGTCCGGTGACGTGCCGATGTCTCGAATAATGAGAGTTTTCGGTATTACTGTCACGAGCACGCCGGCGTCGGCCGTCAGTCTGCGAAGACCGAAATAAATTTAACATATTATATACTGCGTACAAAAAAATATATATATAGATATATGTATATTTTTCCTTCGAAATCGTGTTAACTTGATTGTTCGCTAAAGACGAATCCCGTACAAAAACTACCACAATATTTTCGAAGTTGAAGCAAAAACTCGCTATAAATTCCAGTTAGCTATTGTTTCGTGTAAATAGTTTATGAAAGCGGCGGGCGCGGGCGCCCACGCCCGGAGCTTACTCTTGCTCCTTCGGCTTCGAGTTTTTTATATCACGGATTGAATCCGACGTTTTGTGAATAGGGATAATGTTTATTTTCTCACGATATTGACGTATTATATGCGCGCGAGTATATTACGAAGTGATGATACATTGTATTGATATATATTTTTGTGCATGTGATATGTTTTTTTCTTCTTTTGTTGTTTTATATATGAAACATCGTCATAAAATGTATGCAAGTTCACGTTTATAAGTATTGTATGTTATCCCGTCTTCTGTTTTAAATTAAGTAGTATTGGATGTTGTGCATTTTCCCTCAACAGTATAAAGTTGCTATTTCTGGCTGTCTCTTTGTGCACTTAGTTCTTTTAAATTACGTAAGATTTTGAAGTTGTTTTTATTATCATATAAAAAGTTTCTTACGAAAAGTTCGTGTGTATAATGCATTACATTTCTAAATAATCAAGAAAACTTAACCTTTTTATATTGAGTCGCAAAAAGAATATTTTTGAAAGCTTACACGATTTATGTTAATTAGTCATAATATATAAGACACATCACATTAATGTATTATAGCATTGTAGGTCTTACAAAGACCTACAAAAGGTTTCTCAAAGTATATATCTATTTCCTAAGAAGGGTGACCCACAGTGAACATTTGTTCCTTTAAAATTTAGCTAGATATAATATTGGATTGACCGATTGCAATAACGTATCTTGTAGTAATAGAAAACATTGTAGCTTACAATACAAGCTATTATCTATATCTTTAAATGTTTTTGATAACCTAAAGCTTAAAAGTGATAACCTAAACCGATTTTAATAAAAATTGGTATACTATAGAACTCATCGTCGCGTAAAATATTATCCGTATCCATTGCCAATAAATTATGTGCATGACTCAAACAAAGCCTTTGTTCATTTTATTTTGTCGGCCATCTTTATATTGTTGTGATTTGCTTGGAGAGGGTAAAGAGTGGAGGAAAAAGATAAGAATTGAGAGAGAAAGGGGGTAGGAAATGAAGATATAAGGACGATTAGGTAAACATAAGGGGAAAAGGAAAGAAAACAGGATTGAAATCAACGTCGCCCATGTAATGGGATAAGGATCGAATTTGAAGATCGAGGTTCTCAATCAAAGATTATCTGTCTACGGGGACAAAGTCGCGGGCAAAAGCTCGTATTAGATAAATTACGTGTAATATAAGTTTTTAATCAAACAAATGAAAGCGAAACGAAGCGTTATTATTAAATTTATAATTATTCTACTCATTATGCTTTTATATTTAACAATTTACTGAAATGTTTCAGTGGAAATTATTTAACGGATAAGTAGTAATGAGGTGGCGCAGCTAAGTATTGCTATTCGCTGGTCTGTTATAAATTTTATAAATGGAGAAACTGTATAATAAAATCGACGTTACATTTTTTTTTATTTTAACGTTTAGGACGTTATCAATAGGCGGAATTTTTTTTTATTAATTGAACTTTATTATCTTTATTTTCAAACGGTTCGTATGGAATCCGGACATAGTCTAAAAAGAAATTCCAAGAAGGTTGTCGTCGAGTTTGGAGAAAATTATACCGTCACGAGTACCATTAATTTAAGAGTTTGCTCTTGGTTCCTTAATATCTACAGATATTCCGATTTAATCCGCATAGCAACACGAAAATTCATTCCTAGAATTCCCATAAGTATACGTCTGTTGTGCTACACATTTCTACACGTCGCAGGAAATTCGCTTGCGTATTTCTGAAAATTCATACTATTGAAGCTCTGCATTAAAACGGCTTAATAATCAGTATATTGTGAGTTTCGTATTCATATATTAGTGCTTATTTTTTAATAAATAAAAAAAAAACACGCTAAGAAACAAAAAGAAAATCAATAGATGCTCTCTTGGGACAACTGACCTACTGCTGTATATTCTCTCAATAGATAGGGCGGCTATAGACCGAAGTATTCGATATGGCGTTCCTTGTCCGGCAGAATGTACTACGGAATGCTGCTCCGAATTTCCGGTGCAGCGTCGATCCGCTTCCGCGTTAGTAGGTCCATGTATTCATGATTACAACTAAGCTGTATATACGGCTTCCATCTTGTATATAATTGGATGCGCTTTTTTTTACGTTATTATTTTTCCTTGTGTAGTACAACGTCGAGTGTTTAGGTCGCGTTATTTTGTATTGCTTTAAGTTTTGTATATCAAAAAGGATTATTTAATTGTATAATAAACTTTTGAAAGACATACGTGTGCATTGTTGTATAGTAAAAAAAACCTATAGACGTTTTTAAGTTTTCTGTATGTCTAAATTTTATTCGAAAATATTATTAAATATATTTAGAAACGGAGAGAAGGTGATATATCTTATTTTTAATGTACTAGTAGTACAATATGTCTAAACAAAAAATGAACCTCATTTATATATATATGTACTATTAATGCCATTTACAATGAAAATATTAATACTCTAGCATAGATAGAATTTTTTTCAAAATATGCAGTTCGATTCTATAAACTATCTAGTGATGGCTTTGATTAAAATTACAAGTTATAAATTTTATTTCAGTATAATGTGTAGCGCCCTCTAGCGACTGGAATAAATAAATTTTGCATAAAATCTGCTTTTTTGTGCAACGATGAATCCACTCTGATACTTAAATGTACACCATAACCTCTTTGCTGCTGAACACGAGATAAGTGAAATAATTTAGAAAGGCGCTATCTCAGTTCACATCTAAATTCACGGGAGCAAAATCGGAGCAAATTATATACAAATATTTGTATTTGAAACTATTTTTTGCCGCAGTCTGTATACAGTACTAATGCTGGAAATCTAGACCTCCGCGCCCGGTGGGTTGAGTTTTGAATAAAACTAGTTGAGAATTTCATGAAATCACGCGTGATAAAAGAAGTAACTGCTGTTATGTATAATATGGATTTGTTTATGACGAGAAGGGAATAATAAATTGTTGATGTTTGTTTCGTTAACTGAAAACTATTTGTATAATATTATCAATAATGTATGCCCAAATGTATGTTACAACAATGAAAACTTAATAGTTATTATGAAAATTAATATAGTAAGAATCATATAAAATCATGGTACAAGTACATTTTCGTAGTACAGAAATTAGACGAGAGCTTGTGCACCCTGAATTTTAGGATGCCATCATTTCTTCACAATACTTACGCCTTGCTTGACCTCATAGTGGCCTCATAAAAATCTTACATGTCGCATCAACGTATTTATCATTTTAATCTGGCCCCGCTAACGCCAGTGTCTTTGTGGAACGCCGAAGAAAAGCCGCGGCGCGGGCGCGCGCACCTAGACGGCTTTGCCTTATCTACATTTGGCGCGGCGCGCGCGGCGTGACGAGGGATATTCCGTATCCGTCCCTATTGAATACGCCGCCTCGGATTCGTCTTGAATGCCGTCAGCCGCAACCGAACATAATAAATCATTACTCGGCACGAACGTACGATTTTTACTCAAGTGACTTCGCGAACGCTCACGTACACGTAATAAGTGTAATTTATTTTATCCGCGTCCCCTTATACACGCCCCGCGTCTACCAGAGACAATAATGAAGTTAATGGAGCCGTTTGAAGGGATTTGAATATGAAATACGACGTCTGTGTAGTCCTAATATTTGTTCACGCTTTAATTTATATCATTGTTTAGGCGTCTGAAGTTCCACTCGGATGACTTAGAACCATCGCTATGAGAACTATAATACTTAAATGGTCTGTATAAGTAAATCGTTGGATTTGAGTTGCTAATTCCTGTTGGTGAGTAGTGTATTATTTATCTGATGAAGGTTTTGAGACATTCTATATCATAGGCGATAACACAAGTCTTAAGTTAGATGTATTATTACGGTTATCTGCATGCAGGTACATTGAATTCGGAATAACGAAATAGCTTTAGACGCATAATGTTCTGTGAAAAATATCTGCATCAAAATTCTGATTATAAGTAACAAAATTAGCTTTATAGATTAGACGTGCTCTAAATTTTAGTAATCTCAGTGCACTCCTTCAGTAAGATACTAATAAAGTTATTCGTATCGCAATGAATTAAAAATACATAATAATATACGGCAAAATCATAGAGCATCAAATTATTTCTTACTGTTAATAGATTCGTAAAAAAAGGTGCACTTACAATAAAAAATCACATATTGTCTTTTCATATATCTTAAATCTGTCTGTCAACCTAAAATATAAGAAACCTAAATGCGTCTGAAACGATAGAAACAGTAGGATATTATTTCAGCACCTTATTGATACTCCTGCGTCTACATTGAACACTGTATCATGCTAGTAAGAGAATATGTTACCAAGATCTTCTAAGACGATACTTAGCATTCAACTCTTCTAATTAAAACGATTGAAGTCGATTTGCATCTTAATGCTAAAACTTACAAAAAAAAAAAACGTTACCATGTAAACATAGGTCGCGATCCAAATGTTCTTAATTAAATATAACATTGAATCACACTATTTGGGGATTCAGAGAAGCACTGATGAGATCGAAACAACAACTTTCAGTCATATATTTCATTGATCTCGATTGAACTATTTGAACAGACTACTTTGAAAATCTACAAAAAAGTTTTAAGCGGCCTATAATTACCTGGATTTTTCCAGATATGTAAAATAATAAATGATCCTTTACTAATATTAAAAAAAATCTAAACTTTTTACACACCTGTTGAAAATTCTCATATCATATCCAAAGTTAAGTTCACTTGAACATCAAAGAAGTCAGTAACTCATTAATATAAAAAGAGATTCCGTACACAAGCATAAAATGCAAAATGTTGAAATTCAATAAAAAATAAATTACGTGTGTAATAAAAAAAAAAAATCTAAAAAACTTCCAAATGTCTCCTAATTACAAGTCGCTTTCTAGTTGAATTACCGCCTTATAGATTGACCCTGTTCACGTCTTTTTATAATCCCGTAGAAGGATTTACATTATCTCCACCTAATACTAACTGTCTCAAATATTAATTATCTCGAAATTTAATAAACAGCTGCGAAAACCCCAAAATCTTGCAGGCCCATGAGCTTATTACTTATAATTTCCAAAGTGTACGAGTCATTAATCTTAACACGAATATTACCATTAATAAAAGAAAAACCTTTTATATTTCGAATTTTGACATAAACACGTAAACATAGATAACATTCGTAGACTTACAGATGAAATTGAGGAATGCTTAGAGACTATAAAGTACTGTGCGCTTTAATAAATACTTTTCGGTCGTGTGTGTTATTATTATAGTTAGTTATTTTATTAAACTATAACTGCAATGTCTCAACATTTGTACGTAATCGTATTGAATCATTTTTCACTGATCGGCATTTTATAGTACAGTGTGAAAGTGAAGTGACAAATCTTTGTTCTTTATCAGCAGTCGCCTCACAGGGAAATATGGTTTGGTAAAAGAGTTTTTTCGTATTCTATACACAAATTCAAGATAATTTTTCATCATATTTTATTTAAATTTCCTTATAGTATTTATATGCCATTTTATTCAACAACTTTCTGCCATTTTATAGGTAGCTGACATAATACCATTGCTGTAGGAATTTTGGGACTCCTGAGAAAAAACTGCGACAAGTAGTTTCGACAGTCCTCTCTTGATGTTAACCTAACACTACCTAAAGAATTATAAACGAAATACCTAACGAAATATGTGAAAATCTGAGGGTACAAGGGCTATATAATGAAAGTATTAACACTTCCTAATCAAACTCTCTTATTATTTACTGAGTGGCTAAAAATGTGTATGATCTGGCGTCTATCATTGTGAAAAACCACATGCTTTCTGTTGACCAATTCCGGCTGTTTTTTGTCCATTTCTTACTTGAGTCTCATCAGCTGTTGACATATGAATTGATGATTTTTCTCGACAGTAAAAGCTCATAATGAACAATGCTCTTCCGATCCCACCATACTCATAGCTTCAACTTATTGCAAATTAATCAGAGTTCCGCTATAGTCTATGAAGCTTGTTTGCCTTTTGACCATGATCTTTTTCGCATGTTAGTGTCGTCGGTAATCCATTTTTGATCATCAGTGATCAAACTTTTAAAAAGGTTTTGGTTTCATTAAGTTTCAATAGAGATTCACAAATGAGTACATGGTTCATTAGATTTCTTTTAGTGAGCTCGTGTGGGACCCAAGTATCGAACTTTTTTGTATATCCAGATTTTTAAATGGGTCAAAACTGTTTTGTGGTCAATTGCCTGCTCTTCATCTATGTCATAAGAACTAATATGCCAATCTTGCTCTACTTTTTCCAAAATGGCATCTACTTAAGAAAAATGGCAGGATACCGTTTTTATTTTTTATAGTATCTATGTGATTGTATTAAATCTAGCCAGATACAAATAGCACAACAAAAGAGATTTTACTGTAACTTTTTACTTATAAAATACAAATAAACATTTTCCCCGACCTAATATAATCCGACCTGTTCTTTATCGTTTGTTTACCGTTACGTTCATATTCTTGCATTGCCGTAAGCACTTTTGTGGGTCGTACAGCTATCTTTGCGATACACAGCCCGTCAGAAATAGCAGCAAAAATGCTACAACTTGGCTTAGAAAATTTATCGACCTGATTAAAAAGTGACGGATAAAGTTGAATAGAAATAAGTCGGTCAAAAACGTTAACACATTGGCGAAAATTATTTTCTGCAATTAAGCTGAATAATGTCGAATTAACACAGATCATGAATGATATCTGGGCTTGCATCTGGAAAAACACTTAACTTAGCAGAATTGCTTTTTTCCAAAAGAAAACAATTGATTTTCAACTTAAGAATATTTACTAATTTATTGGTAGAAAATGTCAGCTGCCACTGAGAAACAAACTTTTACTCTACAAAGCTACACTTGAATCTGTCAAGACCTATGGCATACAGTTGTGGGGGACGCTTTCTTATTTCTTTCTGTACAGAAATAATTTCAAAATTTCAGAATAAAATGTCATTATAATGACAAAATCCCCCTGGTTCATTATAAATAAAGAACTATAAAGACCAAAAAATGCCAACAGTCAAAGAGAAAATTTTCAGAGATACCAAGTCTAATAAAGACAAGATCATAAATCCCTAATGTATTCGTTCAAAAATTAGTAGACAGCCGATAGTGTAAGCACTGGCCGAAGGGAAAAACGAAGGAAAAGGATGCGACGAAAATTGCACGCATGTGAGGCAGTCACTTATATTTGTCATATCTGCTGCTACTTGTAAATGCCTCATTTTGGTAATAGATCGATATGTAGGACAATACAATACAACAAATTTTAACTTTTATAAACCGTAAAACAATTGCAGTGTAATTATGACGTAGTATGAAGTCTTCAGTTAGGATAATAACTAAATTTATAAGCGCGATTATTCATGCATGTACCGGTATTTTTAAGTATTAAATTTTGTGATCGATTGTTGAGGGATGCTTTCCTAATTTGAATTCCGTTGCCATAAATGTGCTACTTTATTTCGTTTATTAAATTTTATTTGACGATTGTAAAACTTGTATAGCATTTTAAGAGTTCTATGAATGTATGATGTATTTTTATCATTTTGGAATGTTATTTATAAATCTCTTACAATATTTTTATCAATATAAAATAAAATTAATTCTTACGATCTTATTTATATTGGAAATTTAACGGAAGGCATCTTAAACGTCCCCGTTAAAATAATCAAGTATTCATTACGGATCTATCCGAAGTTTAGAAAGCGTTTTCTCTGGCGGCGCGAGCTGGGCGGGCGGCGCGCGCTCGGCGATGGCGCGCGCTCCGAAGTTCATTTACATAATTAATCTGCGTCCAGGAGGTACAACGGTGCGTTGACGCTTCCCCATTAATTAGCGACTACTCTACTAGCTTTAGGCCAGTTTTAAGAGGGAGCCCGTTGAGACTCGCTGCCGATCCAATCTTTTTGCAAGTTAAAATTACTGGGTGGCAAGTTAAAAATGCAAGTTGCTACGGTGCTGCGTTGCGCTTGAGGCGACACGGTCAAGTGAACTTAAACACAAATTTCTTTTTGTGGGTTAAGAAGCTAAAAATGTTGAAAGAATCATCGAAGTGCTTTCCCTGAATGCTATAAGTTTTCCGATAACTAGTGCATTTTTTCATGAATGTAAAACTAAAAACATATAGCAAAAATTTCAATGTTACATTTCTCTCTTTATGAATTAGTAGTTGTATTACATTTTATATTATTCAGAAGAAAAACGAAATGATATCACTTCGTCTCTTTTAGGCATGCAAAGTATTGCCAATGAATATATGCTCCAATTCATACTTCTATAAAAACTTAGTGCTATAGCAATTTCGACGATGTTCATTTTTTAGTTATAATAAAATTCCTAATTTCGCGTCTCGAGTTCCTTTTTAAAAACTTTATATATTTCTAATTTCACATTATATCTATAACAAGAGCGTTACTGAGTATAAAGTCAGGGAATATCTTCTATTAGCTGTCAATCATAGGTCTTAATTTCTGTTAGAAACCACCGGTTTTGGAGGTTGTTTTTTGTCACTAGTGAAATATGTGCATGCCTTTTCTATATTGTAAATAGATCCGTTGTATGATAATGCGTTTCATACAATATTTCCTTAAAGCGAATGTAAATAAACCATTTTTCTCTACGTTACATGACAGTTTAAACGGCGGGTAGGATTGCCGCCATTGTTTACATGGATTATGAATAAGAGAGATAAAAAGTTATTAATTCTATTTAAAAATCCTACTTCACATTGCTGCAAAGTACTTCAGACTTTAGAGAGATTTTCAGCTTGCGCCTTGATAAGACCGGCTTTTTGTTACGAAAGTCTCAGAAACGAATAAATTCCCTGAGTCCGCATACAGTCCTCAACTTAATAATTTCACAAATAATTCGCAAGACATGGTTTATTACTACAGAAAACTTTATTTATTGTCGCGAAATTTGACTCACAAATAATCTGAACATATAGAAATGCGTTGTGGTTACTTTAAACCTGACTTCTAATTTTGCCATCTTGAATTAAATTTAAAATTTTTACGAAATGGCAAATAAAATATTGAATTCTGTTTTAATAAAAAAGTAACAGGGACTCGAAAAAATGTTTCAGCACTTTTGGCATCACACGCGAAACACCCCATTAAACACGCTTTGTGATGATTTTCGCCCTAGTCAACGTTTCAAAATAAAAACGTACTTTTAATCTTTATCTACAATTTAATGTAAAAGCACATAATAGGGCAAATTCACTATTTTATTTAATTTTGGCTGTTTTATAAAAATACTAATAATAATAATATTAAATACTAATTATAATAATATAAAAATATCAATATTACATAAAAATAATAATAATATTTTTTTATAAACTAATATTATTAAAAAAAAATTGCCGGGTAATTACAGTTTTAAATTTCAAAATAATAAGTTTAAAATAATATAGAATACTAGCTTTTGCCCGCAGCTCGCCCGCCTAGATATAAAATAATTTTTTAAAGTTATATATAGTTCTATAAGGAAATCATAATCGCGATCGCTATCCCGTTCTCGATTCTGATCGCGGTCTCCCTCTCGATGTTCATTTCTTTCCTTCTCGATTCCAATCGCGGTTCCGCTTTTGATTTTGTTCTCAGTCCTGCTTCTATTGCAATTCCGGTCACGCTCTTGATTCTAATTCTGATCCCACATTCGATTTTAACCTTGTTATCATTCTCAATCACGATCCCGGCTCTGACTTTCAATTTTATTTCTCACGTGTGTGCAATTTAATTCTGCTACTGGTTACGATTCTGAGGACGAAGTCGTAGCAAATGCTAGTAGTATCAAAATAAAATTTAGGCTATTTTACTTGGTTCTAGTGTAGTTTTCTACGAGTGAAAAAAAATATATGAAAATGAAATCAAGTTCTTTTTTCTCGAAAACGTTCGCGCGTACAACATATATCTATTTTCATAGTAACGAATAAGTGGTTTAAGCACGCAAAAAAAAAACGGGCAAAACACACACATCGGTTTTGATTTTCCATAAAATATTTCATTTCTTATTTGACCATTTTAAAGCTATTTTTTTATAAAACTATACATATATTTTTTATTTGCGATAAGCAACTAAATAAATTTTGTTGTCAATGGCATCAGCTGTTTCGTTTTTTATTTTTTATATGGAGATTCCAACCTTTATTTTAACCCTTTTAGGGTTGCTTTTAAGAATTTTAAGATATATGTCATAAGTTTTCATTAGTAATGATTAGCTAAAATATTAAAAAAAATACGTAAATAGCTTCAGTGGTTTCGATTTTCCATACAACATTTTATCCCCTATTTTAACGCTACAGGGTTACATAAAAAAAGACTATGTGTGTATTCTTTTTTTTTCTTTAAGAAACTTTTAAGGCTGTTATTTACTTAGCGTATTTACTCGTAATCTGTGCACATTGATAGTCCAGGGTTTTGGATCGGTAGCGACGAACAGGAAAATACACTTAAAAAGTTTTACTGATATAAACACGCGCAACACAATATAGCGAACAATATGGAAGGAGTACCGAAAATAAAAGTAGTATTAACACCATAGTATTACACGATTGTTAGACATAAAGTATAAAATAAACGATATATTTAAACGGCGAGCCGTTACGTCTGCAAAAAACTGAGAAACAACATACGTCGGCGTTGAAGGGAGATCGCAACTCATTTTATCTTATATGTAACGTACGAAGGTCGCTATTTATGTATTCGGAACTGGTCACACACAGAACTATATTTAAAAAGTAATTACAACATTTGAAAATGGAAATCCTTGTCTATACAATACAGTTTGTCTCATGTGATTGTCAATTGTTTTACCTTTGTGGCGTAATTTTCAAAACTGCGTGTCTTTATCACCATGGATTTAACTCGTGAAAATTTTCGTGTAATAATTTATTAAGATTTTCGGCGTGGACTAACTCAAAAACAGTCCATCGATTAATTCACTTCGACTTCTGGGGATTAAGCACCATTAAAAACCACGGTGCATCATTGGTTTATTGAGTTTAATCGTGGGCGGTTTTTGCTCACGGATGAATTTATATAAAAGGTCGCCTTAAATCGGTGGTTGTACCACGAAATATCGATGCTGTGCGGGAACTAATAATTCAAGATCGTCATGTTACATATTGTGAGATAAGGGAGTCCCTGGGCGTAGGTATGACTAGCATACGTAAGATATTACACGAAAATTTGGCTATAAAAAAATTTGTTTGCCTTGGATTCTGCACTACTTTAGCATTGATCAAAAACAGGCTCGGGTCGGTTGGAGCAAAAAAAAATGTTAAAAATACAATCATGGTGCGTCAAAAACTGTTCATGATATATATACAGGTGATGAATTTTGGATCTATGCTTATGACTCTGAAACGAAACTAAACAACAATCAACAGTGTGGGTATTCCAAGATGAGTCTAATAAAAGTCATTCAAAGCACTTTGAAACAAATAGCTGCCTGTTTTTTTATGTTGTAAGTGAACATGTGGTTATACTACCATTAGAAAATCGTAAAACGGTTAATTCGGAGTGGTACACGACCATTTGTTTGCCAGAAGTCTTTAAAGAAAAGTCTTTACAGAAATCTTTGAAAGATAGGAAGAACAACCGACAACGCAGAATCATTCTTCATCATGACAATGCTAGCTGTCACAGGTCGGCCGAAACAACTCGATTTTTGGAAGGTCAAAAGATCGAACTGATGGATTATCCGCCGTACAGCCCCGATTTGGAACCCAACGAATTCTATTTATTCTCAAGTGTGAAGAATAAATTACGTG
This sequence comes from Eumeta japonica, assembly GCA_005406025.1. Taxonomy (NCBI): domain Eukaryota; kingdom Metazoa; phylum Arthropoda; class Insecta; order Lepidoptera; family Psychidae; genus Eumeta; species Eumeta japonica. The sequence continues at coordinate 244,087 of BGZK01000609.1, read as the reverse complement.
GTCAACGTTTTTTGAGGCGCGAAGAAGCCGTTGATGCGTACAAAATGCACGTTTCAGAGATACCTCGATCTGAATGGAAAAAGTGCTCTAGAAATTGATTTCAGCGTATGAGAAGTGCATCGATCATCATAGTGAATATTTTGCAAAGCAATAAAACCATATTCAATTAAACATGTTTGTTTCTTTTTGATATTCCGGACACATAAATAGCAGCCCTCGTAGCTAATTGATCGTTACAAGAGTGCGCGTTTTCTGTAATACCGAAATGCACCGATAAATATTTTATAATTATTTTTAATTATAATTCTCTTTGTAAAACATAATTAAAATTTTCTTTGATAAGTAGTATGTGGATGTATGTGTTAATGTAATAACATAAATTGTTAAAAACAAATGTAGCTGTACAGCCTTCAAACTAAAATATTAATTTTGATATTTGTTGCTTCTACGGTTTCAACTTTCCATACAACAATATTTCACCATTTTCACCCTCTCGGTGGTGAAATTTCTAAAAATCCTCGCTTAGTGCTCGCCTACGTTGTAAAAGGAATCTCTTTACAACATTTCAAGTCTCTAGACCCACTGGTTTAAGCTGTGTGTTGATAAATCAGTTAGTCAATTTACTCTTTTACATATAGTGTTTAGCAAGAAAGAATAAGCAGATATAATTCGATGATTTGGAATTTACTGTTTTTTTTATAATGTAATGATTTTAATTTTGAGTTCACTTTTGGTCATCGCGTCTAGTCGGCTTACATGTTTCATCAACAAATATAATATTTTCAGTGTTAATAAACTACCCTTACTCTCTGAAAGTTTATTCATTTAATCTACTTACAGTGCCTTGTGGAAATGAATGCTTTACACGTGGAAATTTGGAGGTGAATAAATTACATGTAATTATACCTTTTAAGTGGTGGCGCGGGCTTCATCATTTTCGCGTGTCGGTCTAGGAGCTTTTTACAATTATCTATTGTCATAGGTGATACCCCTTTAAAAATACTTGATGTATTTTTGTAAGTTGAATTATTCAATGTATGACTTTTTTATGTTGTCTATGTTCTTATATGTGAATACCTGTTCTTTTTTGCATTTTTGTTAACCAATCCAGATCCGAGTGAGGATAATTCTGATTTGAGTTGGAATTTTTTAAAAGCTTTAAAGGAATCAACTAGCTGTTGCCAGTGTCTTCGTTCGCATGGTGGTTATGAAACATAACAAAGTTTTTAAAAGATATAGAAGCTATCCTTTGTTTGTCTTTCATCACCCATTAAAAATCTTAGACGTCTTGTGGTGGGACCTTTTTCAAAGCCACAGTGTTTATAGCGAGATTTTTGTCTGTTTATGAAATTTATTAATTATAAAAATTAAAAAGGTTATATATATTTGGATACATTTTTTTTTCTGTGACATTCGCACCATCAAAAAATCTAACAGTATGCAGGTAATATCTGTCCAAATCTATTCGGTAGGCATTTCAAATGAAAGAGAGGCATAAATTTGAATTTGTTGTCTGTCAAGTCTCTAAGTAATGTAGCTGTAAAATTGTGCCCTAAGTTAAACAGGAGATTACTACTAATAAAACATAAGTTTTGTTCATATCAGTCCATTACTTTTTGAGTGGTGATTTTGAATGTACAAGCAATGCAGAGAAATAGCCAAAAAAAATTTAAAAGCAGTTCTTTTAGGGTCTGTATTATGTATTACTAGTAAGTGCAAAATACAGATTAGTTTTGTGAAAAAAATATTTAATACATCAATTTGGCTTTCTTTCTATTTTATTGTATGATATGTAGATATTAAAAAAAAACACATAAATAAATTAATAACTAATAAACAATAATAACTACGTAAAATGTAATTTTTCTCCGACCATAATGTTTATAATTATGTTATTCCGTAATAATGTTCATAGTCAGGTATTTCTGATCTAGTCTCCTTACTTATATCATGGTTTTCTGTTTTTTTTTTTTTATTTATATACCCTATACATTTCCCTTTGTATGAAACCTTTAGCGATGACTCCAATTTATTAATTTTTTTTCTTTGTTTTTAATATTCATTTTGAATACTCGTGCCAGATAAACAGTACATTTTTGAGATCTCTAAGTAGCTGATTTCCCAATCGGATGAATGGTATGGCAGCACTTAAAATACAAACAAACAAATATTGATATTTATATATTACATTGATATGAATTATTTATATCAAGTAATACACGTATTATGTTCAATACCTAATTAATCCATTTAAAATCTTTTTTGACTTACTTTTCAGACTCTTCTCATAATTTTTTTATCATTATAATATATGATTTTTACATTTTTTGGTATTTACCTCCAGACGTCTTGGGTTATATGTTAAAATTAAAGTGTTACTCTTCTTTTTTATACACGACGTCAGGTTTTCGGAACCACAGTAAAGGTACAATTACACATAGTTTTATTATAAAAGCGAATCTTTGATCGTAAGTCGCTGGTCCGGTGCAAGTGCGTCGGAGTTGCGAAGCAAGTGCTTTCGATTTGACATGAAAACGAAACATTCATAAACCAAGCCGATGTGTAGTCACCATCATTGCCTACCAGCATTCGAACCTTCTATTTTTTAATTCAACAGCAATCCGTGACCCACTAGACCACTATCGCTCGTTTCCAACGTGTTTCTTTGTGAAACAGCACAATTACAGGGCAGACTCGTTACGATTGACGCACTTAAATTTAGTGGCTACAGCTTAAAAATGATGACTAGTTATTGATAAAAATATGAAATCAGAACTATACAGTCACATTTTTGTGTTCATATTGAACTTAAGATACTAGTTAATGCAAAAAATTTCTTTTTTATTCAAGTTTGCAGCATAAGTAACATTTCTAAATAAAAATATCCATACGCTAAATGACGGAATTGAATAAAAAGTATCGTTTAAAAAAAAACAGCATAAAATTAAATTTTGCAATTTGGAGTCAAGTGCACGTTTATGGTTCTAACTTTAGCGGCGCCAGTGAAACAGTACGGTATCCTGTCGCTGACGAGGGGTGATTCTATTAAAACTGTTGAAGTTTGCCGAAATGTTTACGCCCGCCGTATTTCGGATAGCAAAGACTCGAGCACAGCTGCTGTATGTTGAGTCTTGGCACTTGTACATTTCGTAATGTTGCTATATTTCACTTTACCTTTTATCTTTTGTTAGTTTATTTTAATGTACACGTTAAGAAAAAAAATTCGTGTTAAACGAAGTTGTTTTAATATATGAATTAATGTTTCTGATTTTGTGCATGGATTTGTTACTTGGAAGATAGAGAGATTTTTTTTTGTGTATACTACACACTTACTTTTTGTCAATATGTTATATAGTCTCCTTAAAAACTTAATCCGAGTATAAAAAAAAAAGAGTGTGTGTACTTATGTACACGCGTTAGAAGTTATACTTCTTTGGCGTATGAATAATATTTAAAATAACTCAAATGCAGTAGTAATCGACAATAAATATTAAAATCAATCAAAACGATTTTGTTTAATTGAAAATGTTTTATTAACGTAACAATATAACAATACAGTACAAATATATAATCATTATTCATTATGTGAATGAGTCAAATACATTTAAAAAAAGAGTGTATGTACTTATTATTCAATTATTTGTTAGAAAAATAATAAGTTCGTTAGAAATATATCTATATATTATACTTACATGATTAACCTCTAATATTTAAAAACACTTCAAATTTTCACAATTTTTCACAACACAATGTTAAAAGTTTACAAATAATGTTTATATATATAATAAATTGAACAAAAATAATAATTATAGAAAATTAATACTCAAAATTGATTATTCATATGAATACAATATTTTGCAAGAACTGGGTTATGAATATAAGTACTATGTAATATATAGCATGAACACTCTGTACTATGTACTATATATAGTATGAACACTCAGTATTGTAACTATATTCAGTGTTGATATTATTTCTATTCTGTGGCTAACTTCATCATGTCGTTTGTGCGCGCGCAGCTCACAAATTCACTCTCATCCAAACGCACCAAAAGAAGTATAACTTCAAAATTAAGTAATAAAGGCTAGAGCATAAGATTTCTGACTGTGTAGATTAAGTTAAAACGATTATGTGAAGCGTGCGTATGGTTAAAATTATAAAGGTTTGAATTTTGATGAAGCCCTTTTGTTTTTGTATTTGCTGTCCAATCACGTAAAACATATGTATCCATATATTGCATACAATTTTTGCATTTGTAAAACAAATTTAATAAATAAATAGCTTTTTTGGTGTTGAAAAAGTTCATATTTATAATATAGATTCACATCAACGTCCTTTAGCGTGCAGCAACATCCTTTAGTTATTAATTTATGTTTAACTATAACAATGTGTCAAGTAATTATATGACATTTAAATAAACAATTTCCATATTAATTGTAACGTCACTTAAAGTTGTTCATAAACTTACATACAATTCAATTGAAGATCGAAGATAAAAATACTTGACGGTCTGACAGACATCTTTTACATAGACTATTCCTTTGACTAGATCACTACCGGTATACCTATATTGTCCTTAATTTATTTAGTCTGATAGAAATGACAGCACCATTTGTGAGGTATTTGGCCATTCCAGCATCAATTCACCGGCGCGCGGAAGAGGAAGCGATGCGTAAACTCAACTCATCCGCGATTGTCTCGCAACATAGTTAAGGCAACGCACTTCTGTGTACTAGGAAGTAATATGTATCGTTGCCCCTTTTTTGAAAACAACTACATAGTTATGTCGTAAAATGTTTCTTCTGGCATCGCAACTACTAATTAGTTGCGCAGTAGACAGGACCAATAACAATCTCATAACGCCTACTAATTTGTGTATACTGGAAAGTCAAATAATAAAAACTTAAGGTTTTTAAATCTTATAAGAAATTATAGGGTTTCAAAAAGTAGTGCCATGTTTTATCAGTAGGCAATAACTTGGGCCTCTGTCTGTGAGTGATGTGTGAATGTAGTCTAAGGCAAATAAGAATTGTATATAAAACATAAAATACGGTAAAAAGGTCTTATTTATTATATGTTTAGAACAGACCTCCTGAAAATTAAGAAAGGACACTTAGAAGAACGTTTAGAGCATTATACTACAATATCATAGTTGTCACAGATTTGATGGATCATGCGCTTGCTAGCACTGTTAACCAGCGTGGTGATAAATTCATCCATTCCAAGGAAACGCTATGTTCATCGGTGGACCGGCCCGAACGGGCGATGGTAATTTGGGGATAAAATAAAGAAAAATTTAAGCGTTTGACGCAATACATTGTTTTTAACAAGTCGACAGTCAACGTTAATTAGGAGATAATTAATTAAACAAATGAGGTTTTAGGTTTACGAGTTCCTGCAAAGTCTTGTAACGCACATATTCAATGATTAAATTTAATGTTAAAGTCTAAATAAAATTTGGAGAAAGGGAAAGTCTAACCAAAAATGTTTCTTATATTTAGAAACGTTTTTTTTTTATACTGAAATATATTCGCGTTTGTAATATTAAATAAGGCGAAAGAAAAGATTGTTACAATTTTGCTATATGACGAATTACAACATATAAGAACATATAATATTTTTTCTCTTACTTGCTGAAAATAATTAACAAGTTGTTCTAAATTAAATATAATAAAGAATATTCCAAACAAATATGTTAAGTGAAAATGAAATTTTCTATACATATGTGTAATGGAATTTAGTTCTCTGGGGAAATCGAAATCTTTATAAATATGACTTACGAAATTTTAATCAAAAACACCGTGTGCAACCAGTTGTACATAAACTTTTTTTTTTTACTTTATTTAAATAAGTAAGCATATGAGAATGGGGAGTAAACATTTTGCTTTTATTGCATTTTATCTTTAATATTTGATTTAGTGCTATAATCATCATTATCGAGATTATACTATTTTGTGTTCAAATGCCTTTAGAAGCATAAATTGAAAAGGAACTTTCTGTTACGTATCGCATAATATCTATAATACAATGATTGAAATTATAGCAAAATTAGAATCGGCAGTCTTAGAGAAAATCTCAACGGACATTTCTAGGAGAAAAAGAAACCCTTTTTATAAACACTATTCTCATGCCTTTAATACAATAAACATATAATATTCTGTAACTTAATTACTATACACAAGTCATAATAATAATTAGTTTTGTCTTGTTATTTCTGCTTAAAATTTTTAAACGTATATTTTGTAACCTCGTTTCAGTAAGAGCTTAGAACGGTACGAATACACGTAAGATACACGGATCTCGCTACCTATATTTAGCTCGTCCTGAGCATCAATATACGTTTCAGAACAGACGAAATCTTATCTAAGAATTATGTTTAATCCGTGAGACGTCGCCGGGTACTCAGCTTGATGGGTCGTAGGCGCGGCGAGGGGCCGGCGGAAGGGGGAGGACGAGGACGGGGACGGGTTAGCGTTATTTATGTAATACTCGAGTAAGCCGTTTAATCGTCCGCCGCGCGCGCCGCGCCCGCGCCGCCGCGGGGGCGGGGCGAGCTTTGACTCGTAACGGTGGGGTACGATCTGAGTTGGCAATTTGGCATAGCCTCGTTCTAGCTAACAAATTGTTTGCCCGCAACGCACGCAGGTAGAGAGAGAGTCATGGCTCATTACCCACCGTTTGCATTAACTGAATCACGTTCGAGTTGTAAATTTTACGCGTGTAATGCGTATTACAGGCACGCCCTTCAGTATTTTGACAAACTACTTTAACGGAATACGCTGTCGATTAGGTGGCGGTTGTCGTTTGAGAACAGCAATATTTCTATATTTCTTATTAGTGTGATATGTGGAATGATTCAAACAGACAAAGGACTTTTTTAATGTTGTCATTTATCCGCATAAATGAATTCCCCAAAATCGGAATCAATTTGTTTACCCGATGGGTTATCATGGGCGGCTTAACGATGTACATGTACCAAACCGCATCTTTTTTCTGTCGAACGGATTCGTAGTAGCGATCTTACGATAGTTTCATTTATTATCGGGTATATGGAACCCTGGAAACAACAATTCATTCTTAGTGAAATGAAGGAATTCGTTTCGAAGCAAACTCGGACAAGCGTCGGACCGACGTCCTCAACACGAAAGAGGTGCATAAAAATGCTGCAGAATAATGCAAACGAAATAATAATTGTTATGCGCAGCTATAACGAACTCTTTTTACACAGCGGCCGATCTCTGGACTCGTTCCTTTGTTTTCGCATAATTACTCAAAGTTCCCGCCGGCGCCGTCCGGCGCAGACGACGGCCGGCCGTGGCCGGACAGCTTCGCGTTGGCCCGTCCCCCGGCGGGCTTTATTAAATTTGTCGAGAAGGAAATTTAGTGTTATCGGCTTGTTTATGCAACTATTTTTATCTGTATTTGAAACTCTGTTTATTTTTCCAAGAAATACGTCGTTAAAACTTATGTCATTAAAGTTTTTCCGTATGGTCACGCGGGGAGGCAGCGATGAGTTTAATGTGAACGAAAAAAAAACTGGTTGAAATTCTATTGAAAGAGTAGGGTCCGCGGATTACAGAACGAACTGAAGCTTAATTACTTCCTTTCATGACTAATCTGTTTTTGACAAAAGATGCTGTTTTTTGAAATTTTATACTGGACATAGCAATCGCTATAATTTATTCAAGTAGAGTCATTGTTGTGAAGGAATAAATGCATTAATTATTTATTGCTGACAATAAAACTAAAAACAATCTGTAGAGAAATACGCTTTTCTCTTCAATAATAGTTTTACAATCTTTAATACCCACATTTGGATAAATGTAAGATGTAGTTTAGAAAAGCGAATATTATTCAGATTATTCGAAAACGATGCTTTCTGCATTACTTTATATTATATTACAGGATTACTCTGCACAAAGCAGCATTTTTAAGTGCTGCTTTGTGTAGAGAATCTACAAAGCTGATATTTTTTATAATTACGCCCCAATCCCTCGGGGCAGTGTAAAAGCAGATCACCAGATATGCGAACATTCAATATCCGCAAGCGCACGCGGGCCCGTCACGTCGCACAGGTCCGATTTATTTTGTTATTCCGAAGCGTGAAAGGTTTTTTTTTTTTTTTTATTCTCGACGGATAATATTGAGTTACGTCGAATGTTGCTTTCGCGGTAACAGCGTAGGCATTTTCCATGGCAGATGTAGCGACACGGCGGCGTGTTTAATATTTCGACTGTATCGAATCACGGGTCATGAGTTCGGAGCGCAGTCGATACGGTGATCAGAGAAATTAGCCCGCTGACGATGACGTGCATGCGTTGCCCTTATCGCGCCCGCGCCGGCGCCGGAGCACGTGTAAAGGTAATTATGTAAATAGGATACGCGGGCTGTGCATCAGCCACGCGAGTATCTCTACGGAATATGGTAATACTTTTATGGCAGTGGCGCAAATTGCGGACGTAATGCGTTTTTTGAAGTGCAGCCAAAGAAATAAAATAAAGGAACATTTGTTGAATTTATAAAATTGTATTTTTTATCGTGATAGACTTTTTAAAGTGAATTAGTTTGTTAGCTACTAAATTTTAAATTAGAAGTTGTATACGTTTAACCATAAATGAGGTACACATTGAAACTTTAAGTTTGTACGGGTAGCGACGACCCAGCATTACTTTTTGGAATACATCACATATTTGTTTTGCAGGCTACGTAAAGGTTTTTTACGCGGTGCTTTTATGTAGTCAGCAATTACTAAAAATGTAACAATGTTAAATGTAATGTAAATGTAATTTTTCGATATTATATTACGTAATACATACTTTTTCTTTACAATTTTTATTTCAACGACGGGCAAATGTTTGTGAAATAAGGTAATTTGTCAATATTTATATTGAAGTGAAAGTTCTAATGCAACTTTCGACAAGGTTGTGTTAAACGTTTAACGCTACTATGGAGGGAGTATGAAAGCACTGTTGCGTTAAACGTTCAACGCTCCTGGGAAGGGGGAATAGAAAGAGACAGGGCGAGAGTGAATACGTGACACTTAAACGCATGCGCGTAGTATACCTGTTACAGGCCAGCGTGAGCATTAGCAACGAGTACCGTTCAATATTCCAACGCCAGAGGAAGAGAGAAAGAGAGTGAGTCGGTATATCCCAAGCACATGCGCGTGGTTATTCAAACATTTCGTATCTTACTTCAGTTATCATAATCCCATTGTAAATGTTATGGATTTGGATATTTCTCCACTCGAAAATGATAATTAAAAATGCGATCAATTGTGTATTGTAAGCAATGTTAATAAAGTTTGTCTTAAAGAAACAGTATGAGTTCACTAAGAATCAATTTCTACCCCGTCCTATTTTGTTTTCACATTACAAAGTTTCACTTCTTTCGCGCGGAGGGATTCCACGTATTATTTTTATGTATCGCTTTTTTAGATGCTTCAATATTAAGAAACTATATAATAAAAAAAAAAATTGATAACTCGTTGTTAAGTCAATGAGAATACGAGTGCTGTTTATCGTTCAGTATTTTGTGGCGTAACTTCGAAGCCCAAGATTAGACATTAGTCGAATTTGTATGTAAATAACTGGTGATTGTATCTATTAAATGAAAAAAAGTCAAAATCGTGTGGTGAACAACGAAGATATTATTATATATAGACGAACATGAAAATGATTGCTTTTTAGAACGCCGATTAATACAATGAATGTTTCTGTAATACGTCTGAGTCAAGAATACTTATTTGAATATTTAAATAAGCTGAAAGCGTAATTACGGATGTCGATTGGCAATTAAAATACTTTAAGCCGAAATGTTGAATAGAACGTATCAGCTGAGAGATTTCGTAGAATCTGCAAGATTTCTGATTGTAGTTTGTTAACCTTATATTAATGAATGTTACATCAACTTTATGTACATTCGACTCGGTTATTATTTATTTCATTTTATAAAAATATATCGATGCCTACAGACACGTAAGCTCAATGTAATAATGTAAACAATACGCGCGCGAGCAGCCCCGGCCCTTAACTGAAAAACACAAACCGAAATTTTCAAAAGCTCTTACGCAGTTCGTTTCACTGAAATACTTATAATCGAGCGAGGTCGAATTCGAGCTTTTAGGTATCGTCGTGGGCAAGCAAAAACAATAGACGGGGAAATAAATTGTTTCGTTTCTTAAATTCGCGAAAGATTTTTGTTTTTGCACAATAGGTTCGTTCACATGTAGCCGGTTTCCTTGCGCTGATAACAAATCTTTCGATACAATAGTACGTTTTTTCGAGTGACTCGTCTGCCGGCGGCCGCGGCGAGGTATCGGCCGCGCCCATCGATCGTGGTGTGGGAAACTTTTCAAATAAAAAGCCGTGCGGCCGCTACAGAATTTCAGAGAGCACATCGTAAAAAGCAAACAATAACGGCGTCCTCATAATAAAATATTCGCGGAGGGGATCGCCATTTGAATAAATATCGAGAGGGACTACCATTTTTCACCGCTCTCGTGATAATAATGACGCTATTTATCACGACGGCCAAAGGGTGGGGTAATTATTTACGTTATATTTCGGCGGTTCGGTTTGTTTACTTGCGCGATATTTTTCGTCGCCGGTGACAGAACACTAGGTTATTCCGGCTAGGCGGCCGGGCGCGGTCCCGGATGATTTATCGTCCGCGTTGAATATGCATGTCCGGATGAAAAATGACGAATGACGCGCGCGCCGGCCGGCCCGACATACGGCCGGCGCGCGCGTCGCGGCGCTCCTGGGCTCGCGCGCCGCCCGCGCCCCCGGCTCTCGTCGAATACGTCACGACAAGGAAGTCGTTAAGAAGATAAATCGAGAACCGCACGCGTCTCCGTAATCCTTTTAAAACGCTAAAGCTCTGCTCGCCGTACGTTAAGTTATTGTCGTTCGGAATCGATACATATTTAATGTGTACGTACGTACATACTGGACATATATCAAAGAGCTACACGTAAACATGTGTTTTCCAAGTAAAACTTCTGGGACGTTCAGTCGCTTTACATACTTTCCGCTTCCAGGACTTGAATTTTCAATTCGTCGCTAAACTATTGAAACTGAAAACCAATGTCTATAAACGGCAATTTGATATGTGACCCCCTTAATGTGTATATTAATAATTAATTGCATCCGGATAGACATAAAATGGCTTTTTTACATTTAACGATCTATTATTCCACCATGATTCTGATCTATTTATACTAATAAATTTTAACATGACTTATTAACTTTAAGTGTGATAGTTTGTATCAACCACAAGGCCAAACAATAAGCTTTGCCTCAGTTGCGCGTAAAGACTAGACTCTCCAATATTTATCTTTAGAATATTCGTTGATCGATTATTTAAATCATCCCCAGCGATAATATTCATGAGCAACCTTTTGGCTCAATTTCTTGTGAAATAGCAAATCGTTTATTATTTTTTAGACCATATCGAACGTGATTATATTATACTATAGTAATTTCGTGGCGGATATTGAATATGAAATGCTAATGAAAATACAATGCTCGTTATCACGCATCGCATAACAGCGCGTCTAAATAGTCAGCCATATGTGTATCTTTAATTATCTTCTAAATAGCAAATTTATTCATTATTTAAAAATAGTCAGTTATAGGAAATCTAGGAGAAGAGAACGCTTAAATATTTACCATGTGAAGCTGCCTAAAATTTTAATTCAGTCCAGATTTCCTTGGGCCAATCAAGTAATCAAATAATAAACAATACCGTGTAAAGCGCCGCCCTGAGTGGCCCCTTGTCCGCTAATGAAGACGCCCTCCTGCGCCGCGCGCGCCGGGACCAGCTGCCGGCTGCTCGCTTCAATCAATTTTGGTATTCGCTTCCTCATTTAGGTAACTCTACGAATCGTCGACCCGCTCATAATCACCGTAGTGAGCGATACGCATCGAACGCGCAAGTGGAAATACGTGTGTGTGGTAGGACAAAGGGCAAAGGTGGAACGTCCAAGAATGAAGATCGAAATGGAAATTTGGCACCCGAATCATGGTAATGCTCAAGTCGGTTTAGATGAGGATAATATGGGATAGTATAGTATTCAAATCGTTTGTTATAAATAATTGCGAAACGTATTAGTTCGACGTGAGGCGAATGGTTTATTTATAATAACCATTGTAACGATTGAGAACGTAAGGACCTAGCAACAATTTTAAATACATGTGCCCTTTTGAAAAGTATTTCATCTCATTAAAAGTTTTTTATTTTACATCAAGGACTTACGGAAATTTTGCGTTACGGTTAATCAGTAAATTTGTCGTTGAGTTGGAAGTTCGAACATTAATTTTGTTCATAATTCGATATTATATAATTGTTAAATGAATGAAATCGTGTTTATTTCCCACTTTATTTTAATGCATTAGAAGAAATTTATAAAACTACCGAAAATTATGTAGTTCTTCTCGTTTCCCCAATGTTTATGTCTATGCACAAGTTTTCAATTTTTTACCCAATTTTTAAAATACACCATCATGACGTATTGATGTATAGAGTTAATACTGAAAATATCCTCAAAACTTGGTACACCTATAAGCTCTATAAAGAATAACACATTCCAAAAATACGAAAGAATTAGGACTCCTATTGAATTGATTATATAACAAATATATGCATCACAAAAGTGGTAACATTTTAAGATTTTAATAAATAAAGAACTGTCAATAATTCTTTTATTTAAAGCTAATGACAATAAAAGTAGTGAATATTATTTTTAATTTTGTTATTTATTGAACATTATAACTTAATGAAATTTAAATTGTTCATCTACTTACGCTAGCTGATGGTCTAAATGTTGTAAGTAGAACAAATTTTAAAATTACGTAATAAAGGAATTAAATTTTTTTAAGATCGCTGGGACAATAAATCGTATCTGAATTAGGTTAGCTGCTATTGTTCAATACCCACTGCTAAATTGAAAGTATGTACACATGTAACACGTGTACACACGTATATATATATATAACTTCAGAATTAACTTATTTAAGTAATAAATATAATAAGACAGGTATCAGCAAAGAAAATATTTGTTAAAGTCAAATAAATATTGTATTATCACAGAAATATTTACAAACAGTACATCTATTCTCACACTTTTGTATAGCATCAGTATTAAACTATCAGTTTAGACATTTATATGCATGTATCACATATATTCAATCTTACATACACATGTAACGCATAACGGTTTTAGTAATCGTAACTACTTGTGTAACTCTCTTCGTAATCCCTTCCGCACCCAAAGAGGTTTTTACTTTAAAAAATATTTCGAAAAATTGAATACCCTTTTTCATTCCTTTGAACGTTACGTCTGAAAATATGGTCATTAACTGGGCCGCGACACGGCGACGTAATATATAAAAATGTTCGCAATCCGGCTCTCTCTCCATTTAATTTGCGAGCTCTTTGCGCTTTAGTTTTGCATTTTAAGCCGTCCGTCTGGAGCGGCCGCGCGCCGATGGCCGTGTGATTAGTGGGCGGGCGGCGGCGGGGGCGGCGCGTGTTCGCTCGCCGAACTTGGAAGGTTTTAACGAATTCGGCTCGCGGTCGGCTCGGCCGCGCCGGTCGGGTTGGCCGTGTGGCACTGTATCTCCTAAGAGTACTCGAAAGTGGGACGAAAATTAGTATCGTGGATAAGTATGATTATTTTCGTTTGCATATTTTATTCTTGTAAAATGCTACTTATATTATAAATAAAATACATATTATAATAGAAATTTTTATGTTATTTTATTACTATATAACAGCCAAACCCCATAATATTGTACATGAAGATATAATAATAAGAATTCTGGACTCGCTATAGTCAGTAAGATTTCGGATAAAACATAATCAATAAGGTCATCTAGCAAATGCTTGAATAAAAATTATTCAACTTGTAACAGTTCTGATATTGTTTTATTTGCATGTAATGAATAGAATTTTTCGTCGTAAGCACTTATAAAATAAATTACCATGTTTTATTTTCAATGTATAAAAAAAGGAGACTAAAAAGTGAAGGACGATATTGTTTATAAAAATATTGGTTATGTATGCTTACACTATTCAGTAATAGAGATATGCAGACCAATAACTTTAATATTTTTTGATTTATTATTATACGATGCACTGTTATAATATGTATTACAGTGTACCGTAAACATATGATTTAACGTATTCACACTAATTTTCAATAGTTACACTGCCTAAAAATATCGTGTTTACCATTAGAAAGATATTATTGTTGTTTACGTATCCTATTATTGCAAGAACAGTATTTAGTATTTAATAGTCAAAGCGTTCTTTTTGTATTCACGAAAAACTAAAAAACGGTAATGCATTTTTAAGCGACTGTTTTTAAAAAATATGACTAATTTCATTATTCAAAGCGCATCGTCCTTAGCTATTTAGTGTTCGTTGCCTTTACATATTAAAAAAAATATTTATAAGATATTGAAATACAATATTGTATTTTTAATATGGGTTATACGTAGTATAATCTTTGCTATTCTTTTGAAGGTCAGTATATGAATTTGCAGGAATATAGTTATGCAAAATATATTGCCGCCGATGAAGCGTGTGGAGTTTAAATTAATACAATTTTGACCAGCTTAATCACTGATCTGTGGAAACTATAATCTGTATCATTATTTACACAGCAAATAATGCTATAGAAACTGAAAACTAATTAATTAAGCTTATTCGAAACTTTTAGTTCAATTTGTGCTTCCATTAAATCAGTAATTTGGCACAGTGCCCGACTGTTGTCTGTGCTTTTATCAGATGTCAGCTATTTGTTTTGCTCCACAAGGAGGCGTAGATGATCTTGAACAGAGTGACGCGTAATACGTGGATATCCATCAAGTTCAATGCCCCGTTCCGGTGACATATACCCCTGATTCGCGTATACATTTTCAGAAGTGTTTTTATCGCAATATCGGATTTCGAGCCAATAAATTTCCGTTTACAATAACGTATTGTAAATCATACTAGTACAAGGTGTAGAAGTTTACACTTGTAGTTATTGAAAAATGATATCATAATACACGTCCACCAAAGTAAACGATTACATTTAACGTGCAATTTCTAGTTATATAATTAAAACTATAAACTGTGTGTTTTTTGGGTTTTTGAATATTTATTGATATTAAAATTTCATCAAATGAGGCAATTGAATTTTTTTTATAGTTTAACACAAAATGTGTACGTTTATTTCTTTTTCTACATTTAAAACAATTATTTTTCATTTTATTGAGTAATCTGATTTATAAATCATTCTATAGATAAACAATGCCATATTAATAACCTTAAATAGACATAATACAATTTTACTTATGACCAACGATAAAAATAATAAATATTGTCCATTCTAAAGCATTTCGGCGCCAAGTTTCAAGCAAGGAAAATAATAATTAGGCGTTCAGCGCGCCAATCGGCAAATATTGGTAAAGGCCGATAAACACAAGCAAAGATACGCGTTTCTCGAAATGGTGCGATGGCCTAGTAGTAAGAGTGCAACTTTTGTAAGAAGAGATAACGGGGTTGAATCTTGACCACTTCTGAGCTTACTGTCGTTTTTAAGTCATATCATACCGTTTGTTCCGTGTCTGGGTGAGTACTTTAAGCTGCTGATCCTGGACTTTGTCGTCGCGTTGACGACGACGCTCGTTAGCAGCTTTCCACCTTCTTCAATATGGAGGTTTAATGTACCTCATTCTAAAATAAAAAAAAGTAACAGGGTATGCCTCAGCAGTGGGATGGAAAAAAACTTAACACAACTTCAAACAATCGACTGGAAGTAGTCGATGAAATTTATTAATTAAGACTAGCAACGAATTCCGTTAAGCAAGCACTAGCTCCGTCCACATCACCGTTGACACATTTTGCCCATTGGCGAGACTCGAAGGCAGACGGATTTTCCCACCGTGCGTGAATGTCAAATTGGCCGTGTGTGATTAGGCATTCACAAACGCAAGGAAGTTCAGTGTTGGCCATATCAAGTGTCACCGTCGAGGACACAGAGCGCATTTAGGGCCGCTTTGAGGATGACGGTGGTTTTCGATGGATGATTAATGTGGTCAGTTGTTTTCAAATTCGATATACTGTCCTCCAATATCTCCGTATGTCAAGTCTAATCAAGCGCTTCTTCCGTATTAGTTGGCTGGAATAAAAAACCTGGGCAATGGTTGACCTTTCAGGCAACTCCTCAAACTTACCGCATTATTTGGAGCAATAGGTTTTTGAAGCTCGTAAAATACCAAAACATTATGGCCCACAGTATCAAACTCAAAATTATTAGAGATACCAAAAATGACTGATTGTTGTATGGAATTTCGTGAAAGATATCTTTTTGAACGTAACGAACGTGTCTTGCAGAATTCGATGTAGTTTTGAGTGTTGAGATTTTAAAAATCAATTGCTTATGAACTTTAAAAGTTATTTTAAAGAATCTTTTTTTTTATTATCGACAACTATCTATTCATCAATTTGATGGATTTCAACAAGATATGCGATATTCAAAGTAGTTACTTAAGCGCAAAAGTAACTTTTATTCCGAAAACTCATCTTTTAAATATTACAAAAAAGAGTTTTTTGGAAAGTTTTACTAAAAAATATTTTTCTAAAAAATGGAATAACAATGTAATCATTCACAGTATTCAAAATAGTTTTATCAGGAATAGTGCTGATTCAATTTCAAAATCAACCAATTAAATAGTTAAGGCATTATTTGAAAAAAAGACTTTTTTTCCAACTATTTCTCAATATCTACTTAATCAAATGTCAAATTTTCAAAAAACAAATGTAGCAGCAGTAGCAAAAAGCTAACAATAAATTTTGTTACATGAAACTGGCACGCGGCGTCAATATTCGACATCCCCGAGGGCATTCGTTTCTAGTCTATATGCAATTGTTTTGCCAGCCATTGCGATTCCGCTGCAGGGACACGTTCGGAATAAGTTAAAATGCAATTTGGGGCTTGTAATATGCAGTGTTGGCGACGGCCGAGGGCGGGCGCGCGCGCAGACGCCCCGCACCCTCACTGCGGCTTCGCGGTCTGTGCGGACGGTGCGTTAAAAATCACATTAACATTTAGTTTGTGCTATGATATTCTTTAATCTGTTACACAATTCTACATTTACCGTTGTTGAATCTTCAAAGAATGTAATACTATTCTCAACGATGCAAATCTGGTAATCGTTTTCAAACGAAAATTCTTCGAAATAAGCCATCATTTCTTTTGTAACATTACAAAGACGTTAACGGTAGAAAACGGCAAAATATTTACGTTAATTAAACAAAGAGAGATATGATACATTTTTGGTTATGCTATGAATGGACACTGTTGCTATATACGAAATCATTCAAATATACTTCAAATTCGAAAAGAATATTAACTGATTAAAAATGTCAAATAAAACGCATTTTAAATAACACTGATACTATATTTATCTGTCTATAGATTTAATTGTTCCATCAATAAGTCATCACGTTACATTTTTAATGTAATGTATAAAAAATTTTAAACATTTTTTCCATATATTCATTCGGCACATCACGGTGATTGCACTGAATATTACATGCAACAATGGCTCTAAAATATAACTATAGAAAAGCGTTATTCAGTATTCCAAATAGTTTACAAACGTTTTACGCTGTATACGTACCGCGCTCTCATAAAGTCATATATACACGAACTGTTTCATAGAAATATGCCGAGAACGTGCGTTCGAATGGTTGGAGTCCGCATAATAAAATCATTAACCATGTCTGTGCTGTATTTTTTGAAAAGAAATCGCTACGTGGTGGTAATAGATGTGTACCTCTGTGTAGTCTGTATATAAAAATGGATATTAGTATATATGAGATCGCTAAACTCCCACACCGTTAGACCAATCATCGCCAAACTTGGCATATGCAAGTGTTTTTTCTCATGAAAAAGCTTTTTATATGGAATCTATTGTGGCGTTTGTCTCTGGATTTGTCCACACGTTTGTACTATTGCACCAAACCACTAAGTCGCATTTTATGGATTTTTTTTATTCACTAATAAAAAGCTGTAACACTCTAAAAATTGCTAAGAAATTGCTAAATGGTAGTTTTAAAAACAAAACAACATTTGAATTGAATTATCTTTTGCTGTCTATGGCAAAAAATTTGAAAAAGAAAATTGTAACAGGATAATACCGAAAGATTGTTGATAAAGGGAAATGTTTTTTGAAACTTTTTAAAATAAAATCGCTTGTAGTAATCAGTTTTTCGATTCCAGATTGCGGTAAAATAATGATTAAGTACAAAATAATGTGTATTTTTTTAATTAATTGTGTAGTTTTTATAAATCATAGACATATAGTATATAGGCAAATAGATTATTTTGCGTCATTTATTACAATTACGTTTAATACGACCTTAAATTCAAGTTCAATTATACGAGGGGCGTTCACTATAAATTGAGAATGAGGAACAATGTGTTTGGGACCAAAAAAATTAAATACTGGTTGGTAAAGCTGTAATATTGATTAGATTTATAAAAACAAATAATTCGAAAGACTTCTATTTTTTAAAAATTGGTCTTTTGGATTGCAGTCCGTCGTATCGTGTTGTTAAAAATGGAAAAAAATGAATTGCGCGCGGTCATTAAATATCTGCCTGTACTTGAAAAATTTTACTACAAAATGAGTTAAGATTGACAGGATTTTTTAGGAACATATTCTCCACCATATGCTACAGTTGGCCATTGGTACGTTGAATTCAAAGTGGAAAAACATCCATCAAAGACGACCCTCGCTCGGATTACCCAATAACTGTAGTAACCGAAGAAATGGAAATAGAAACCGAAAAAAATTGTTTCAGCAGATCATCATATCATGGTATGTTTAATAGCCGAAGAAACAAAGACTGGAAATGGCAGTGTGCAGAGTATTTTACACGAGCGCTTGGGGATGTAAAACGTACCCACGCATTAGGTCAAGAATTAATCAGGCAACAAATCTTGAATTTCTTTGGAACCGTTACAATAAGATCCCGATAGTTTTTTGATGCTATTTACAATTATGAACAAAATGTGGCTTCACCATTACGATCTAGAAACAAAATTACAGTCTATAATCGGGAATAGACCATCATCTCCAACCCCTAAGAAATTTACGGTGAGTCGTTCTGCCAGAAAAATCATAAGCTATGTTTCCTGTGATAGTGAAGGGATGTTCATGATAGAATATCGCGACCGTCGACCTATTGTTACGAACTTTTTGTATATAGAAGAAATAAAAGAATTTCGTAAGGAAATTCGAAAGAAACGGCGAAGCAAACTAGCACAAATTGTTTTGTTTCATTAAGATAATGCCTTGGCTCACAGGTCCGCCGTTGCTACGGCTGCAATTCGAGATACTGGCTTTGAAATTCTCGAGCATCCTCTGTATTCAATCATTCTTGCCCCTAGTGATTTCAAAGGAGAAGGAGTATCTGAAAGGACAGAGATTCGAAGATGATGAAGCAGTAGTCGCTGTACTGCCTACATGAATTTTTAAGTGTTCTTTTAAGAAAGAAATTTTAAGTTTAGAAAAATGATGTATCAAATGTATTTTGCTAAAAAGTGATTGTGTCCAAAAAAAAAACAACATTTGATAATAGTTATTGTCAACTTACTCATTCTCACTTTTATTGAACGTCCCTTCTAGAATACACTTCGTTTAGATTGGATGGTTCTGAGTGCAGAAATAAATTTTACAAAAATATTAGTCAGTGTTAAGAAATCTTTTTGAATGTGTACCTAACACATACTTGACCAGTTTTTTAAAATACCGATGAAACTACTAGCTCAGCAGTCAATAAATAACCCATAGTGAGAGAAAAACATTAAGTTCACTCTAAAAGTCCCACAAAGCACAAGATTTATATTGATACAGAATATTTGGTAACACAAATGTATTAAAATAAATTCAAATTAATGTAAAACTCACTTGATTTTTTAATGAGTTTTTATAAATGAAAAAAAATGCAGCTTTTCGTCGCATGGATATTCATCAAAAATAGGCCAAAAGCAAATCGAGTTAGCACAATTACAGTAGGTTTCCGCATTAATATTTATTTGGTAAGGATTATATTATATAAAGCAAAGGTTTTCACGACAAAAAAACTAGGAAAAAAACTTATAAGTTCCTAATTTTTCTTTTAGGGTTTATGCTATAAAAGTTACTTTGAGCTGGAATTTCGTAACGGAATACGGCGATCTGTTGCCTGTGATTTATTCACTGGTCGTCGCGTTAGAATATATGCCCCAAGAGGTAGGTACTATTTTCGACCGGCGTGCGCATCGGAATGCTCTGATTTTGCAAAGTTCCTTCTTAATTACTTTCCACTGACACTTATAAAAAAAAATCTCAGGCACCCTTTTCCTCTTTAATTATTCTCTCTGTTTTTCTGAACGCCCAATCTGAAGCCGCGCTCCGATTTTCGTCGGGCAGACATTAAAATTCATAGCTGTGCTATTATGTTCGACATCTGGCGCAACGAAAGATTATTATCTCGACGTTCCGCGAAACGGAGAAATTAATTTCTAGAAGATTTCAGAGTCGAAAC
The DNA here is from genome assembly GCA_005406025.1 of Eumeta japonica. Taxonomy (NCBI): domain Eukaryota; kingdom Metazoa; phylum Arthropoda; class Insecta; order Lepidoptera; family Psychidae; genus Eumeta; species Eumeta japonica. The sequence goes on along the minus strand of BGZK01000609.1, from coordinate 223,498 downwards.
TAAGGCCGCGGCGGGACCGAAGAAAGACGGGCTATTTTTCTGCTAAGCCGCTATTACAAATCCGTCCCTCTGATAACTGACGATGCAAATAACTTTGATTTGAAACTTTAGTGCGCGTGAATTCAACGGAAAGGATGTTTTTTTTTTTTTACAGTTATTCAATCTCGCGAAAGTGGGAAGTTTACGAGGTCGAGCGCAATATCACTTAGCGCGCCTGGCTGTCCTCTCGCTGGCATTGTTTTATGCATCGGAGTGGCGTTTTATTGCCGAGCCGACGGCGGCGGCGGCGGCGGTGTCATCTCCTGGGCCGTGCGCGCTGCACGCGATAAATCGGCCGCCCCGTCCGCCGCCTCTCGCCGTGAACTCGCTCCTGCGCAGTTCTGCTCGAGCACATTTACCGCCTTCGGTGGTTTACGACCGCGACTCGTGCTCGACCACGACGCCCGAGGGGACTTTACGGAGTCGGCCGTGCGCGCGTCTCGGCGATAGGCGGCGAAGGACCCCTGCGCTCTGTACATTGTAAAAAATGACGAACCAACTGATATTGTCTCCGCGATGTCTTTCAGGAATTAATTTTGACATCACAAAATGTAAGCCTCTAAAAATAATAAAATGTTTTATTATTAAGTAAGCAGAAAAAAAATGATGCGTGTCACTTTAACGTACAACTATAATTTATTCTGAAAATAATTTTATTTAAATATGTTATGATAATATAGGAGGTAAATAAATGCATAATATAATACTGAATTATAATACTGAAAGCGCTTATATACTTTTATTCACACTTATTTATATTAACTTTATGAAATATAGTAAATCATTTTATACAATAATAATAACCTTTAAAACTCCAAAATTCCATATGAATGAGTAACAACAACGGCAATAACATTTGACGCCATATACATTGAAAGTTTATCTGAATTGAAAATAAAAGATTTGTAAAGCGGCCAATGGAAGCCGCAAAATGGACACATTTAGTACAAGATGTGCGAATACGTTCTGCTGAGGAGCAATTTTAACAACAATTTCACTTTTATTTAACACTCTATTACGCATCTCATCTATCTTACGTAATGCGGGCTACGTATTTTAAAATCGAATCTTAAATAGTACATTCCATAAAGGAAGAGAACTTTAGGACAGTTGTAACATCACCAATTGTAATCATTAAATTAATTTCAGCAATGGCGCCACTAGAAATTATCTATCACACGAAGAATATTAATCACGCTGACTGTACATGAATAATGTACTCAAAAATTTATCAGCTCAGAAACGGCTCAGAAACGAAAATTTCTTTGATGTACACACAAGCCCCTCGCGCAAGAGAATATCGTTCCGCAAGGTTTGTTTTGAATGAACGTCTTCGCGTCCCTAATACGCGGTCGCATTGTTCCTGTCCTCGGTGTGACGCGATCGAGCCGAGGCGGCGTCGCGCGCGCCGCCTGTGTTCGTCGAAGTCCTTGCGCGTCCGACGACAAGTTTTATTTTCTTCTTTCGTTGTTAACAATAAAATTCCTACACGTTTATAACATTAAGTTCCCAATTTTTTTTTTCGTTACTGAAAAGTTATCTTTTGATTCCACTCACGCGCGTACTTTGTATAAGTTCGAGTAATATCGAAATGAGTATTTTTCAACTAGATATTGACAACGGAGTTGCTCCAAAGATATCAGATTGCGATTCTTAAGAGCTTCGAGTTTTTAGAACAAGGCGTTAAGTCGTCGAATTTTGATTGTTTTACTTTAATTTTGTATTACAGTAAATAGTTATTACAGATTGACAAAATTGTAATTGTACATTGGTTGTTGTATTTATACTGTTTGTTTTTATTATTTTAATAAATTGTTTTTATTAGCCTCAGCTTATATAGATTTGATATAAACACAAGTCTAGGTTGAAAGCACTACAATTTAAGATTTTCGACCCTTGTGGTTTTTAAAGCATAGGTTTAGTTGATGGCGGAATGCATTATATTTTAGGTAACTATTGCGTTCGACTCGAGTTTTGAAATAATTAAGTTATGAAAAACATGTTTTTATACAATTTCAGGAATCCGTATCGAGCACACTGAAAACAATGAAATTTGTATTTCCTTTATGTATAGGGGCGGTTGTTGACATTCGTTAATTCTGTTAATGAAATTCGTTATAAAAATATTTTGGCCCAGGATTTCGGCTAAATGCTTTCAGCTGGATTTATCAAATTGAACCAAGATGGTCAGGAAATAAAAATAAAAAATGAAAAACAACCGCTTCGTGAATATCGATACACTATACGTCATTGAAAATGATATAAAAATTGTGGGTTGAAGTTTGTGTAAATGAGCTTGTCCAAGGTCATTTATAAAAAATAGTCAATTTTCGCACTGCAGACTACTCGAACGTTTTCGGCTAATGGTAAACAAAAATACTTCTCAAAACGTCGCCGTCTTGCCACTCGCACATAATTTTTTTTATATCGTAGAATGAATATAAAATTTACCAGTACGGAACTATTGTGATTCCCCGTATAGGCCTTCCTCAGCGGCAGTCGGCGTTACGCACAAAGCTTATTTTATTTTTTAAATCCCGTCCCACGGCCGGAGCCGTTCACGAGCATGTCCCCGTACTACTTTTCGAGCACTCACCTGCGGTTTTCTCGCTCCTGTTCCCTCGAGGACTGGATTTACATTTTTATCACTTCCGCTTTCTAATTTAATGTAGCTCGGACTCCCTACAAGCGTCATAGGATTGTATTTTCACTAAGTGCATCATAATTTGAATACGTATTAATTGTATAGAATTTGTTAGATAAAATAATGTAGTTATTAAGGAAATACTATCACAAACTGCAATGAGGTATGATTGAAATTTTGGTCAAAGCAATTGAATATATAGAAAAGTTGAGAGATAAAAAAATTGAGAGGATAAAAGTATATGGCTTATAACACATAGCATAAGTGTGTAAGTTCTATTTAATTTTGCGTAGTACAGTTTTTGCTCTAGGATTTTAATATAACGACACGCGTTATTTCACCCGAGCTGAGCTGTAGACGCAATATCTTAATTGGATATAAAATTTAAAATCGTGATTTAGATTAACCAATAAAAAAAAAATTGAAACCAAACTGATGTTTGTGGGTAAGAAACAAATATATAAATTCATTAACATTTTTGCTTTTAGATCCATTTTTCGTAAAGTTTAATTCCAACCATATGTCGCTGTCTATTCGGCAACACTTGATCCTGCGGAGTCGATGTGACGGAATTCAAAGAATTCTTTTCGGATCTGGTTTTAATTAAACGTTTAATTGGATCAGCCGAGACAGCGGTCGCTTTTTTGTAGAAATAATGGAAATCGTTTGTGGGCGTGTTTTTTGCGTGCGCCGACACTTAAAATCCCAAAAGCAATACATGCGTATCATGTGTGGTGTTCGTGACATGCGAAATTTAATTTCAAGGTTTTCCATTGACTAAGGCTACTCACATTATTGCTTATAAGTTTAATGTTTGCGCCACGTGATTCGTAGTTTGAGGCAATTCTTATGGTGATGTTTCTCGTTACAGACTTGTCTTTTTGTAAACTTTTTATACCAGTTCCTTTTAAAGTCCATCCAATTTGAAGGTCACAACGAAATGCTCGATCTGAAATCGGAATAAGTTTCGTTGAAACGTATTAGCAGTGTATCACATTTTTGGAAAAACGAAAATTCAGGGAGAAATCGGTTTTGTTTCGAATTTTATTTTAATTCACAAAAATTCTGATCGTCTACAAAGACATGTAGGAACTGGCTTTGCGACGAAAAAAAGATAATACTCAAGATAACAAAAGATAAATAATAATAACAAATTCCATGCTGTTCTGGTCGCGCTACTGTTTTTATATCCTCCTTCACGCTGTCTGGAGCACGTAGTAGGAAACAAACTTACATACCGATAAACACATTACCTTTTTTGCGTTATGTAGTAAAGTGAAAATCATTTTTAACCGGTTTTAAAATATGAAGTAGCTTTTAATATATACGACGTGGCATGCTCTTTGTGTATATTTAACGATTTCTAGTTTCTTGCTATTTCTTCGGATACCTTTTAAACAATATTATTCTAATTATTAGGGTAGATTTTGATGTGGTCCCGTATCGTTTTCTATGACTTGAAATATGTTATTTTTCAGAAAATCATAAATAAATATATTAACAAGATTATAGTCCATGCATTTTTCAAAGATTTTGTGTTATTTCTTAAAAACATGACAACTAACTTAGGTCGTTCATTTTGCGTTATGTTTAAGGATATTTGTAGGATAATCATACAATTTGAGATGGAATGACGTCTAACGGCAAATGATAAAATGTGGTATATGTAGAGTATCGACGTCGACAAGAAATATGTTTCAAAAAACGTGTTACCGTTAGTCACTAAACTATATTTATACAAAACACATTCGTGAGCTTGAAGACATGAATACCCCGAATACAACGATAATAAAAAAAAAAACATTCGGGGACAGTGAGTATATTTTTTCAACATTTGCTTACGATAAACAGTGAAATATTTATACAACTACAAACGATAAAATGATCATTTTATTTATGTATAAAATAAAATAATGACAAAGTCAATCCTAGATATTTCACAAAACAATTTTTGGGTTATGTAGACGACACTCAACTTAAACAACAAACAACAATTTTTGGAAGTTTGTCTGTTTGTATGAACACGATAAACTAAAAAGCTAGACACTGAGTCGTTTTCGATGAAGTTTCGCAATTTATTAGTCATAACCCCGGGTTTAATCTAAGACGCAATTTATCACGGTTTGTTACCTAGAGATTAGATAGAGGACAATTTTCTTTATGCAGACGAAATTTACCAAATGTCTTGAAATAATACTAGCTAAAACAAGAAAATAAAATGAATTATAATAGACGTTATTAAAAGAAAAATATATTTAAAAAACGTACTTAATATCTTAGTATTTAAATATGAATACAAAACATTAAAGTATTTTATTTAGTCAAAAGAATGTCAAACTACATACTTTGGCTTTCACTGACGCAAAAATCAAAAAAATTTTGTCTTAAATATTTTAATTATGATGTATCTTATTAAAATATTATCTCTGGTAAATGTATAGTGCTTCAAAGTCTCATATTTTTTTAGATAACTTACGTAGGTAAGTTTAAAGTAATTTTTGTTTCTTGTGTATTTAATTTTATAAAGATAGCAAATCTGTCGTGAAAACACGATGTGTGTATAAGTTGATCTAATTTATTTAAAGAATAGACGCAAAGTTAACCAAAACCTTGAGACTTAGATTTTGTAGGAAATACGATATATAGTTGGGAAGGTTCGCTTGTTCGCATGTAATTCGTATAAGCGCCCTTTATCATAAGGCGGCTCAACGTCAATTATTTATATTTATTGGCGGCCATATATTCCGCTATCGGAGTTATGGGCATGTCGGAGCTATCGTTAAAGCGATATCAATTACAAAGGCGCGACGCGACGCGACGTGCCCGCGATAGGCGCGTGATAGCGCGACCGCCCGCCCGCGGCCGCCCGGCGCGAAACGTGCTGCCGCCTAAACAGGTATTTGCCGACATCGCGCCTCGCCGCCCCGGACTAGTTATTGTTTATTTGAACCGTAATTGAGGATCGACGGCAAACAACGGATGATTGTTTTGCAATGTAGTAGCAGTTATTAACGTTAGATGTTTCTCAGAAGTGCTGTTCGGATGCCATGTTTGGATACCCAAAAGGGATTTGCGGCTGAGTGAAACATACGTGTGTCTCTTCAGCTGTGAATTTTGGCAATGGATAATAAACAGATAATAATAATCATTTGTGCTTCTTAATGTCTGCACTTCAGAGGAACAAATCATCGAAATAATATTAAAACGTTTTTCGGAATAAATATCCTTTGCCACTCGATAATAAATACCCTATAAAACTTAGTTATAATGTGTTTCATATGACATCAAGTTAATTTTGTAATGATTGGTAGTTTTTCTAATAATAATTGTAAAATAGCTACTTACGTAATAAAACTACAAGCGAGTGAAGTCAACAATAAAGAATCCATTCCCATATGTCGTTCTTGTAAATAAATATTTTATCAATACTTTTGACTTTAGAGGAGATTTTTTCCATAGAAATAAAGGAAAAAAATATTTCTGGAATATGTTATCTGTAATATGTTATATGTTCATATAGCTAAGTCTTTAGTTATCAAATATGGCAGGTAAAGCTGCTGAGTTGAGAAATCCTATAAACTTTATCGTTATTATAAATATATAAATAGTATTTCTAACTAGCCTATATACGAATGTGTGTATAAAATCAAAAACGTTGTAATATAATTAATCATACATTAAAAATGTAATAACTTCTGAAAATAGAATCTTCACAATAATTTCATGAAGCATTTCATAAATCTTGATGTTCCTTCAAATTAAGAGCTCGAGCCCTGAATTTAAAAGCTATGATTTTAAATAGTCGGTCCAATCTCCATGGAAACTACTAGAATATAACCTGCCACATATTACTTTTAATGGTCGGCAGCGATGTTCCCTTTGTGTATCAGGCTTCAACAATAATTTATAATATCTTGTATTTAGTAGATCACGATTTTGGCTTTACAAATTCTGTAGCTCTAGTACTATAAATCCTTATCATATTTTATAACCGTTGCTTGAATTTTATTCTAGTTTATTAACGATGCTAAATCTAAAGGTCTATGTAACTTTTATACCAACAAGTATATATAGCTTTCCCTTAATCATATTTTTGGAAAGATAGTTTTACATACATTTAAAATTGGTGTTTCAATCAATTTGAATCAATAAAGTTATTTACTTTCTGTTTTTTTAACATATTTCACATCTCGTAAACTATCATTCCTAAGTCTTAACATCGTACGTCTCTAGAGCTAATTCAAAATAAAAGTTCAGTGTTACCCAATAACTTATTTGTATTGCAATTGCGTGTTGAGCATTAGTTTTTATTTCGAAATTCGTTACCCAGCAGTTACATCTCAATTTGTGTTTGTAAAAAAAGTGGACCAACGAAATGCCGTCCTAAATATTGACATGCAAAAGTTTCTTAATTACATTTATGTGGCAACAGAAATTCAAATATACCAGTCAGCGATCAGTTAGAGTTTCATGAGAAAAAATGAGCTCACTTAAAGATATTTACAGAACACAGAAAATTTCTACCAATTATAATTAATTTTGTTTTTCGTTGTATTTCGATATGCCGGGAATAACAACCCGGGCCCTTAGTAGAAATATTGCTTTAACAAAGCGAATGCGAACATCAACACCGCGAACTTTAATTACCGATTTAATGAATTCCTCTTATCGGCTCATATAAATAATTTAATCAAGTCTGTAATATCTTGACAAGGAAATCATATGTCTAAAGATCGTAATTATAAGAGCTCGTACAAAATGAGCTTTTTTTATTAAACGGTAATAAAATGTGAAAAGTAAATAAAATGTCTCCGGAGCGAAACCGACTTCGCTCACACAAGTGTAGACCCCGGAAAAGCTCCCCACGAGAAGTTTAGAGACGTAATCCTTTTCGCCATTTTAATCGTGCGACGAGCTTTTTAGGACTCACAAAAATAAGTCGATTTCTCATGTGATATGAGAAATCGACTTATTTTTGTGAGTCCTAAATTATTCTTAATAAAAATGATTTACTTTTTGGTACTCTGAAATAAAAGTTCTTTTTTTAAAGACGATTTTATTATTTAGGTTTTTCTCATGTCCTTTCAAGTGGTTGCTGTCTTAGGTCATCATTCTGACTAAATGTATTCCCGACTCCATACCGTATCTGTTAAAGTACTTTCTCATTAAAAACGTTCACGGAGTCATCGTCAGAAATGAAGATCAAAGGACTACCTACTGCATTGCCGTCGATTACGCCCGCTGTCAAGTTTTTATTACACCGTTGCAGGGTTCCCACAATCTTCCATAACAATTGAGGGGTCTCTTATCGGCCATAGTCATCGATGTTGTAACGTCCGGAGTCTCGCGTTCGATTCTCAGACACACGAAACAGATCGTGTGATCTGACGTAAGTGCAAAAACTCATTTATTGATCCATTACGTGGACGTGTACGTGTACTTAAAATTTCATAGCTAGTCGTGGGCTTAATGTGAAGCTTTGGAATAATAAGGTATCGGATTCGAAACTTGACCAGGGTCAAAATTGGTCGATGACTTAATTTAGGTTCAAGTCAAATTAAACCATTTGCTTCCTATCTAGAAAAGTGCGGTCGGTTCCGTCGGTTCGGTGTCACTTCACTATCGAGTGACAACGGTCGTCGACAGGCCCCAAACCCACTGGGCCAGCTTAAGTTTAAGCTCCTCAACCTGAAACAAATAGATCTATGAAATTGGTATAAACTGACACAAATTAAAAACTTTAGCTTATACAAACATATGGCAATGATCTTAAAGTTTTCTATCAGCTTGTAAAAAATCTTAAGCTTGTTAAAAAATAATTTCTTTCTTTGCTATCTCGCATAATCGTAAATCATAAAGCGAAACAAATATATCTTAAAGTGATGTACTTGTATTGTCATTCTATTTTATTCACGTCCCCATAAATATTCAACGTACAAAGTTTACGAGTCTAAAACTACGTTAATTTGCTTCAGCAAGACCTTATATAAATTTGGGTTTAGATAAACACATCTCTAATGTTTTCATTGCCTTCATTATCATGTCAAATATTTTAACACAAATTTTGAAGCAATAAATGCATCATTAATGTGTATGGGATATTAGCGTGAAAATGATTTTCGTATCGCGTCTCCACAGCGAAAATGTGCCTGCATTTTAATAAAGGCCGAGGGTGACACATACCTACTCATTAACGTTTCATATCGGAGGCTATGTTCGGGGTGTGTTACAAAGGAAAGACATCAAAGTTAGACACGGAGACAAAGAGCGGCTGTGCTATAAGTGAAGTAGCTTTCGTTGTTTGGTTAATTTATTACTGAAAATGCTGAAAGATAAGAGCGGGGAAATTAAGTTGTTTATACGTTTCATAAACGTTTATAATGACTTCACGGTGGATGATGTGCCGCAGCGATGTAGATATGTCATTCATACATGTTATGAAATATTATATATCAATTTATATAATATTTATTTATTAAATACTTGAATGATTGTAATGCAAGTTATTCGTAGGAAAAATTATTAGTTAATTTACATTAAAAGAAATTTATAAAATACAATCCTTAAATAGACGTAACGATTCACGACAATTAAGACGATGTTTCGACAAATTTACTTCGCAAATTTCGTTGGACAGATTAGGTATCGTACTTTAAACCTCCCGGTCGACAGTAGTGTGTTTCACATACACTAAAAGTTAACACGGTTATGTTTTGGCACTACTTACACTTTGTTCACAGTAATTTACTAGATATCAACTCGGCTTTGGCCAATCTCATCGCAATCTTGAAGCTTCTTTATCGTTACTCGGTTACACAAATATTTCCCTTTGCAGAACTAGGTTGGCCGGCGAGCTTTTTGTATTTAGTGTCGGTTCTGCGTTTAAAAGCTTTCCGGCATCCCGCGGCGCCTCGCCCCGGCAACTTCATACACATTAATCACGTTTAAACGACTGCCGGACGAACGTGCCGCTGTTATCATTTGAGATTTTGAAACCAACAAGGGTCTTCGCTTAGCTTAATTAACCCTGTAATTGACCCTTTCGGGAACTTGATGCCTCGTTTTTGCTTTAGAAATCCTGCAGGTGCCGCCTCTTTCGCTTTTATTTCGATGTCTAATGAAGATTTTTTTATTTTATCATCGGGACGGCTCCGAGCGGCAACGATAAAACGAGTCCTTCAAGTTTAGAAATATCGCTTTTAAGTTCCATACTTTGGAGTGGCGAAACTTGGACCAGCTGTTACAGTTTGATCTATAAAATCATAATTTTAATAAAGAAAAATCTTTAAAACTGTACCCTCCTCATGGAACTTTAGAATAAAAAATAAGGGTATTTTTCAAATAATATGTTGTTACAAATTTGGAAAATATGTACATCGCACCTGGAGTTCCTTTTTAATTTAATATAATAAACATTTCCAGTAATAAAAACCCATAATTTTTATATTTATTTTAAACTTCGGAAGTGAGTTTCTTTGATAGATTCTTTTCACGGCTTAAATTTTGAAATGATTTCTCTAGCATTTATTATAAGCCTGTATGATGGGGATAAATAAAGGATATTTATCACTTTTGCAAAAAATCGAGCTGAAACTGCGAACGTAAACATTAACAAAATGATGAAGTATCAGATCTGCGGTATGACGTGTATACCCGATATGTATTTACAGAAATAGTAACATTTCTATCAAAGATCACCTCGCTATAGAATGCACATCAGATTCATATAACTTGTAACAAAAGCTCATTAGGATGCTTAAAAATAAGCGAATTGTTGATAGAATTGACTATTATTTGATTATGGCATGTAACAATAAAAAATGGCATAAAAAGTCTCGCAGAACAATCAGGGATACGGTTTGTTTGATTACAGAGGGCATTACAATATCCTAAAGCCAGTACACTCCCGCATACGAAAATAAATATTTTTATATAGGTACTGTAGTGCGACTGCATTGCTAGTATGATCTACGTTCTTTTTTTTTTATTACAAGCGTTTATACCATTTTAAACAAATTAAACTAACATTTGATTTTCAACAGTCTGTATTTTTTATTTACAACAACAACTGGCTTATGTTTTTTGGTATTTTCAAGCATTTTATATAGGACATTATTATTAAAGGAATAAACATTTTACTTTTCCTAGTACTAAAATTTGAAGAAAAATGTTGTTAATTTTCAAACGATTAACCGCAATTTCCAACAATTCAACTTATTATTCAAAGCCCTGATGTATATAATTTGTTAAATTTCATAAGTTAATTTATGTTTATATTAACTTAACTCTGTCCCATACTTTAACTTATTTAACAAACAAATTTCTGTAAGTACTGCTAAGATATGCTGATAATAAAAAAAAATATTGCTTTAAAAAACAACGCAAACAAAATCTATTTCGCAATAAGCATTATTGTTTGTCACACAGATTTGTTATGATAACCGATATTTATGAATTTAGAAGGCCTGCGTTGTGACCATTTAACAAAAAAAAAATCGACTTCAAAAAAAACTATTCCAAAACAAATTAATATGCACTAAAAAGTAAAAAAATAATAGCGTATTTTTCTACAACTTAATAATCAACTTACTTTTTCTACTAATCAATATATAGGTATAATCAATGTGTTTACCTCGCAAGAAGGTAGGTAGGTACCTACCCACTTCAAATTTAACTCAACATATACCTATGAATAACAAACAATCAAAATATTTTTTAGAGTTCTACTAAGTAAAATGAAATGAAAAATATTAGACCACTTGAAAGTCAATCAAATTATTACGATAATATAATGTAGTTACAATTATTGTCATTTTTGGAATATATTGATGAGTAGAAAAAGTAAGTTGATTATTAAGTTGTAGAAGAATACGCAATTATTTTTTTACTTTTTAGTGCGTATTAATTTGTTTTGAAATAGTTATTTTAAGTCGGTTTTTTTTTTGTTAAAGTTTTTGTTTACTCTTAAGTCTGAAGTACACTAATTAATGTGTCTGAATATGGGTAGACCTACTAAACCTGCCGCTCATGTATCGCACCCTTACTGTAAGCCGTTGAGGAGTTCCATTGATCATCATATTCGACTACAACAAGTACTTGATCATAACGACGTTATGGTAGGTGACTAAAATATCCGGATAGCCTACAAAAGATTCGGCCAAGAATTGTTAATTTGCCTAAAAATTGAAGAGTTTTGTTACTTTGTCATGGATCCCACAATCAGCATCTAACCAAACTGTCATCAAACTACCCTTGAAGTACATCCTTTCCAATAAAAAAAGAATTAAGAACCTCCTCCTTTTTTATTTTGATGTCGGTTAAAAATCTGTCCTCTCATGCGAAAAACACACTTTAATAGTTTTCCTCCATTAATTCGCAAATTTAAATCGCTACACATAGGTTTATGTTTGAAAATGATTTTGTATAGCAATATTTTAAAATAAGAACTCTTAGTGAACCACTGCATAACTCTTCGATAAAGTGTTTAAAACAAATACTAAAATGGTTTAGAGATGTATCTATTATAGTTATTTCTTTTCATAATTTAATTTATATTGTAATTAGAAAAAACGAATTTATTGTAGTAGAAGCATTCACGAATATATAATAAAGCTGTAAGCTGAAGGTATTGCCTTCTATGAATTCTCCGCTGCCGATGTTTACGCGTCAATGAGTAATGAAACTATTATTAACAATGTAATCCACTGTACTGTGTACAGTCTCTTTGGAAGATTTTTTTCGAAATAAAGGGCGTGTCGTAATGTAAACTAATCATCACGATACGTAGGAGAGTTGCGTCTTCGCACCTTTGGGGTGTAATGATGATCTTTGATTTTCAGCGATATTCTTCAGATCAACTCATGTAATGCTTACCTTTACTTCTACCTTTTGGTTGCCTTTTGGGAGAGCATGTATGAAAAAAAAAATGGGCCAGTCTGATTTTCAGTCCTACAACCGCATGGTATAGTTTTGTTGGTATCGACTAATCAAGTAAATGATGTTAATTCACGCGTTACTTTTATTAGTAGTACCATAGAAGTACGAAAACGCGTCGCCGTCACAACGCGCCGACGTCGCTTCTACTACAAATGTCACGACGGACGCCTCACCTTGGCGTTCGTACGGCAATTCGTTGCGCACAGCAAAATTATAAATTTGTCATTTTTTATTAGCAACGCCTTCTTCCTACCCCAGACCGACAACTGCGCACAAGGACGTTCGGTTCCTAAATAATATTGTATTGAAAATAGGAATGTTTCCTAGATTCATTACTCCTTGATCATTAAATGACGCAATGTTGTAATAAAATGTGGACATAGCGGTATACCCTACCGAACCTTCGTGACATGGATACACAAAATATCAGGTGTTCGTCATAACCGATACTTTTTTACGAACTGCACGGAAAACGTGACCAGAATAAAAGCGGAGCAATGTTTAATTTAGTGTTATGAGTTTATTTATTACTAGTATGAAATGCCGCGGTGTACTCCTTCTATCCCGTTAGCGTCAAAGTACGTTTTTAACGCCAATAAATAATAAATCTTCAGCGAGCTTGTGCAAGTCGCGGCGCGAACCCGAATCTACTTAATTTGTGCGGGTGTTTTCCTCATCGTCGAAGTTAAATCCCTATGGTTATTTTCAAATATTTATGAGGACCCCCAAAGTCCTGCCGCAACTTTTAATACTTTCGAAATATTAACATATTCTTCGGCGCGGAGGCCTTTGCCTATATACAAATCTTTTCCTTTTACGATTATGGAAAGGGCATAAACTGATATCTTGCTTAGATAGCCGAATTCCCTGTACTGTAATCTTCGTATGTTAAAAATACGTACATATTTGCGCCAAGTGGTGTTTAGAAGGTAAGTGACAAAAAAAAGATGAAAACTCTATTGGCGCTTAAAATAATTTGGATTTTATTTTGTTAGTAACACTTATACACGGGTCGTAAGAGTGTACGAGGGTACTGTAATTAATTATGTGCTGTGCTCTTTTTGTAGAATACAAACAGCCTCTATGCATTATTATCGTAAATAATATATTCAAATAATTTACGGTGACGGCGCGCGTATCGACAGTGGGACGCGGCGGGCGGACGGTCGGCGCGACGCGAATCATCAAATACATCAAAATCTGAAATTCATTAAAATGCACATAAATTTTAAGGAAAATTTTCTGTTTTGTAAAGCTTTCAAAAATGTCAATTGTAAGTTAACATTAGTTACGTAGGTGGAAATATTGAATCGACATTTCAACACTAAATTGAACCACATAAAATGACGATGTATAGTTATGATTATTAATTATTCGGTTTCAAAATCTTTCATTAAATCTTAAATTAATTTACAATCTATTTCGTTTATAGCTATTTTGAGTGTATTTTAAATATATAATTCATTAAGTTTCACCAGCTGCACCATAGCATTGAAATCGCTTCTAGTTAGACTATACTGGGGAACAGTGCATTCTTTTCTTTTGGCGGTAAATATTTTTAAAATTACAATGAAAATGTTCAACCGAATTACATAATTTAAAAAAATTTCATTCTATTTAACAATAGAATGAATTTTTTTTAATATTGCGCATTAATAATAATTACGATAATGAAAGAATTTATCAGGAAATGTAATGTGCACAAAAAAATGTGATTAAGATTAAAGTTATATATATATAGTAAATACTTAAATATAATCAGAAATTTTAGTTTGTATAGAATCAAAAATATATATGTATAAGAAATGATCAAACGAATTTTAGAAGTTGCAAATATTTATTTTGGAAATCCGATATAAAATCGTAAACGAGCATGTATTCCGTCTATTAAAATAAAACATGACCATTCATACTTACTTAAGAAAATAAAATGCAAATTAGTTTGTTAGAGGCGGTACCTTTGTTTGGGGAATGACTCACGCCCAAATATTGTCAACATATACAAAAATATAACCTGATAAAGCTGTGAGTTTTGCAATTTCTTCAAGTTTTATAGTAACGTTTACCGAAAACTGAACAGTCAAATTTGAATTTTAAAAATTATAAAACTGTCTTCAGAATGCCTTAGTTCCTCGTACAAATCAGGAATCCAAGATTTGAAACATAACGAAAACCTGGTAAAGTTTTTTTTTTTAAGAAATCTTACAACTTTTCAAAGAAAGAAAAGACAAGGACCATTATTAATATAGCCATCGATATGTTTCTTGTATATTAATCTCATACGCTATTACTTGAAGTATAATTGAACAAAACATTAAACATGTCCCTAGTAGAAATTTCTGTGTCCCATAAATAGAATTAATTTATGAACGAGGTAGATAATCCGGTGTTATTCGTAACATTTACGGCGGGCTGCACCCGCACACGTAAATGAAAATAAAAACGTAATTCGTCAACGTAATCCGTTAACATCTGACGGATTATCCATACGTTATCTGTCAGATCGTACGGATTACATACGAATTACGTTTATATTTTTGATGCACTCCGCCGTTAGTCAATTCAAGTCTCGGTTCCTATAGCTGTGCTCGTAGTTGTTATATAAAAACGGTCGAGTTTATCACGACCGTCAGATTTATAACTGTGGACATGAGAGAAATTAAAATCCGCACAAAGATACCGGAAGGTAACGAGTGACGCCAGGAAAAAGTAATAACGGCAGACTCTCGATGCAGGGACGTCATTCTCGTTCCGATGACATTTATCGGACGGGGCGGGACGAGGCGCGTCGGGCGGCGTCGCGCGGCGGGCGACAGCTGCCGATGACGCGCCTCCAGCCCTTTCGCCCCGGCCTCCGTTTTATTTATAGTGACGCTGAGCGGCGCTTATTACGGGCCGCGGACGCGCGACCTGCTTCATATGCGCGCCCTGCCCGCTGCTTTCCCGGCGCTTATTGAGCTATTCGTTTGAAATGACCCGCCCGACAGCCTCCTGCCGCAATGTACATGAGTAATGCGCGCGCCGCTTTTTTCCCCGCTATCCTTGAATATTCAGTTACGTCTCGGCAGTTTCTGCGCGTACGTTGAATATGTTGTACTTCAAATCCAGTATAATAAAAGAGTGAGGGTAGAATCTCTAATTTTATAAAAAAATAATGTATTCCCCAACGAATGATATTTTGAAATATTTATATTTTCGGTTTTATTCGTAATTTTTGTATTGTAATAACAATAAAGCAACTAACATCATTGGCGCAGATTCTTGCATGGATGCCAGAATTTTCATAGATCAGTAAGATTCCATGCGATTTTTTTTTTAAATGTAAGTCATATATCTCGTAATTCCACTCGCATTACTTACGATGGTATTGTTAATAAATATACATCGAAAGCTTAGTTTAACGGCACCAATAGCAAGTCACGTTTAAAGCTACAATCTAAACATAATAACGATAATTTAAAGTTATGACTATGAAACAAATTCAAATACTTTGTACAAAAAGTGTAATAGGGTAGTTGTGTACTTTTTTATTAATGTCTTTAAAGCTTTTTCATTTAAAAGAGTGCTGTGATATTATTTTTTATATAACTACGGACATAATCAAAATGTGAATATTCGAAATTGCTAAATAGAGAAAAAATACTAGGAAACCGTGACGTCGTTGTATTTACATACAATGTCATACATAAACAAAACATTAATCACTTTGTGAATGAAGTAGACGACAAACAGTTTTCGACGGCTTACGTTATTATTGGTTTTACTTTTAATTTCATTTTTTGTTATCACACTATTAGGTTCGTATTTTCGGCTGCGTCGACTACCGAATCTAAATCCAGCAGGCGATAGCGCGTCCAGTGTACGCATAGCTCGTGTGCCGACACGACCAAGGGCTGTCGCTTATAAGCGTGTGTAATAAAACGCTTTGTAGCGGGCTGTAGACTTTATTTGTACAGAAACTCGCCGGCCGGCGATCGGCGGCGTCCGCGCACGCATTCCGCCGCCGCGCGCCCGGAACTGTCCAACAACTTCGCCAATGTTTTCTCGTCGGACCGCCGCCTTCGCGGAAACTTAGCTCGTTCTCATCCCGGCGACCGCCCCCGCGAGTTACGGAGCCGCCGGCCGGCCGCTGATGCGTGTAAGATGCCTTCGCCGGGGCCGCGAGCTCTGCCGATGTGTGTTCAGCGCTCCGGCGTCGGGAAACTTCTATCACATTTTTAATTAACTAATTGCTGATTGGGAAACTTCACGAGCGTCGTCGAGCGTGCCCGTTTCCGGCGCCGGTAACCTGCGTCGCTTCCGTTCGGGAATGTAAACAATCTTCGAAAGTTTTACGACTCCAAGTGGAAGACGCTGTTTTCGATTAATCATAGCGCTGCTTTGATCCGCGTTACACCCCGGAGACTTCGCGGAATGAAAAGATGGAATTTGTCGGCGTTGAGTATCTGATCGCCGGTTGAATTTGAATATTTCGACCGAACCAGACGCAGCCACCTCTGCGACCGACAGACGCCGGGGAAGAGGTTAACCTTGTTAAGGCCCCCCATTTCCTTATGGCCTTAATGTATCGTCCACACAGAACATAATGGATGGTCCGTAATATTATTATTTAATGGAACTTCTGAAGCGAACGAACGTTATTTCCGATCAATTTAGTACTAAAATGTATACTTTAAATAATTCGTTCTGAACGATATTTTGCGAACCACAAAACACTTTTCGCACACTTCTTATAAAATTAATTTATACTTACATTTTCTGGATTACCGACTAGAGAGTTTATTATAATTCGGAACAATTGTTTTAACGACTTTTATTTAATCTACATATTAACGAAATCTTAAATGTGATTAATTCCATAGTTGAAAATAGAGACGGTTCCCATTGGTCTCTGTAATGAGAGACTGGAAATAAAGGCGTCAGCCGCGTGAGACGCCGACGCGCAGCCCGCTGGGCGCGACGGCGCCCGCGCGTCCGCCGGACCCTTTTGTGATTGTTAATAACATAATAATAAAACGATTTCGCTATTGGATTTTCACTTCCGATGTCAGTTCTGATGTTACGTTATTCTTGGAACGATATCCAATTTTCTTTGTATTACGTGTTCGTTTGTTTGGTTGTATGTCACTATAGGCATTTCACAGGTAATAAATAGGCCAAGGAACGTGTCAAAAGTGAAAATGTATCGCATTTCAGAATGCCAAGACATATTTCCAACCTTTTTTCTAAATAAAACTATTTATAGCTAATTTCAGATTATATATATAACTTCCCGAAGTCCATCGTCCTCGGGCGTAATTGCCTCATATTACTTAAATAAAAATAGTAAGGAGATATAGATAGAATATGATAAATAACTATTTCTTAGCTAGATTATGTATGAAAATGGTTTAATATTTAATTTCTAAAAATAATATACCAATAACCAATGAATTTACTACTTTTAATCAGTTTTTTTATTATTGTTCCAAATATATGGTTTTGTATGGTTCTTGTTTTGTGTGTCGCAGAAAAATATAGAAATAGACTATATGAAACTACCTACTTAAATCTGAAAATTAAACTTTAAGACCCATTTATTTTGAAGTCCATTTTTGTTATGTTAATGTTTTTATTTGTGTTATATTTTCAGTGGAGTTATATTTTTTGATACATCAATTATGTCGTATTTCAAAAAGCCTAAAAGCAATAAATTTTTAGTCGACCTTACATCTTATAATTTTATTCCATTATGTATTTGAGTTTTATTTACAAAAATATATCGTATATGTTTACTCGTTTAGTTCAATTAGAAATCTAGTTTTGGGAATTTTTTTTTATTTTTACAAAATATAATATTATTGTAAAATATGGTAAAGTGACCTAAAGGAGTGTAAGAGATTTATTTAGTTATATATAAATAACTCTATACAAGTTGTCTAATGAAATAAGTGCTGAATAACCTCTCATATAACCATACATCCACTTCAATCATAAACCGTCACATTATTTAGCAAGCAAAGGAGATGTAAACAGATAGTAAATTTGTTATTAGGCGTTAATGGAGTGGTTTCTATAATAAAATATTCTATTTGAAAAAAATATTTATGTTGTTCCCGATTTGATGTGAGAACGTATTATCAAAATCTTTTAATAAGACTTACTCAAACGTAAATTTGTCTTAAATGACATCTCTCATCTTAGAACTTGAATGCTAAAGTTATTTTAATCTTACGTAATTATTACTTACCATATGAAGCGATATAGACGAAATATGCTAAGTTTCTGCTAGATTTCTGAATAGTCATCGTAAGTTACAATCACAGATAGAGTTCATTTTTCGAGAAAAATCACAATTAGTCAGTTATCCAAAATCTATCTAAATACGTGACAACCTTTAGTGTGCCTTAAACACTCGGTTTTTTTTTTGTTCAATTCTTTCAATAAGATGTTAAGAACAGAAAACGCCACGTCCGTTCTGGATCCATCGGTACGAACAACTTCAATGATTTCACGTCCAATCAATTCTCAACATTCACTGTGGTTTTATTATTTACATTTACAATATTGCAATACAGACCCTGTATAATTCGAAATAGTTTAAAACATCCTATTCTTAGAACGTTTAGATTAAAGAACATGTTCAGAATGACTGCCTCACGTCCCGAAAGACTAAATAAAAATATTGATTAAAATTAAAAGGGAGTATACCACAGGAGCAGTCGCAATTGTTGTGATAAAGGTAGTAAATAGTTTGTAATAATGCGCCAGTTGCATAAAGCGGTTGAACATTTATTGTGCGAAGTATATATTTGTTAGCAAACCTAGCCAGCGAGTTAACAAATTGACAATAACATATAACACACACATACTCACACGCTCACACGCACAACCTCTGAAACTATTTCACAATCACGCATGCCCCTCACTCCATATCATGCATCTTTTAGAAATAAGTATACAATTGTTTTAAATGTTTAATAGTATATTAACAACCATAACAACTACTGACCGATACAGGAATCGAAATCTGTGCTGCGCAAGAAAGCTTTTCACATAAAGGTCTTTTACACAAACTGTTTATTGGGTATAGACACACGTAATCCATGTATGCACATACATGCCGTATGATAGATTGTATGAACTATATATGTCCTGCGCTGCAGAGTAGGTACATTAATTGCATTAACTGTGAGGTAGTGCGGGCCAAACTTTCGGCATACAGACCGGATGCGGAATGGTAAGAGGGGTACGTGCAAAGCAAAGTAACGAACTTCACCGTCGAGTGTTTTCGATTCCCGCGTTTAAGATCACCGACTAAGATTCGTGACTGTCACATTTGATGGCGAGCTTTGGTGGCCATTCCGGCGTGAGCGTACGGCCTACTGGTCACTGCCATAGCATCAAAGGCGAACGCATCATACATTGTTCTATTTATTTTTTATTTATTTTAATCAAATATTTGAACTAATTAAATAAAATACAAATGAACTAAATTTTGCAAGTCATGAACTTCAATACTGATAATCTCTATATATAAACAATCCAATAAAGTGATAGAAATAAAATGCATTTTTAAACGCAAATATATAAATATTTCCGACTTTTTTATCGCGGTTTTGTACGGATTTTGCGTAATCTGGCCAATAAACTCTCAAGATGAATATCTTTTATCATGTGAGTGTTTTTCAAGTGGCAAACTAAATAACTTTTAACAACGAAATTTGTTTCATTGAAAACCTAAATTCCGGAAAATCGTGATAGGCAATAAAAAATTTACCTGTGTTTTGCCTTTAAAATAAACTTTTAGTCAATAGACTCTCTAGAATAAAAATTACAATTCGATCGGTGTTCATTATCGAGATTCAATTCTTTCGAGCTTAGTCACGATCGTAATTCAAAAATTCATTCCAACGCACCAAAATCAGGACAGACCTCTTAACTGTAAACCTTAGTTTGCATAGCTTAGGCTTGCTATCATTTACAACATCACCATTGATCCATCAACGCTCAATCCAATATAATATTATAAATAAACGTCTTCTGCTCTTTTATGACAATATTTTTCTTTATTTTTGCAGGTAATTAACGTCGGCCGATCGGTCGTTTGCGGTGAGTTGCGGTCGTCGACCCACTACGTCACAGCCTATATACATTTTCAGCGAGATCAAAGTTGGACTCGGAGCTTTCTCTATTAAAGTGTTTCCTTTACGTACATCCTTCGCGTTTTCCGGTAGGCTTCCTATTACAATTGCTGGAACTATTTTTGGTTCCGTTCGGTTTCTTAGAATCTAGTAAAAGGGCGAGTGATTTAGGCAAAGAGCATTTTAACAAATGTTTACTCGCTAGATTGCTCTGATTCCTGTGTAGAATTTTCGTCGTTCGCTTACTAAAACGTTTTTTATAAGAAGTTTAACAATTGGAGAAGTACAAGATTCTTAAATAAAACTTTATTTCCAATAAATAACATATTATAAATAAATTTTTTAGAATAAATAATTTATTCACAAAAAGAAAATAGTATTATTTTCTTCGGAAAGTTTCTGTTGCATTAAATCTAATATTTTTTTGACTACAACTTAAACCAACACCCATCAATTCTTTACCGCTATTTAAGAATGATTTAAGTGGAACTTATTGCGACACTTCGGAATTGCAATAGACTGTACGTCGAAGCATTTAAAAAGGAGGGAACATTAAATTAATTTAACGAATAACGTTTCATTAGTGGAATTTTAGAAAGAGAAAAATAAAATAAAATACAAAAGAGATTATGTACTTTAGCCAAAAAAAGTACTTTTCCTTTACACACATTCGTCGAAAAATAAAGTTTTGCTACAGACCGGATAACATAAACGTTTTTGTTGGAATATTTCTAAGTCATTCAAATTTCTTTTATTCAGTGCTAAAAAAGTGTAGTCTGAATTTTAAAATACGTATATTATAATTGGAAAAAGCGGAACAGCTACTGAATCAGGAAATGTCTCCGTATTTACTTCTTTGTTTGTCTGCTGTAGTTTGTTCATATTTCTAAAATAATGTTCGATACTGAAAGCTTATAATTAAAATATTAGAACAGTTATAATAAATATTAGCAATTCGGATGAAAACGTATTTTAAAAACAACATATACAAACCTTAAGAGTTAAAAGCAATGTAGAAGAAAAGTGACTATTATAAAATTGAATGGGATTCAAAAGAACAATTTAGTACTCTTATACTACATTCTTTGTCCACTTGGACGACAAAAAAAAAATTAAAAAAAGGAAAAATTATATGTGAAAGTGTTTAAAAGTTCCACACATAATTCGATGTTAAAATAAAAATCGTGTATATAATGGCTAGCCAACATCTAGTCATCACAAAATGATGCTCTAAGTACAATTTTACGTAGAATATTTTACCGATATCGATAGATGTATCGTAATTTTTTGGATTCAATCAAAAATGAATTATATCACGCAACCCGATTCTCGTTAGTTCTATTTATGCCTATATGAACATTTGTCAATACATAAATTATCTTACACTTTGACATTGGTATTTGTATGATTCTAAACTAAGTTTTAATAGAAATAAAAACTGACTTCAAAAATTCTTTATACTAAAACGTTAACAATAATAATTTCTAAAGTCTACAAAAGAATTTTGAACACGTTAAATTATTATTAATTAAATATTTACAATACCTAGGTACTTAATTAATTATTTTTGCCTCTGTGCCAGACAACGCAGGTTCGCTTGTGAGTTCTCCTGGTTCACGTGTTGTCTTTTTTGCATTCGTTATGTATTGGTTTTAGAATATAAAAGTTTGCGTTTGACATTTAAATGAATAGATATAGTGAATATATTATACAATTAGGTTGAGTAAATTACACAGCAAATATTTTATGTAATGTGAAACTTACTTTAGCTAACACCGACTCTAAATAAAAATAATTGATTAAATAGGTATTGTTAATATTTACTTAATAATAATTTTACTTGTGTAAACTTATTTTGTCGATTATAGAAATTATTATTATTAAGTATTGGCTTTTTAGTTGAAGGGCTTTTTGATGCCATTCATTTATTTCAAAAATTTAGTTCATTTTTAGCTTTTTATTGTAGAGTTATTTTTTGTGTAATTAATTATAGTTTCATTTTTTTACTTCCTAGCTCCATCATCAGATTATCATTATAAAATATAATTAACGTATTACATTAATTACATTTTATAACGATAAAACTCGACAAACCAAAAAGAATTAACCTAAACTTGAGGAATTTACTAGTAGGTCCTGAATAGTTCAACTATCCATCTCCTGGATCATTGTCAAACCCTCGTGGCAAAACATAACGTATTAGAGTCATCAAAACGCAATAAATTAAGCCCTAAGTTGGGAGCTGACTAGTAACTAGTGAAGAATTTCACTATCCACCTCTTGGCTTCATCATCAGACCATCGATTCCCATGTAATTAATATACGGGACTCATCAAAACAAATTAAATGGTCACAAGCTCGAAGTATTACTAGTAGCAATTAAAGGGTAGTTTCTGTTGTATATCGCAGTATTATCCCCTAACCTCTAACCGTTAAAGGCTGCTGTGGTTATTGTCATCAGCTCAGCAGCGTGAGATGATGACTCCCAGACGTAAACCCCTGAATAACTTAACTCAAACATACTATAGCTATCATAATATTTATTGGTGTTCCTCGATGTTCCTGAAATCCTATTATCAAATTTTGACTTGGTAACCGCAAGTATAGTCTTTCAAACAAAAAAAAAATAATTTTCTAGATCGGTTCACAATTAACGAAAATATTACGCAACACACATACAAGAAAAAAAATACAGATGAATTCAGTACTTTCTCCTTTGCGAAGTCGGTCAAAAACGAGTATTCAACACTCTCCCCGTACCGTATACGCTCAGCCGCCCCGGCGACGGCGGGCAGGGCGCGGATCTAATAGCGCCTCGCTTAACTCGGCCCCGAGGGCTCGGCGCCTCTCCGCCAGCGCCCAGCGCCGCCGTCGCATTCCCAAAGCGATACCGGTCGCGTCACAGTCGTAGTTCCGCCGGCCGTTATTTATTGTGACGAATAGCGCCGAAGGTACTAACTCCACCTCCGCGAAGTCGCAGTACCTCCCCCCTCCACACCGGCGATGGGCATATAAATGTTCCGAGTTTCGTCTAATTCGTTTTCCTTGTTTCGTTGTCATAGTAACGAATTTAGCCTGAAATTTAATAATGTCGAAAGTTTATCGATGTCAGACTTGTACAGAATTTTTTGATAATAAAATAGGTAGTAAGTATCCCGTGGGTAAACAAGCGTGATGTAATTAAAATTTCTTGGGAAGATAAAGAAAAATCGTAAGAAAACATGTAAAGCGATTTTATGACGTAAATTAGCTTTATCTTTTAAGAAGGTATGAATCGATACTAAAAACAGTTCTTTACGAATTGTTTATACATAAGCATAAAATATAATGAAATATTGAAACTCTTAGCTTATAAAATAAAACTGCGAAGACTTTATCGTAGATGTTGCGAGGTATACTCTTATAAATTATGTTTGAGATTAGAAGATTTATTTCTATCTCACTAAAAATTTGTTCGTATTATGTATTTATCTCACGGAGATATGCAATTCGCATTGATAGATATCCTTCAAAAATGTTTCTCAATCCTAGTTCTGACATTGTGACTGTTGCTAAAGAGACACTTTATTATAGTGTTTATATTGTTGATATATCATTTGGTATCGGGGCGGGCGCGGGGCGCGGGCGGCGCGGCGGCCGGGGCGCGCCGGCGGCAGTGGCACCCCGACCGCGCGCCGCCCTGCCCGCCCAAGCCGTTACGGCCGCCAGTTGACGTGCAGTGACCGTATTTGTTGTTGTAGACTAACAGCCCAAAGTTTTCAGTGAATATCAGTGGTAACCATACGCACACATATTTCACTGTCGAGTATGTAAACCGTACGTAGTTCTAGATAACAAAAAAAAAAAGTATATCGATACAGTAGTGATAGTGTATATTTTTCTGAAGAAATTTTAAAGTAATTTACATAATTTAAAATTCACAAATACGTTATCGAAAGTAAGACTATATTTCTTTAAATGAACAGTTTAAGGTTTGATAATGTGTAGGTTTATGTACTTGAGTTAACTTCATGTATGGTTTATCAAAAGACCAATGCTACAGATAAAAAATAAATTGTTATTGTAGTATAAATAATAAAAATACTTTTCCTGCCATGCTCTAAAACAAATGTATACTTACAAATAAAGTGGTCAATAAACGTTTTTATTTTGAACAATAAATATCTATTAAAATTATTGCAATTAAATTCTGCTAACGATGTTTAATCGCTCTGTAGGAAGTATTCATAATCTAAATAAATATATTAACAAAAAAAAAACTATTTTACAGAAAGAGTCAATAAATTAAGTACCTATATTGAATAAAAAAATTGACATAGCTTATAATTTTATATTTCAATGCACTGAAATAATTATAATAAAATCTGGCGGTACACATTTTAATTTCGGGTTGCAGTATCTGTTTAACCGCTGAAGCCTCGGTCATTATAGTAAAACCAGTTCCACTCAAATTTAGCAATGTGTTTTATACAAAACAAAAACACAAATTATTTATAAAAAAACAAATAAAATTACGGGTCTTAGTCGTTATCAATTCCTTTGTTTTACTTAACTATTTTTAAAATATTAATTTCAATCATAATCAATCGAGTTTTATAAGTCACTGAATTTTGTGCACATCTATGTTCTAACATAGAGTAAGAAATGTCATATAGAATTTATTTTGTTTCACGTCAAAAGCAAGAAGAGGTATAAGCCGATTTTCTTTACTTTACTTGAAGCTTTCTTCATACATCGTTAATGTAAAAGTTTGATGTTTAATAATCTACTAAGAAGTGTCATAGTGTTAAACACTAAGTAACAACGAATGTGTATAAATATATTGTATACTTTTCGAATAAAAATTGAATGAAAATGATATCTCTGATTTTTACGAAGAATTAATAGCCAATTTATTCATAGTATTAACATAATGTAATTAAATCTCATTTACAAGTCCGCGACGATGTCACAGGAAATGAATGGAATTAGGGAAAATGTAATGAAGACATTTCAAAGGATGTGCTAGAAAGTTATCGATATATTGAGCATAATTTTTTTTCACTTGCAACACGCATTATACATTTAGTACGAGTCATTCGCTCGCTCGCTAGGTGACGTCACACAGCCCGTAACAAGGGCGCGAGATGTTCGATAACGGCTATCACTTAACGCAGAGGGCTTTGTCTGAACTCCCGACTCTATGTCAGTGTTAAGCCCTACTCCCAATATTTATACGGGCCATGCATTACATTTATGAAAGTTCATTGCCTGGTTTTTTCCTTATTTATTCGTTTGTGTTTCGTCTTATATCATTTATCACTGCATTGCGGCAGAAAATAAATCACGGTGTAACCATTGAAGTGATACATCTCAAATGCTTAATGAAATGTTGTGTTGTGTATAGTTTCTTTTCTGCTCTTTATTGAGCGGTTAACTTTTTCTGCTCCAAAAGTTATAGTACTCCCAGATATTAGACTGCGGTTGTTCAGTGGAATCTTCCGAACCCAAGTAAATTGGTGGACATTTTTTTCATTATCTCACCATGCCGACTCATTAATCCTACATCAATAGAGTGTCGTTACTGTTGATCATGAATTTTGTTCTACATAAATCATCCAAAGCAGGACGCTTCAGGTATTAATACTTCCGGTTTTCACAGATATTCCGATAGCATCACCATTATAATCCGATGCGAAAAGTGCAACTACCCGAGCGTATAATCGCCGATATTTTTATTAACCATGAGAACTGGACTAGGGGGAGTCGATATAATTTACGATATCGCCTTCATTTACTGATTGTTATTCGAATTGCCCCGCGCTACCTGCCCGGCCGAGATAAGACGTGATCAAATGATAGCAGTCGGCTTGTTTAATTTCTCGATTGATTTCGCTCCTAATAAAACAGTCGCCGGGCGGGCGCGAGCTCCGGCTGGCTCCTGTGGTCGAGATTCGATTGTCACGCTTGTCGATTGGATTATATTCCTCGTGTTTTAAATGGAAATGAAATTCTAGTACACCTAGCGACCGGCTCTTGTTATATTCTCCAATTGTAGAGTAAAATGTAGGATATCCTTTTTAAGGATAGATTTTATGAGTACACACATGAATTACACTTAATGTTGCACGTGCATCCCTATGGTTATGCATTAATTACTTCGCATACAACTTATGCACTTGATATATGTCTTCATCGGAATGAACTTGTACGATGACGTTTGATTCCAAATCAACGAAATTTGTATTTTTTTGGGGGTCACTAATAGTTTTACTACTTAGAAATTTAAAATAAATAGTCCTCAATAAAGAGATAGACTTTGCATTTAAGCACCACTTTAGGTTTCTTCTGTATGTCCGATTTCATTTCATTTTATTTTTTTTTTAATTTTTTTGTTCGTTACCGATCAACATTAAAAAGTTGTTTTCGTAGTGTTTCGGACTTTTTATTTTCAATTTTTTGAAACAAGCTTAACACAAGAATCACGTCACAAGAAACATGAATCCGTCTGTCCGTAGTCATAACAATAAGAGAGTGTTTGACATAATAAGTTGTGATTTGGTATAGTTATAAGAATGTCTCAATTATATTTTTGATGTGAAACATCTATAGGCGCAGGGTAAACCGAATTATTGGCGTGGCGATGCTTGCCGTGGCGACGGGTTGCCACACTATACTAGGGTATATATACAGTCTATTTATAGTAGAGTGCACTGTGTGGCGACGAATCGCCACGCTATACAATTGTGTATATATATATATAGTCCAAATGTGGTAATAATTCAATTTTAGGTGACAATCTAGGAAGTAAGAATTTTTTTAAAAGTCATCTGTGACGTGATATGAAAGCTTATTAAAGCATAATATCAAAATTTCTATATTATTTGATTAAAATTGTACTTTAGGTTTTTTCTAAAGTAAACTGATCTTACTTTGTTATGATTACATTGTATGTAAATATAACGCACAAAAAGTAATAAAAAAAATTACAAATGTAGTAAATAATATGCAGATTCAAAAAAATAAAACGAAAAATTTTAAAAAAATAAAAATAGCTACTGTTGAACTGCTGTATTCGGTTAGAGTGATGTGTAAAAATCGTCATAGAAAAGAATATTTTTTATTGAATAATAAAAGTCGACATTTCAAATTCATATGAATAAAATATAGGTTAGAATTCCATTCGTCCAAGCACAATTCTCTCAGTCCTGCTATTTTAATGTCGAATTTCGCCCCAGAGGGGCTTTCTCCATTAAACGATTTCCGAAAAATCAGTCTGCGACGAACAGGTGAATACATCCTGACGTGACTTTGGTTTATTCAGTTCTATCAAATAATGGAACTTCATTTCTGCTATTTCTAAAAATGTCACGGAACATTTAGTTTAATCCGACTCGAAATTTCTCTTGCATTCACTTCAGGATGAGAACGATATAGACGTAGATATTTTAGTGACAGAACCGAGTCTTATTTCGCAACCTTCCGCGAGCATAATACAGCGACGGGTTTTGTATCGAAATCGGTCCATTTGCTCCTCGAGTCGGGCACGTCGATACGGACAGACAGACGTAGAGGCACTTATAGAGTTTATGCTTCCTATTTCTCGTTCGGGGCGGCGGTGCTTTCGCCTTAGAACACAGCGGTGTCAAAGAGGGTTTACACGTTTGATCCGCCCTAAATTGGAAAAATAAAACACACAACCCGTGATAGTCGACGGCTCAGAGCCGGGGAGACCGATGCTGCAATCGTTCCTGTTTCTAAACACGTCGTATTTATTCCCTCCCTTTCCGTTCGAATTTTATCGCATCTCTCGCGGAGCAATGATGCCGAGGCCGATGTCGGTCGTCTTTATGTATTCCGCCGAAACTGTACTCGGAACTTTGTTGTTTCGGCTCTAATAAAGAACGGAAGTAAAAATGAAACGCGGAACGTGTCCGCGGTGTAAAGATCTATCGTAGAGTTGACAATGAAGCTAGGAACATAATTTAAGTTCGGCCGTAAAGTGTAACAGCTGCATGGTCGGTAATGATACTTCTACGGCTGCGGACGGCGCGCGCGCTCGCGGGGCCCGGCGCGCCGGCCGGCGCGGGCCCGCCGCGCCCCAGGCCCGCGGGAATGCGCAATAACCGGCGCGCTAACAATGACTTACTTTATTTATGGTCATAAAGGGGTCGCTTATGATCCTCACGTTTGTACATTCGGTGGCTCGGCCCACGGCCTTCCTTCGATATAAATCATCCTAATCGTTTTCAGTTTAAGATCACAGACTATAACCTCGCACGAGATAAGGGTTTTGAATAGCAATCCTGTAACATTAAATTCGAGGTGGTGTAAACCTGCGAAATACCTTTGTTATTGCCCGTGATAAAAGTAAAATTTAATTTTGCAAATAAAAAAAGTAATAATAAAACTGACTTCAAGAAAACCCTTAAACTAAAAAGTTGTCAATTTCAAAGCCCACTAAAGTACAATACATTTTATGATTAATTTGGAGAATTTTTTTGGAGTCGGTGCCAGTCAACGCAAGTTTGTTTGTGCGCCCTCTCGCCTCACACGCTGTCGTTTTCGATCGGATTTCCAGTACAAAGATTTGCATTCGACGTTTAAGTAGGTAGGCATATATGAATGCTTGTATAAGTAGTTTAAGTAATGGATACACCAAATGTTTTATGTTAAGTGGAACTTGCCTAGACCGGCACTGACTCCGAATAAATAACTGATTTAGTAGGTATTATGTGTGTGGATAGTCTGAAGAGTTCCGTTTTCCACCTTTTGACTCCACCATCAGACCGTCGACACGAATGAAATATATGGTACTCGTCAAAAGTAATCAAATGATCCCAAAATCGAAGGTTTATACTTTTATACGTTTATCCGAAGGTTGCCATCGAAGATTAGTTTCTGTCCACAAATCTCATTATCTATTATTCTCTAACTTCTAAACATTAAAGAGTGTCGTGGCTTCCATGATTCCCACACACATACCCCTGAATAATCAAAAAAGAGCTCAGACATACTATGTGTGCCTATAATATTTGAGGGTATCCCTCGGTTTCCCTGAGATCCCATCTTCAAATCCTGACTTGATGATTATGGGACCACCTCGACAGCATACCATTTTGAACCAAATAATAATTTTCGGATTCGGTTGACAATTGATGAAAATATAAAGAAACGTGTACTAAAATAAGAACTATAAAATAGGAAGAGAACCTACTCTTTTTTTGAAGTCGGTTAAAAACAATTTGATGTTTACAACTTTAAAACCTTTTTATATTCTGATATAATTATTGCGGTATTATAAACGTTTACTCGATACTGTCTTAGTGTTTATTTCGGTGTTCAGTTTTGGTATATGTCTAGCTCAATACGTGTTGAAAATAATATGTCTAGAATGTATAAAATAGAAGACATAAAATTACAGGATAAATTGAGAATATGGAAATTTGCATTTAACAAGATGGAAATTAAAATGACTTGAAGTGAAAATGAAAATTGTTTATAATTTTAAATGTAAGTAAGGAAGGAAAAGAAATACAGATCAAATTTATTACTATTGGGCGAACACTCAAAAGTTCTTGGTCTTTTGTCAAATTTGTTTTACATCGGCCGAATAATCCGAATACTAATTAACAGCTTCTTGCTCGTCGAATGCTCGATAGTATTACTTTTGCTTGGTTTCGGGTTTATTTTACAGATGAAAAACAAACATTTCTAATTAGCTAAAAGGTAATTCGTCTGGTAAAGGTGAGCTTCATTACGGAATCGGGGAGGCAGGCCGATGTCTTCTGGATATAATAATACTTTCCGACTCGGGGTCATTACCGAGACCCGAACTCCTATTGTCACTCGATGCGGACAATGGCGGCACGGTAATGAGGATGATACGCCTTCTATTTCGAGACAATTGCAGCTCAAGGGTTCATGTCTATGGTTTTTCCAATTACAATGCGGCCCCATATTTTGTGAATTATGCAACGCTCATGAAATATTGAATACTATCTAGAAAAAATGCTGGTATTATTTCTTTAGATGATTATGATTTCTGGTAGCTGGTATGATTTCTTTACACGTAAATTATTTCAATCTTCGATAGTACTCCAAGACTTATCTTTTATTCAGCTCACGTCGCGTCATTTTATTGGTATCGTAAGTAGATTTCTTTTGATGTTTTAATCAAGTTTTGTGCATAAAACATTTTATCGCATTTGACAGCATCGAAGTATTTATTTGTTTTCATTCTAAATTCATTGTTGAAATATTATTATGTATTACATTGTAGTAAGTTTTTTTCTGTAAAATAAATATTAAAAATAAAATGGAAAATTTATTTAAACAATGTTTTGCGTGATGTTTGCATGATTAGATCACGACATAAGCACGTTGAGCTGCATCTTGCATGAGATTGAAAGAGACTCAAATAATGTATGTAGATTTAATATTATGACATGATTTTTTTTAATTCCCTAAATGATGGATAAATATGTTGAGAAAACTAAAACATGTCAAAACGTTATTGTGATTATAGTAAATGATTTTATTAAACACGTCACTCGGCGTGATGAAGACGACTTCATCAAAATTCATAAAAACGCAGATTGCACCACTCTGGCAGATGGACGAATTGATAGACGGTGAATATTGAAACAAGATTGATGAGACATCGCAAGCCCTATAATTACCTGTTAGTTAGTTTAGCTGCGTCTGATTGATATATTAAATCGAAAAATGGCGATTTTCGTTGCTCACAACTCCAGTAATTACTTATTTAAAAAATCAAACACAGTACATTATAATTTTAATTAATATAAGTTTCGTGTTCTAACTCGTTTTTTTATTCACATTAAATATGAACTACTGACGATTGTGTTTTAATGTAATAGTTAAAAATTACACTGTATGTAGAGTTAGTACTTTGGAACCAATAAAATACTTCTGCCGTCGTTACAGCCCTAAAGTATTGTTCTACTAAAGTTTTTTCACCGACTTTTTATCGTCAGTCAGTGTAGAAAAGACACGTAAACATCTAGAATATATACATTTATATACATATCTAAAAATACTAAAAAAAAAGATGATAGGGGAACCACCTTGATTTTCTCTCTATCGCCCTTAAGTTACATCAGTGCAGTCAATAGTTACGTCGCACATGATTAACCGACTTCCAAGACTATGCAAAGCAAAAGAATATTTTATTTTCGTCGGAGGAATAGCTCTAGTGACAGAGTCGGTGTTTCCGGGAAAAACCAAAGGAAACAACGCAACAACATTCGTTAATTAATGGGGCATGAACTGAAATATAACCCTGACCGCCTCTGATTATACCTTCAGGTGGAATTAATGTGCTAACGAAAAGATTTAATATTAGCGCATTATCTCTATTATACATCTCGACTGGCTGTCAATATTTTGAAAGCTCTGCCTGTTTTTGGTTTAGTTTTATTAAAGGATAACATGTATATACAAGGTCGGGGAAAAATTTTTCGTATTTCATATACAAATTCAAAACAATTTTTCATCAGGCTTTATTTACATTTAATTATTATATATACATAACATTTTGTGACACAACTTGTTGCCATTTTGTAGGTAGTGATATAATCACATCGTTGTAGAAAATTTGGGACTTCTGATCAAAAAATTGCTTCAAGTAGTTTTGATAGTTTTCTCTTGATGGTAAACTAAAACTACCTAAAGAATTTTGAAAAGACCGAAACAGGTGAAAATCTGAGAATGCAAGGTCAGGGTTATACGGTGGATGCATTAACACTTCCCTACCAAACTCTTTCAACATTTGTTGGGTGGTTAAAGATATGTGTGGTCTGGCGTTATCATGGTCAAAAACACACCCTTTCTGTTGATGAATCCCGACCGTTTTCTATCTACTTCTTGCCTGATCATCATTAAGCAAGTCATGCATCAAGTATCATGATCATCAGCTGTTAGAAGTAGAGATTCAAATTTATGGTCTTTCCTGGCGATAAGAGCACATCTGTGTATGGTGGGATTGGAAGAACATTGTTCATGATGAGAACAATGCTGATCCAACCCCACCATACACATAATGCCAACTTTTTGCAAGTTAATCCGGGTTTCACTACAGCGTGTTGAGTTTGCTTGCTTTTTGACCATGATCTTTTTCGCACCGTTCTTGTCGTAGGTAACTAATTTTTTCATCATCAGTGATCAATCTTTTCAAAAACAGTTCGATATCATTACGTTTCAATAGAGAATCGCAAATGAATACACGTTTCATTAGATTTCTTTCCGTGAGCTCGTGTGGGACTCAAATACCGAGCTTTTTTTTATATATACAACTTTTTTCAAATGGCTCAAAACTGTTTTGTGGTCGATTCCCAGCTCTTCGGTTATGTCGTAAGAACTAATACGCTGATCCTGCTCTACTTTTCCAAAATGCATCGACTTTACCCGTAACAAGTCAACCAGAGTGAGGTTCATCTTTGATATCAAAATTACCGAACTGAAAACGCTTGAAGATTTTTTGTGCTACTCTTATCGACACTGCATTAAATGCATAAACGCCACAATTTTTTTTCGCGGTTGTGTCGTATTTTTCTCTTTTTTGTAATAATATTTCAGAATATATTGACATTAGATTCACTCCTTTTGGTGTACAGAAAAACAATAGAAAAATGGAGAGATACCATTTTCTCTTTTTATTTTTTTTAAATATCACTTATTTAATGGTATCAAAACTAGCCAGATACGAACAACACAACCAAAGAGATTTTACTGCAACTTTTTGCTTATAAAATACGAAAAAACTTTTTTCTCCACGTAATAGGTAAGAATTAGGAAAATTATGTTTCACAACGTCAGTAAAATGATATTGACAAATATGTGATATCGAATAAATGTTTTTTCCATAACTTATTAATATTAAAAAATCTATGCCAAAAGCAAATTTAGCGTTGCGTTATTTTAATATTATTATTTTATATTCACTTACTATAAGAAAATAGTTATACTTGTCATTGGTTATCGTTTGTATTAATTAAAAGATATTCACACTGATTTTTTAATATAGTACTTGTCGTGGCAATAGACAATTTTCAGTAAACGAATAATATAGTAGTCGCTGGGACTATTGTTTAGTAAAGTACTATATAAATTAACACTATTTTTATTTATGTTTATATTACTTGATATATAGATGACACATAAACAATAAAATGAAAATAGCCTGTATTTCTACTTTACATTAATTCAGCCTATACCATAATTATGATTAATACACATTTTTATGTAAATATTTTTAAACTTGTACAGACTTGTGTTTGTTTTTAATATTGTAGTAGTAGTCGCCTCTGCGACGTAGGTCTCCTAAACTTTTCCACATCTCTTTCTCGTATCTTCTGTATCCAATTTGATCCACCTCTTACATTGAAAATGTCTTTCCATCTTTTTCTTGGTCTTCCTTTTTTCTTTTTCCTTCCTCTTGGCAACCATTCTTGCATTGATTGTACCATCTAAAAAAATATATCCGGTTCATTGCGATTTCATCAATCTAATTATCTTTCGTGCATCTATTGTATTTGTTTTGTTTTTTATATTGTGAATGCATACCCTATCAACTTGAGCATACGTCTTATTGGCAGACATAAATTCTAACCTCTTCTTCTTTCTTCAATGACCATGTCTGGCAGCCATAGATCAGGCATAAAAGCATTACTTTTTCATACATTTTGTCCTTAATAAGTATGCAAATTGACAGTGCCGTTCTTCATAATTTCTCTCAATTTCCAATATTTTATGTAAGCTAAAGTTATTTTTTTTGTATCTCTTTTTCTGTGCTATTTTTAAACGATAATGATTGGCCCAGTATATGTATTATTTGACAGATTTTATTTTTTCTTCTTCTATTATAATGTCTCGGAGTTCTCCATCTTGCTTTTTTATACATTAATCTATAATCCCACTTTTTGACACTCTATTGCTAGTTCAGTGGCCACGATTTCAAGTTCTCTCATGCTTTTCGGAAATATCACGATGTCGTCTGCGAATCTTAAGTGATTCAATAATTCACTGTCGACTTTTACTCCTTTTATTTCCAAATCCATACATTTGAAAACAGATTCAAGCACCGCTGAATACGACATATATATGTATGTATAAACTGTGGACATGCCTTAGCTTTTCACCGACATAGCACAGAGTGCTCCATAACGACGCAACTCGAACACGTACTAAAATATTTGTGTGGCGGCATATAATTTACGCTGGAGACATGATTACGTAAAATTGACCAGTGTGCATATAATTGTCACCGTTCAAATGCTATGCCATGATAGAAGAATCCTTCCATCATTTATTCCCAGATCTTCCTATGATCATCGTCCAAATATGATATAGTAGGGAGAAGATTCTTCGAAGTGAGCTGACACTATCTCCTGCTATAGGAATCAATCACGTAAGGTAACATCTACTGGGTAGACTTAATACTTCTTTTCAAATTTCGTGCTGATAATTTCGACTTTGCGTTAATCTATCAGTGGATCAAAATTTCTGTCTTTGTAACTGTAATATAGAGGGTACCGTGATAGCGCGCCTTTAGGATTTTGTAACTCGCTCATTCTGATCCAAACGACTCTAGGAATAGCATTGAGAAGTGTTGGTTATAGGGTTTCGTATATCTAAACGACAAAAAAAAAAAGAAATAGAACCTTAATGGGATTTCTCGTATGTTTTCTTGTCTTCTGTTCGTCTGTCATATAGAATTTGCTCCGATTCTAATCTGAAATTTACTGCGCCTTTTGAGTCGAGAAGTTGGTACATAAATATGAATAAATTAATTTTGAAAATGGAAGTTACTTTTGGGGGATAAGCGTAACTGCAAAAATCATTTTTGCTCATTGTACTGTTATATTTTATAATTTTATTATAAAATATTTTATCTAAGGAAACATGTGAAAATTCACCATTTCTTCTTTCTATTCCAAATTACTTAGTCTAATTTTTATTTAAAATACAGAAAATAGTTATTTATTTAGAAATTACCGGAAAATTTATAAGGAGTCTATGGTCTCAAAAGACAAATCTCTAAATATTGTGCGTATAAACGACATTTGCATTTGTTTTAGTTACCGCAACTAATTGGGTCCGGATTTAAAGATAACACGTTCATCATACGCAACCCTCAGCACACATGTTCAACTCGCACTTGTCCGGTTTTCATACCTACATTCTTATTTTTTATTTATCTTGAACTTATATAAATTTTAATAATGGAGACTCTTCTACGCAATGTCATATATATAGTGAATAAGCTTCCTTTATCAACCTTTATTCTCGTTGTTTATTTTTGTTCCTTTCTAGGGGAAAATGATGGTTTACTAAATATATAGTTGAATTATTATCAGCATGTAGGATAGGTCTGATTGACATTGCGATCAAATTTATTTTCTGCTTTTTATATCAGTTAGGGGTTATCTTTTTTATTCTTTCGATTAAAATGAATTTGAGACATGTTAAATCGCATCAAAGTTCTCTCCGTAGGTGTATAGGTACCATTTTAAAGGCAATGATAACGGCGAACATAGGAACTAGAAATTATGTGTTTGCTTATCATGTAATGCGAAAATAGAACAAATGAAATAAGCAATATGAGCTTAAGTAAGAAATTACAATTTGATATGGTCAGTTGAAAATATTATTTGTAAAGATTTAAACATTATTTAGTCTATCAATAGTACGAAAATCGACGAGGAGTTCTATTGACGAATTACTCCAATTCTTGATTATTTCGTGCCTAGAGATAACAGTTATTTTAAAAACTATTTAAAAGGCTAAACAGTCGATTGTCCTAATTTTAAATTTAAAATAATAGATACATACAAAGAAAGACAACGCTAGTCATTGAGAGATTATATGAGATGACCTCATACGACTTAACCGATATGGACATGGTCGTTGTTTCTTTCATCGTTGTAAAGACACTTTCAGAGTTATTAATGGAATATAGCTAGACTCAGAGTTGAATTTAAAATCGAATTCGGTTTCTAGAATAGAGATTTATTTTTTGTGAAAAAGGTAGAGGACAAAGTACGGATAATTCTTGAAACGAAACCTAATTTTCACCTTTGTGAATATAAATGATAAGCCAATCGCTACAATGCCTTTACTTTTTGTATTATTCGAAACGCGCCATCCATGAGAGTATTTTGAAGTTATTTTTCATCGTTACGAAGGCTTTTCTTTTCTGCATTGTATTATGAAACCGTAAATAAATTATATAGATAATCCACAAGGTGAATTCTGTGGGAATCAAAAAAATTATTCAACACTCGAAGTGAACAAAGTCGTTACAGTGACAGCTGTTCTAAAGATACGATGGTGGACGTTTTTTCATGTTCTTCTTGACATCAATAAAAATCGGGAGGGGGAATAGGTCTCGAAATGTTATTCTATGTCCGCGCGTACAGGCGTAAAAGTTATTATTAACCATAGCTTAAAGCAAAATTCGTTTCAAAACCTCCATTACTTAGAGTATCGTAATCAATTTCAGTAGGTAGGTGTTTAGTCTTGTTCTGTAGAATAATTCACCTGAAATTTACTAGGCCGGCGCAATAACACGCCCAACTACGGCCCTGCAAGAACACGAACTTTTAACGAACCTGCTCGACCGCACCGCACATTATACTAATTCACCCGCTCGGACATGTACAAGACGCCGGCGGTTAATTAGCATAGGAGCTTTCCAACAAAGCGGCGCGGCGGCGGCGCCGCTAATGATGTTAAGTCCGTACTCGACGCGATCGCCGAACTCGTCGCAGCACCGGCGCGCGCGCGTTTGCGCAAATGACTGCTGTGTTGTGTATCATTGTTTAGCAGATTATTTATTATTACCACTAAAAATAAAAAAACAAAGACACTTTCGTTTATAACTGTTAATACATAATTTCTCTTCAATGTCATTAAAAAATGCTTAATTATACTGTAATACGGTGATAATACAGAAAAGTAAAGTTTATAAACTTAATTAGTATTCGTTATCATCATATAGCAAAATGGATACAAACAATTTTAAGCGTAAGTACATAATTGAAATTCTGCAATGATACACTCTTATATATTTTCTAGAACTGACTTGTAATTATAAATATTTCTCTTTCGAAGTCAATAGCTTTTAAATGTTGAAATATATTCCTCTAGTCCGCCCTGCTGCAGCTATCGCTAACTACACATTTTACTGTCACTACGGATAACCGCACGCAATTCTGCGCTATTGATGTAATTACCAACACTTGCGTCAGCTTATTAATTGATCAGAGCACCGGAATTGCATGTTCGCGCCGGATACCATAAAACTAAAGGACCCTCTTCACCGTGATTTAGGCAAATTACAATTTTCAGCTTCGGCCCGATGGCGGCGGCCCTTCCCCGAAACAATTTCCGACTGTTTTAACAACGACCTGTTTTACTGTACTTTCCGTGAACTCCCATACCATAGACCTTAGAATGCGTGTTCTTGTTGTTCCATTAGCGATTCCGCGTGTACCGTTTTCAATTTAAAATAACGCCGGCGGCGGATGCTTCCCACCGGCAAACGTACGTAGGCACTGGCAACGTGAGATCTCTTTGTACATCAATGATCGAGGTGATGACGACTAACGTGTTTACTTCGAGATTGTTTTTCAAATGACGTAACTCATAGCTCTGCTCAAATCGACTATAGTTTTGTCACATTAACAAACAAACAGAGATTCGTTCTCTATTTCCGCCCATCGCGATTCCGATTCAGATACTGAGACTAGACAGACAGTGGGACAGAAGATAGCTTGGCACTCGACGATGTTATCTGCAATCTGCGAGCGTATGTCAAACAGCTTCACTGCTTCGCTTAATTAAATACATTCGTGTGCACTATTTTGAATCGCTGTTGATGCGTGTTTTTGTATTCACTTATTGATATTTTTACTATAAATATTTAAATAGAAAAACTTATTAATCAGCTTTCTATTTTATTTTTTAGACCTCTATATGATAGATCGAAATGAGACGCTTGTTATCGGGTCACCCCCGGTTTCGATGTCAGTCTGTCTATCAGACAGACAGACAGACTCTGTTAGTTTATTTATATTTTTTATCTACTATTATTATCAACTTAAAGTTTGGCATGGTCATTAATGAAGCCTTTTGAAGTGATACTACATATGATACATTAAACAAATGATTTCGATTTTTTAAAGTAATCAATGTAAACTTCCATAACATACTTAAACATCTTCGACGCAAACGCATGTGTGATTTTGAGATGTTTCGGAAAGGGCATTGTGATTTAAAAATGTGACACATATTTTATAACTTTAAATGGTACGATCTCTTGATTTATACACGAAAATGTGTCATAGTACGTCTTCAATTAACTTCGAAGTGTGCACGTCAAACATTCTGAAAGCTTACATAACCATGGAAAGTTTGATATTACCAAGACCAATGAAAAGAACTTCCATACATATGAAGTTAAAAAAAAAATAGATTCTGTTCATTTTTTTTAACTCGGTGCGACTCACCTAAAATGTTAGTAAATGTAAAACAACTTAAATGTTTGTAAATTATTTACGACAGGGTTCACCTTAATTTTAACCTACACTGTACAAAACCCTAGGTGTACATTTGTGGGTCTCAATTGACCTATTTTTGTTAACAGTGAGTAAGTATTTATATTAAGTCAAAAGTTACAAGGTCATTTTACCAAATTTTTTGCTGTAACAAGCTGAATTTATATAAATTTGTGGTTAAATGGAGTCAAACTAAATATAAGACGATTTTTATAAAAATAAATGTTATATCCATATTATACCTTTGTGGTAGACTTGCTCTAAACACTAACATTGAACAAACGTTTTAAGACAATCGCAATGGTATTTAAATGGAACAAAATTCTCATAAGTTAATGATATTACAGTACTTACTTAATATTAAAGTCAACAAACGCTTCCATTTTGAATACATACCTCGACTTATTGAATTTCCATTACTAGCGTAAGTAGTCCGCTCACAGCCGTCACGGCGCGGCGGTCGGTTCAATACGGCCCTCGACCGGAGTCGAACTCCATCACCGCTGCATATTCGCGTTGAAGTGGCGCACCCACACAGCAGCGTGCGCGACGACGCGGGCGCCGCTCCGCGATCTAATTAAGAGTCAGCCGCGAAGATGGCGCGTGGATCCGAACTCGCATCAGCAGGCGCGCGCGTCACCCGCCCCTGACAAGATTGCCAAAGTTTCGGCCACAAACAGAATCTCTTTGAGCCCCCGGCGCCCGCGGGATCGCCGCGGCGCGCGCCCACATTCCGCGGTCACGTCCAAAAAATAAACCTAGTTCGCGACTCGGACTCGATTTCTAAACGCACTTTCGCTCTTTTACGGCAGTAGTTTAGAGATTTTTTAAAGTTTCTATCTCTGGAGATATGTGAACGCTTATATATTATATAAACTCCGGACTCAGACGGAATAGCGACAAATTGAGTATGCTTGTATACTTTATGATAGTATAAGTATGTTTATTCGATACCGATGGATCACTACTTCATTATTTCATTTTGAATTTAGAATAAAAAGCTTTTTACAATCTTTAAGTCTATATTGATACATACATAATATTAAGTCGTTGTAACTACACACCAACATCAACGTAACGCCCGATGTCTCAATATTTATCGTGATGCTGTAATTCATAAGCGGCACAACACGGCGTATTTAATTCTAAGCATTATTAATGGCAATTTAAGTTGTCGATGCCGTGTCGGATGGCCTGCTCGCGGGCGCGCGGTCCGCTAAGCCCCGTATTTAAAGTTGGCCCTCCTAATTAATATTTATGAGTGCCCGCTAATTATCGGGCCCGCAGTTTATTCGCGCCTGCCACGCAACACCTAACGCCGTGTATACCCTTTCCCGTTGAATGGGCCGAACGTTTACTTTTTATTGCTGTTTGTTGTTTCGCAACGCTGCCGTTATTAGCGATCGCGTAATATTTGAGTAGGGCGGGCGGCGGGAGCCTCCCGCCGATGACGAAGTAGATCAATCTGGTCCGTTTTAAAAGCGCGAGCGTGCCCGTGTCAATATTGTAGTTGTCCGGAGCCCGCCCGGCCGCCCTGTCGGCCCGGCCTCGATTCTTTATTTACGAGTCCGCGCCGAACTCTCCAGTCGAATTCCGAAGGTTGCTGGGAGTTGTAAATTTGCGGAATGATTTTGTTTTTTCCACGCGATACGTTAACACGGCCGCGCCGGTCGCGCGATCGCCGTAACACCCTCATCGCGGTCTAATTTACTCCAGTTGCTGCAATTGCCACGTATATGTTTCATGCAGCTCCTTTTGTAGAGACACTTTTTAGCGTATTTTACGACACGTGTGTACTCATGTGAAAATAGTATTATAAATTATGAATGTGATAGATACTTTTATTTACGGTTATATTTATTTATGCGATGTTTTTAATATTTCCTTTCGATAACTATTGTTTATATGTAGTACGAAAGGACTATACAGCGTTGGAATATTGATTTTATTTGGGCATTTGTATAATAAGATACAGAAATCATACCCTACCCTTACTATAATCAAATTAAAAAAGTAATATTGGTTGGTGAATGTTATTTATCTAATAAACGTTTTGTTGTTTAATTAATATTATCTATTTAGGTTTTTTATAAATTTTAAATCAAAACAAATCAAAAATTTCTTAGCACCAAAGGTCTAAATCGGATAAAATGTAAACAATAAAATAAGAACAATAACGTCATGACGCGGAAAGGCTTCTTATCGCACACGATAGACGCGGAACAGGCTCTGACGCCGAAAGCTGATTAATTATGTTTTGAGCGCTCATAATCTGTTAGCTTATCATCATAAGGTCTCATATTACGACTGTCGCGCTCGCGAGCGTGACCGACGCGCCATAGGAATGAAACTTGCTTTTCCGACGCTGATATAAAGTTAAATCGGACTGCAATTCCTATTTTCCGATTTCAATCTTGATTGCAGTCTCTATCGCGATGGACGCAGCTTTCAGTAACTTACCAATTACCATCATTGCTTATATGCTTTCATTGGTATCAAAGCTGAACGATTCCATCGTTAATCACTAAAATATCCATATTAAAAAAAAACGACTCTTATTTCGATAACCGCCTACGTCACAGAAAGAGCGCTACTACACATTTCCAATTTTCATAATCGACGCCTCTCACTATGCTTTGATAGAGCCCAGTTAAATGGCGGTGGACGAGCGGCGCCGGGGGCTTACAGCCGGCGCGAGTCGGCGGCGGATGTTTCCTCGGGCCGGCTTCCGTCAGTTTATCAAGGGCCCGGCTCTTGACGCGGTCTCCATTTTTCCTTAGCCCTTTTTTCAGATTAATGCGAAATTGTTTATCTTGCGCTACGTGAGAAACCTTTACAACACAAAACGGCCTTTATCCGGTGTTTTACGTATTTAGATGTAACGACGATTGCATCGAGCGTTTTCGATGGACTTTTCAAA
Source organism: Eumeta japonica (assembly GCA_005406025.1). Lineage (NCBI taxonomy): Eukaryota > Metazoa > Arthropoda > Insecta > Lepidoptera > Psychidae > Eumeta > Eumeta japonica. Next base: position 181,276 of record BGZK01000609.1, on the reverse strand, counting down.
TATATGAAGTTTATGGAAAAGTTTTTTTGTATTTCATAAATAAAAAGTTGCAGTACAATCTCTTAGGTTGTGCTGTTTGTATTTAGCTAGTTTTGATACAATTAAATAGATGGCATTTTAAAGAATAATAAAAGCGGTGTCCCCCCATTTTTATATTGTTTTTCTGTACACCAAAATAAGTGTATCTAATGCAGAAAAATATACTTTGAAGTCTTATTAAAAAAAGGAAAAAATGCGACACAAGTAACGGAAAAATGATGACGTTATGGACCTAAGCAAAGTCGACGAAAGTAGCACAAAACCGGTTTTAAGATTTTCATTTCGGTAATTTTGATGTCAAAGATTGACCTCCCTCTGGCGGACCTATTACGGAGAAAGTCGATGTCATTTTAGAAAAAGTAGAGCAAGATCAGTATATTAGCTGAAGAGCTGGGTATCGACGACAAAACATTTTGGACCCATTTAAATAAAGCTAGATATACAAAAAAGCTCGATGCTTAGGCTCCACACGAGCTCACTGAGAGAAATCGATCGAAATAGAAAATCATAGAATTATTACGCGGTACAAATGGACATAACTTTATGCCCAAAGAAACTCTAAACAATAAACATCTAATTCAAAAATTCTGATAAATTGTTTATAAAAAAAAAAACTAACTTTATCACTATCACCTTAAAATTTAATTTTGAATGACTACTTGAGTAAGACAATGGTGATTGGAAGAGATTGCTGACTTATTATTAACACGAAATAGATGGGTTTAATTAAAGGGTAGTAGTGAATGAATTATGATAATATTGAAATAATTAACAACTAAAATCAAAAATATTAAATGAATGAAAATACTTTATGCACCCGAGAAATTGAAAACTTACTATTTTCAAAACATAATAATGTGTATTACCAATATTACAAATTGTATTGTCAGCAGTTATTGGTTAGCTGATTGAAAAGCTATATTAAAGGGAAAAATTAAATATTGAGCATTAACGTTACAAAGTAGACACAATAGTTATTTATTGACGAAGATCCATACGAAAAGATTATTACTTAAAATAACAAATTCTAATGTTCACGTATCTCTGAAAAGAATTAATTTATTTAATTTTTGTCTATCAGAACTTATTATTTGATCACTTTTGGCAATGTAGCAAAGACATGTTTTCACGAATTCTTCTATAGCACTTCTCACAAATAATAAATATATCGTGACCTCGATCAACAGAGGTTACTTTTAATTTAATTAAAATATCGTTAAAATTGATGACATGTTGGAGACATGTATTAGATATTGCGATCAAATTATGTTTTGTAGACAAAGATTTACCACGTTGAATTTTTATTATATTTCGGATTACATTTTCACGTCTATAGCAAATTTTATATCCTATAACGAATGGATCCTTTGGAAAAATAAAAAAAAAAGCTAATTCAATTTCCAATCCTTGATGTTTTATACAATAATGAGCAAATTCAACTCGTTAAGCATTTTATATTATTATAAGACTAAAGCAAATAAATAAAATCTTCAAATTTGATGTGTAATTTAAAATAAAATTATTACATTATTACATACAAAATTACTTACAACTAACATCATTTCGCATAATATAATTTTTAAAATTGTGCTCACGCAACGTGTAATATCTTTATCTTTTTTTTCTTTGCTGAAGTTGTTGGTGAGAGAAAGAGAAAGATGTAGCAATGAAAATGATTTCTTTTAAACCAGAATTTTATTATTAAAAACAATATTATTCGTAAACATACCGATTATGAGTAATTCCTCTATTTTTTGTATGGACATTAGCGTCGTGCACTATTTCACCACACATGGAGGCATTTTTAAGAACATTTACCAAATGAGACAAGTTCGTAAGCGTATTATTCCACAAAAAGTTAGTGTACAATTGATGTAGACGTAAAGCCAATTCATAAGCAACGCCTACTACGAAGCCAATTTATAAGCCACACCTACTAAGAAGCCAATTTCGCTTCTCTCTAAAACTGAATTAGTAGAATTTTTACTAATTGAAGTAGTAATAGTAGAAACTACATCAAAATTAGTAATTTTTAGTTGAATCTACTACAGATTTACTAAGTTTGTATGCTACTTTTCAATTAGTAATTCTCACTAATTGAAAAGTAATATGGCCCAACTTCACTACTGAATTAGTAGTTCTGAATTAGTAGTCACTTGACAATTAGTCAAATAATCACTTTTATAATAGTAGAATTATACTTTTAATTAGTAGAAAATTTACAATTTTAATTTGTAATAATTTCTTCTAATTGAAAGAGTGGATAACCACTTATTGCTGGTCGTATACTTTGGACATCTTAAAATAGTAGCTATTGACTATTAATTAGTGGTTTTCCACTTATTCAGTTTTAGAGAGTTGATCATTTTGTTTATGTAGGAACACTTCTATGCTTTTCTATTTCAATGGAGAAATCTAATGAATCGTGTACTCATTTGCGTTTCTCTTTTGAAATGTAATGAAACCGAACCGTTTTGGAAAAAAATCGATCATTGGTGATGAAAAAATTGATTGCCTACGATAAGAACTTGCGAAAAAGATCATGGTCAAAAGGAAGTAAGCTCCACAGACTACAGCGAAACCCGGTTTAAGTCTAAGTTGATGCTATGTGTATGGTGGGACTGAAAGAGCATTTTTCATTATGAGCTTTTATCGCCGGGCAAAACCATAAATTCGGATATTTACTACCAACAGCTGATGGAACTGAACCAGGAAGTAGAAAAGAAATGACCGGAATCGATCAACAGAAAGGGTGTGTTTTTAACAACGAAAACACCAAATCACACACGTGTTTAGCCACTCAGCAAATATTGAGAAAGTTTGGTTGGGAAGTGCGAATGCTTCCACTATATAGCACTGACCTGACACCCTCATATTTTTATCTATTTCTCTTCAGAATTCTTTAGATAGTGTTAGCTTAACATCAAGAGAGGACTGTCGAAACTACTTGTTGCAGTTTTTTGATCAGAAGTCTCAAAATTTCTACAGCAGTGGGATTATGTCACTAAGTACAAAATGCCAGCAGCAACATGCTGTTGAACAAAATAGCATATACAATTAAATGCAAAGAGAATATTTTGAAAATTAATTTGAATTTGTTTGCAAAATACAAAAAACTTTTCCACCAACACATTACGTATATCTTCTAATGTTGCCCCCTTTTTTTTTGTCATTTTTGGCTTTCATAGTTAATTTTATACCATTATAACTTGGTGTTTTTCTTCTTTGTAGTCTATTATTCTATACGTCCGTCCTTTTCGTTGATAAGTATATACGCTACGTGGTTGACTATTTGCATAATTGCAATAAATTTAAATGTATGCGTATTGTATTTATAAACAAAATACATTTAATGCACAACATCTTTTGCTTAATTCTTCGTTATACATTTTTAGCCGATGTAATTTGTAAGGAAAATAAGTACCGATCAAATTTTTTACTTGGCACAGTGATTAATAAAATACACTTCATACTCCGTCTTCTTAATTTTCTAATTTTACTTCATTTAAAATCTAAGAAGTATTTTAGTAATCTTCTATTATCATTAGATCTTCTTAGAATGTGCTAGTAACGAATATATTTGTTATCGTTTGTAATTTTTCTTTGTAATTCAATATGTTCAAGGGTTGAAATAAATATTATCGTCCTCTATAACTTCTATACGATTCTGGAGTAATTTCATTCCATCTCGTTCAGAAACTTTGTTCACACGTAACTTCGTTTTTTGCTCCAATAACCTTTTATATTTTCTTTCATTTTTACTTGCAACAAACAGTCTTTATAGAAATATATTTTTTGAGCAGTTATTTTATTAAAATGTGTAATAAGGTAATTTTATTTTTGAAATAAAAAAAGTAGAAGAAACACTAATAGAGAGGAAAAAAAACAGCCAGGTCTGATCTTTTCCTAACAAGCATCATTTCGTTTTCCAAAAAATTAGAATATTGATTAGTAGCACACAACTTCGGTATGTGAACCTAATCCAGCGGTTACATTGATGGATTTCATATTTTCTTTGTCTTTAAATATATTATTGTTTGTTTATAATTAATTATAATAAAAAAGTAAATATAGTTCAGTCCAAAAGGCTATTAAGTAAATTCTTACAAATAGTATATCATTCATTATTAAAATTAGATTCTGAAAATTTATGCAGCAATATGATTTTTATTAAATTTATTTAATACAATCTAAATTTTAATGCTCTATATTATTTTTATGTACAGATTATTTGAAAAATATCTATATTTGGTGTAATGTGCATTATTGGCATTGGTATTGTATTGTTAATTTAAAATAAAATTTAAATATTTCCCTCCAGTGATTGCAAAGTAGAAAATATTTTTGAAAAATATTTTAATAAATATTTTATTGAACATCATTAAGAATTTCGAGTCGCAAAATTTGAATATTGTGCTTAATGATTGGGCAACACCATATTTCTCATCGTTTTCCTGTATAGCAGCTTCATTAACTTTTCAAACAAGTTTTTGTTATTCATAACAAATACATGAAAACAAAACTCTCATTGTGTTTGATATGAAACAACACAATAATGAGATGCGAAGGATTACCGGTAAAGGGTGAAATGCTCTTGGTCTAAAAATGTATTTTTTTTAACTGACATGTAACTTATACCCCAAAGCATGAATATATAATAAAACACACGGAATGTTAACGAATGTAATTTGATCATTCTATAAAAAATTTCGACGTATGATTGTTAAAAAAATATACAAATATGTAGGTAAATTTAAAAATCATATAAAATCTGAGATAAACCGATGCATAAAGGACGCATGGACAGAATGAAACTTTAACTATGAATGCACTTTTCAATATAGAAACTCAAATGCAAGAAATCGCTTATGGCACGAATGCTAAGACGATATGAGCATCGACGCTTTCTCATATCGGGTCGTCGGCAAGCGGCAGCGTCCGCCTCCAGCCCTTATTCATATCAGCGCTTTAAGACTTATCTAGGCTTCGCAGCGGCTCCATAGTTCCAGATGCGCCTACTCGAGGAGCGTCACTCGAGCGACGGGCGATCGCGCGAATTCCGAGATCGCTTTATGACGCCCGTCGCCGACTTCGGGGCGTCGTGAATGTAAAAGCTCCTCGCGTCGTCCGTGGATGTGCTAAGTCGTGTCAGCGGTAAGCTCCGCGTGCAGAACGTCGACGTTCGGCCTTTGTTCGTGGAATCTTTCGGCGTTTGTAGCTATTTCGGAATTAAAGTCGACGTCGGCGGGCGCGCGACGCGACGCCCCGCCAGATAACAACGGAGTCCGCTCTTGCACGGATAAAAGAAATCAGGAATTTAATTTGGAGACGCGACTGTCTGCGGCTGACAAACTTGTCGTCGGCTGTTCGCGACGACCTTTGATGAGCTTAATTACTGAGGCGCTGAGCGTTGCGCGCCGGCGTCTTGTTTATTACTTATTTTTTGGGTCTGTTTGTGTTTTCTGAAACACGAAGAGTTCGATGTTATTTCGTGTTCGGTTCTTTAGCGCTTTGATGTCTTATTGACACGACTACAGGCGATGTCGAAATATCCGTATAATAATTTCATGCAGGTGATAGATTCTTTTATTGATCTACTAAATAATGTTATTTTACTCTCGACCTAATAAAACTAATGGCGTCAAGACTTTGTAATATATTATAAAACCAACAAAAAAGGAAAATAAAATCGTTGCTTATAATTAAGTGTTTTATAATAAGTAAATAAATGAAAAAGTTTCAGAAATGCACAGCCATGCTGTGGTCGATTTGAAAAATGAGCCGGCTCGACTGGTGAGATACCACACTTTCACAGAACAGAGACGTGAATTAATAGGTTTCCATTGTTGTATTTCGTCCAGTTAGTGACAGTTCTGGTGAACCATTCCCCATCGATCACCCCTCTTCCATATTCCATCCACGCAATCCTCTTCGATCAGATGTCCTGTTCCTGCCCAGGAGACGGGTAACGTGCTGGTGATTTTTCTAGGGTGCGACGAGAGTGCGCATGGGCGGTGGGAGATAACCACCTGCTGTATGGTGGTTCGCAGGCTCGTTTGCTCCTCAAAAATGCTAAAAAAAAATTTTATAATCGGTTCAGTAGTACCAAAGATCATCCCTTATATATAATCACATAAACAAATTTTAATACATTATAATTTAGTGTAGACTACAACTCTAGAATATAACAAAAAACCGGCCAAGTGCGAGTCGTACTCGCAGACAAAGACTCCCTTACCACCGTAAAATATTGAACTTTTTAAAATTAGTAAAATAAAAACAAGAACAAAAATCAAGATTAGAAAAAAAAAAACGCCTAAAGAAATACGTTTCTTGAAACTGTAATTCCTTTTTATATTTTTTTATAGTGACTAGTATATTCCTATTTTAACCGTCCACTTATTCTTATTAACCGAATAAAAAACGCAAAAAAAAACTCTTCTCTTGCATGGGGGCCTCTTTTAATTTAAAATTTTATATCATTTTCATTGTTTGTTGTTATAACGGCAATATAAATACACTGTATGAAAATTTCACACGTCTACCTGTTACGGTTCTTGACTCACCCACGGACAGATAGACAGACACGGGGGATTAGTAATAGGATCCTGCTGACACCCTTTGGGTACGGAACCTTAAAAACTGCTACATTGTCATGTAAGTCATAGTTTTTACCATAGACTATTTTCGGTATTACAGTTTAATGATAGTCACCATACCATAGTCACCATACCATAGTCACACCTTTTATGAGATGTGGTAAGAAAAAATTTTGTAGTTTTATTTTCATGTCCATAGTTTGAGAAGCTAAGTAAATTTTAAATCTTAATTGTTAATAAACGTGATCGATGCACTTTTTTGAAACTAAACTAAATTTAACTATACAAAACAGAGTATTTTCTATATTTTTAAAATGCATGACTCGATTCATAAACGAACATCTTCTCGAAGAATCAAAATCGAACACTGAAAATTGTTTTACGGATATTCTTTAGCATCAAAAATCTGAGTAACGCTGGACCTTGCCTGCCGGCTCCAAAACATCCCGCATTGTTTTGAGCAAATTATCAGCGTTCCCTTTGAAAACGAGTAGACGTATAAAAATGACCTAATTTTCAAAGGTATTTTGTGGAAGATATCTTTAAAAAAACAACAGATTTGAACGGAACTCTCTAAATTAACGTTGAGAAATGTTAAGTGTTAAGTTGTTTGGTTATTTCCCAATCACCTCAGAAAAATAGAGTCAATTATATCACGTTATTTTTTTTTGCCATAAAGGCTTAAGACTGTGCTTGTGTACACATTAGGCAAGTTCGTTACACACTGGTCGAACCTAAACCGCATACGTCGGATTTCGTATTTCATCGTAATCTTCTTTACTCAGAATACCAGTTAGAGGCTAAAGCGGGAAAAAATTCGTTGCGAGTAGATTTAGGCGGGGGGCGGGCGGCGCCCCCGCCCGCGCCCGCGCTGATCCACACGCGAGCGCGCGCCACGGCGGATTTAGCGAGATACGAGCGATATGTTTCTAGTATACGCTGCTTATTATTTTTCTTTATGAACATAAATTTATTGTATTAAGTTTTGTTTATGAAAATGAAAAGATACCCGCAAGGTCACGCCTGTGTCTGCTCGCCGAAGAGGTGTCTTTCGGAAATTATGTTACGTAGGAATTTGAATTTTTTGCATATAACTAGGTATTGATGACGTGCACGTATTTTATTAGTTGACGATTATGAGAAAAAATAGAGTATTAGGTCGTGGAAAAAGGTTTTCCGTGTTTCATATGTAAAAAGTTGCAGTAAAATCTCTTTGGTTATGCTCTTCTTATCTGGCTAGTTTTGATACAATTAAATAAGTGATATTTAAAAAAAACAAAAATAAAAAGTAAAAACGGTGTTTTTCTATCTATTAAAATGAGTGACTCTAAGGTAATAATTCGATATATTTTGAAGTTTCATTACAAAAAAGGTGAAAACACGACACAAGCCGCAAAAAAATTGTGACGTTTATGAACCTAATGGGGTGTTGATAAGAGTAGCATAAAAATCGTTCAAACGTTTTTAGTTCGATGTTTTGATATCAAAGATGAACCTCACTTTAGTTGGCCTCTTATGGATAAAGTCAATAATGCTATTTTGGAAAAAGTAGAGCAAGATGTTAATTAGTTCTTACGACATATCTGAAGAGCTGGGGATTGATCACAAAATAGTTTTGACTCATTTGAAAAAAGATAGATGTACACAAAAGCTCTATACTTGGGTCCCACACGAACTCTCCGAAAAAAATCTAATGAATTGTGTCGTCATATACGATTCTTTATTGAAACGTAATTTTCCTCCGACTAATATTTCAAACGAAAATGGAAAGTTAGTTTAGCTTAGTTAAAAAAAGAAGTGTTAATTAACATTTGAATGCACTGCTTTTAAATATTCTAAAAAAAAATGAGGATGAAGTTCCTTAACGCTCTTTACGGTAGGAGTTGACTGGTAGAAATCGTAACATAATGAAAAGAAAAAGCGATCTGCCCGATCCACGCGATTTTCTCTCCTTTTCTTGAAATTTAATATTTATTATTTTTTTATGTTATTTATAATTCAATATTTTATATTTCATTTTTAATAAGCGAATCTTTTTCTTAATATATTAAACGAAACTCTTTGATTTTCTTCCACACTGCATTATTTATATTGAAAAAAGCTTCATTTCTATAGGGGGTCTGCCGACCGCACATTTAGTTTTTATAATTTTTGGTTCAACATCCTTATAATAATGATGTTCAGAATTTACTAGATATAACCAATTCTCTCTGATATTCAATGTCCTTAAAGTCAAAGTCGAGATCTATAAACAGAATCAATATGTATTGAGCAATAGATTATTGAAAGCTATGGGTTTTTCGAATGGGTAAATACTATAAAAAAATAGTGTTTTGTAAAATGATAGATATTATTTTACGAAGGTCTTTTGATTTAATTGAATCAACTAATTGAAGAATAATTGTTAAGGCTATCATTTGGACAACCCGAAGAGTGTTCACTGTAAATACCTTTTATTTAAAGCTACCGATGCTAAAATTATGGTAGTATAGCGGTCACCGATTCATAAATGTTGCGATCCACTGCATAAACATAAATTTCTTTAAATATGTTTTCTCTAAAATTATTGTAGCTAATGACTGATTTCGATTTTAAAACTAATCTACACAAAACGTGGTGTCACGGTACTTCATGTCATTTGGATCGGCCAGTTAGTGACAAAGCACTTCAAAAGGCGAAACACAGAAGCGTATATGTTATAGTGTTATAGCAGAAACTGAGATAATTCACTTATTTTTTAGTTACTACTAAATTTAAATTAGTGCTAAAATTGTATAAAGTTTAAAGATACACAAAGAAAAAAGTTCCAATTGGTCTACTGATCGCTCGTTGTGCGGAACTCTAATTTTACGAGTCTAACTCATTCTTGGGCGTTTTTTATACGATCAACATTTAAATGAATTTTAATAGTTTTTTTTGTGATCATTAAACGACGTAGAAACTAAGAATTCATAGAGTAAATTTAACTTACGAACTATCCTAAGAGCTACATTGTTACAAATTGTAAAACTCGCTTGAACTTTAACCGTCTGAAATAAAAATGACAGAGGCCGGAGAGTATTGAACTTCAAAAAGTTTCGTTGCGCTATCTAAAAGTATCTTTTTTTGGAGATAAATTTCATGAATTATTTTGACTTTTCTATCCTAATTATAAGCGAACGACAACGGACCTAAATTCAGTTAGCTCTTGTTAGGTAAGTAAGCCTATTATAGGCTGCAATGACCTAGCTACATTTTAAATGTATTAACATTTAGAAAACTTTCTGTAAAGGAAACGAAAAAAGGCGACCTAAATCTGAAAATACAGGGTATAAGACGGCCAATTTTAATATCTCCTTTTCGTTCAGTTTTCACCTAACCCCTGGCCCTACGTTATTGGACACCCGATTCTCCGAGTTGAAATATTATAATAAAACCGAAAGAAGACGAACGAAGAAAAATAAAGTGGCATATATCTATTATAAAAAGCTATCGGTGGCCGTAATAGAATAGGCGCAAATATGAAAATGTCAGAACGGCTTCCTGCCCGCGCGCGCGCTAATGGACACTCGCGCAGGCGGCTCGGCTTCCGCTGTTTTTCACATCTCCATGCTTACTTTGCGCCGCACGTTTATCCCGTTCCTTTACGAGATTAATTTACCGAAATCCCTTGACGCAGTTCCGCGGCGCGGAACATTGTTACGGAGAGTGAAAGCTTTTAATTACTGAAAATGTTTCTTGTAGCTCGCTGATTAGGATGGAACCTGTTTCGGCTAACAAAACCTAATTATTACTTGAAGTTCATACAATCCGCTAGACAAGCCAATTTCGAAGTTATACTTCTTTTGACGTATTTGGAAAATCTGATCAGAGTGTGTTTTCAACAAAGGACGCGCCAATATGACGCGCTTTTAAGTGCGTACGGTCTGAAATTATTCCAAGTGGGGCGCAATAACATATCAGTTAGTCGATCAGTATAATTATATGATTATGTATGTGTTGTAAACATATGAAACATTGTTGCTTAATAAATATATATATAAATACATGAATTTATGAAGATCGATATTTTACTCCGTCAATATTGTACATAAAACTTATGTACATTATATACATACATTATTTATTTTTTATATTGTATATTTTGTTTTTTTTTGTTGTGAAAATTGAGTACTAAGATTCGAGCTTACATTTATTGAAGATATCACTAATGAATAAAATTAAATAATCACATAATAAATAGCACGTTCTTGAAATGTGTAAAATTTTTAATTTATCTATAAACTAAGTTTAAAAAAAATAAAAATCAATTTCAAAAAAACCCTTAAACTTAAATGTTAATAGCAATATTTCTAAAACCTACGAAAAAAAATAAAACACCTAAAGTTATTATTAATTACATATTCATACTCACTTAATCGATCATTTTTTATGAAGTCGCTGCCGGCCAACGAAGTTTGTTTGTGCGCCCTCCCGTCTCCCGCCTCCCTCTTTGGTTCGGAATTATTTTTGTAATATTGGTGGTCTTGATTTTGGAATACAAAGATTAAGTAGATTAGGTAAGACAGGTTATGAATATTTAATTAAAGGTAATTTCATATCTTTAAATTCCTTTTGTAGACTTTAAAAGTATTTTTGATAACTTTTTAGTAAATGGGATATTGTAGTCAGTTTTCATTTTTTTCTTCGTAAAATAAATTTGTTTTTATTTTTTTTAGTGCAAAAGGTTAGTTATTATTGTATAACTAATTATAGTTCCACTATCCACGTTCTGTCTTCATCATCAGGTCTTCGTTACGCAATATAATCTATAAAATCCGTCAAAACAAAACAAATGAGCCCAAACTCGATGTGTTTACTAGTAAATTATAAACTCTGCACTGTCCACCTCTTGACCTCGTCATCAAATCCTCGTTACAAAATATAATGTATAAGACTCATCAAAATAAAACAAATGAGCTAAAATTCTAGAAGTTTACTGGCAGCCCCTGATGAATTGTACTAAACACCTCCTAGCTTCATCATGAGACCTTCTTTATAAAATGTAACATATAAGACTGAGCGAAACAAAGCGAGTTAAAATTTTAAGGGTTCATTAGCAACCCCCTCAGTAGTTCTAGTATCCATATCTTGGTTTCATTTTCACAGTCTCATTACAAAGTGTTATTGTTATAAAGTCGTTAAAACAAAACGAATGAACGTAAACTCAAGGGATTTCATAGTGGCTTCTGAAGGGTTCTACCATCCACCTTGACTGACATCCATCCTGACTTCATCATCGAACGTTCGTTACGAAATGTAATGTATAACAAACAAAATAAATGAGCCAAAATTGAGGGGTTTATTAATATTTACTGAAGAGTTCCACTATCAGTGCCCCCTTTTAGCTCCGTCGCTTGACTCTGGTACACGAGTCAAGCTGCCTTAAGAATGTTTTCGTCGCTCTTTGACCATTGCATGACAGCGGCCCGCTTAACGAGGTTGTGTTGGTTGTTTTAACGCTCCTTGCACCCTGGTGGATATGACTGTCGGCAATTTCCTGAGGATGTGCCTGGTTGGCATGAAACGTACGTAGAATTGACAGTTTAACAGTTAGCGGAATTAGATAATTATAATAATAAATAACACTTGCTTAGGTGTTCGATATCTGTCAATCCTCTGGAATCAATATTCAATCATTTGGATAGAGATTCGTAGTGGAGAGGCAGATTCGAAGGTCAGCGGTGGGTTGCATGCTGCATGTTAATGCATGTTGCAGGCAAGCGTCTTCTTTCTTGAAGTCGATTAAAAACAATTATTCTTATTTTCATTTATGTTGTAAACAAATGATTCGAAGCAACAATGCAGCAATTCGTAAGTACATTATTTATTGATGCATAACATGTAACATACGGTTTGGTAGTACATAGTTTAAGTTCCAAATATTATTAACGTAGTCTTTAGGTTAGCACACATCGTTACTCCTTATTATCACAGAAAAAGAACGTCATCGTTGCAATAGAACGTCATAGTTCGAAAATCGTTTAATTAATGTATTTGCATTTTTACACAATCATGACAATGAGCGAGTCGGCTTCAAGCCGATACATCATTAAGCTGTCGAACTCGAATAAGAGAAACTCTAGCGACAAATTTTAAACGGAAACCAGAGGCGCGATTCTTATCGGAGGCGACATCGCCGGCGAAGTTTTAAGTTCTATGGAATGTCCGCCGCCTGTTACGTTTCCTTTTCGTATCCATAATTTAGCTTTAAAGCGGAGATCCGTGATTAGTGAGCGGCCGGCCGAGCCCGCAAAACTTTCCCCCGTGAAGTGTCAGGTGACAAGGCGCCGGCGGCGCGCGCGCCCGCGTCCGCTCGCAAATTAAATTCCACGGAAATCTTCTATACCTCGAAAAGAGTGGCCGTTAATTCGCCGCAGAATCGCCGACGTGGTTAATTGACGTCTCGGCGTCTCGCTTCTATCCTGAATGCGTTTTTTTTTACAACTATGACATTATTTTTTTTATAATATTTTATGATAATTATAAACTGATCTCGAAACGTGGAAGGCACTGAGAAGTGATAAAAAATGAATGTCAGTCATAATTGAATATTCATAACTTTTTGAAATTTGAAACTCTTCATATGAGTTTCCTACTAATATAGTCATAAAGTTTTTTAACTTTATGTAACTACAAAACGAAAATAGAAACAATCATTTGACCTCGGACGGAATTTTATTTACATTTTCTTGAGGCGATTTCACTGCGAATAAACATCAATTCGTCGAAATTAAAATTTTAATTTTCCATTCACGTTCATAATACTCGACGAAATAAAACCCCTCGTAAAACGATAGAAGTATAATAACTCTTAGCAAATATTTGAAGCTAAAACGCCGTCACGTGCGGCCGGGCCCCGCGGCGCTTGCGGCCTGCGGTATACTCACGAATTTCACTGATGCGCTTTTACCCGACCACGCTGAATTTCGAAAGAAGGGTTATTCAGTATGCATGTAGCTTGTAAGCTATTTTCCTTCGGTGCCATTTAATGGAAATTTAAATTGTAAATATCTATCGCTTTGACACTATAAATGAAAGTTTTAACGAATATTCAATGCCATGCTGTAAAAAAACTATCACGTAATACTTAATTAAAATCGAAGGCCGTATAATGCGTATTCTATGCTACGTGTGCAACTTTCACTTTTGTTATTGTTCGTATGTTGTCAAAAAAATTGTACGACCAGCAATAATTATTCTTGAAGCCGCAAAATACTCCAGAAACACTTTTTTTAGTAGTTTAGTGAAAGATTAACGAAAAAAAAAACCAAAGCAACAAATACAAATATAATAGATCAAAAAAGGAATTTAACTATGAACTTTCTTATTATTAAGATTACAGGATCTAAGTAAACTTGAGTTATGAGAAAAAGAAAATTGACCACAGGAAAAAGGGTTTAAGATTTTTTTTTGTCAATCATTCTGCTAAAGAAATAAAAGCAACCCGGTGCTTATGTCGAATAAGCACTGGGTGGCCTTTTCGAGGTCAAGATATAACTAACTACCGGCGATGAAGGACAACCCTGGCGCTTTTGCAGCAGGGGGTATCTTGTAACTCATGTGCAGATCGAAAATGTAAATTACAGCTTGTTTGTAACAACAAAGTAAACCATTGTAATGAAGTCTATATATTGGAAAGGAGTCACCAGAATTTCAAAGATGTGTGAGATTCTCGACTCGCCCCGGGTCAGAGTCGGGACTGTAAATGCGTAAATCTATAAAAGTCATAGCATAAATCGTATAAGTACTAAAATTTATTATAGTATTACACATTTGATAAACGAGTGCATTCAGCATATTAATTAGTAAAGTTTATTCTTGTGTGTGCGTGTGATGTGTGGGTACGTGTTTGCGTGCATGCGTGCTTATACGTGTCTGCGCATTCGCGCTTGTGCATGTGGTGTAAGGTCTCAAAAATACAGTTTGTTTCTAAAACTGTGTCGTATAATCTTTAAACTACTAAATTTTAAATATAATTAACTCCCAATTGACTATCTCGAATATTGTAATTATTTTTTTAATAACTGAGCGATATGTATTAAAAATTGAAATTAGGTTTGGGTGTATTGCCATCAAAAATATCTAAAGTATCGATTTCGTTAAAAGATTAAACATACAGTTACAGCAAAAGTAAGAAGAATACAATTTTTGATGTGATAACGTCTTATAAATCGATGAACGCCGGCTGCAAGCATGAAAAAGCGTGACTGACTGTCGCGTTCCGCCTGAGTCGAGTGTGCGAGCGAGAGCGCGGAACGAGTGACCTCTCTTCTACTCCATCGGCCGATGCGTCCGAGTAGAAGACAGATAGCGGCCGCACACAACCTACACGTGAACTGTTTTGTCAACTGTTCATTAAATGAAGTAAAAAATAATGTGGTGTCCATTGTTTATTACAACAACAATTGCGGCAAGTGATAATAATTCGATTCAATTCATATAAGTATGCAATTTTTCATTAATGTTTTCTTATGACGTTATCACGTAAAATTATCGCTCGTAAACCGACTTTACAGACAACCAATTTTTTATTCAAAGGGTTTAAAATAAGAACATTTCTTCTTATTGTATTAATTTTTATGAATACATTTGGATTCATAAAAAGTAATTTAAGGTGTGACTGAATGAACATTTACGGAAACCTATTATTCTTTTTCGATAGTTTCGTATCAATTCTGAAGCAATTACGCTGTCGCTCAACTCGTTCACACTTGTATGTGTAGGAGGGTCAATAGTTCCTCAGATTTTTTTTTGAAAACTCTGACACTTAAAAAAAATTTGGTTGCCTGTAAAGTCGGTATACGGGCGAAAGTTTTACGTGACAACGACTTTGAATGGTAAAATCATTTTAATGTGAATATTCATTCGTATAGTAGGAAGAAGGATGAAATAATAGTAACAATTTAAAACATTTATTTATACAAAGAATTATATTTAAAACATTAATTTATACAAAGAATCTCGCACTGAATTTCATATTAACAAAATTTTATTTTTACCTTTACACATACATACGTATTTATATACAAATATACATACAATAACTTGCAATACATTTGCAAGCTATGCACTATTCTCTAGTGCTGCGCGCGCGGCAGACCGATCATAGTTGAGTGGGAGAGAGACGCAAGGCATTCGGCGGGCCTCTCTCTCGTTCGGTGACTCATCGTTACGTTACCGAGCGTTACACTTTTTCAAAGTGACTCCCAGCCGCAACCTAATTTAAGACGTTGTCACGTCAAAACTTTTTTCGTCCACTTTTATATTATGAAAATTGTAATGAATACAAAAGTGGGAGCGGTTAATACGTAAAAACATCTGTGCAAGGCAAAGTTATTCACAATCGCTATAGTAAAGTGTACGAGGCGTCCCTCTACTTAGTTAAGCTGAGAGGGTGCGTTTAATACAATATTTAGTAGGCACGAGGCGGCCGACGACGCCCGCTCGGGGCGCGGCCGGCCGCACGAGCCAACTATTAATAACGGCGTGTTGTGCGCGCGGGCCGGGCCGCTGCTCGCACTCTCCCAACAAACGCTTTGTCAGAGCGCTATTGATCAGTGCTCCTGTCATCTGCACATTCCCTTTAATGGAGCCCGGCGCCGCGCGTGCGAGTGTACTCACTGTCTCACCTTAAAGGCTCGCACGCGAGTCGGGTACGCTTCGGTGAAAGAATTTGTATTCCCCGATGGTCTTCTGCAAACAATATCAGATCTGCTAGTGGAACGGTTTAGCGATGAATAACAATTAGACGATGCTTATAATTTATTATTATATAATATCCTTGTATAAATGTAATAATAATTATTATTACGTAATATCTTTGTTATGTCTTGTATAACTTTATATAGCGAGAATAAAAATTAGATACGATGACTTCTAGCGGTTTGAGATGATGGTCATCTTTGAACCATCCTAATGAGTACCGACACAATATAAGTTCTAGTTGTTTCAAATCGTCGATCACTTCAAAGTAACTTTCTGTCGATCCAGTAGAATACTACGGTAGAGGCGAAGCGAGGAAAAAGAAAAAAAAATACTGAAACGCAAATTCGGCCGCATGTAAACCTTCTTAAGTGATTCCCAACAATATCGCGACAAGTATTACATTTTGCTAAACTTTCCTTTGTTGTGATCTGCGACGAATTCAGATATTTCTTTGAGAGGATTTTACGAACACTCAAATATAAGGAGGTGGGTTCGGAGTGCGAGGAATTGAAATAAATAAAATACAAAATGTAAGTTGCGCGGCCGCGCGGTTCGTGTGTTGCGTTAGCGCGTTACGCCCGGGCGTTGTTAACACGAGTGGAACGAAAGTGTCCGGGGATGTTTCTATCGATAACCATTAATACGCTGCCTCGATGTCGCGCTTTGTTTGGGAGGTCATCTCTTACGTCACCGTTTTTGAATGTATTTTTTCGGTTATTTTAGCCGGATCCTAGTATCATACAAACATAGGAGCGTGTACGATTTTTGTACTACTTAATAACGAAGTTTACACCCAAATCGATCTACGACTTCTTTTTATTTTTCCGACTTCTTTTTGATCGATTTGTTTAGATTTACCTGATAAGTATAATAATAAAGACTAATCTAATTGGAGTCTAGATACAATAGAGAGATTTTATCCACAACTTACGGATATTTTTTCGTCGTTTTGCAATAATGAACTATTTCAGAGAAAATAGACATATATTTAACGTATAAACGGGTTATTTGCTTTAATGTTCAAGATCAGATTAACATTTAGATTATATAAAATTCCTTTATACAGACAAATATTTGGTCATTAATTTTAATGTGAAGCACGCTGAAAGCCTAAATAGATTTCTAAAGTCAAGACATGTTTTGCAATATTTTTTATACCACTTAGGTAAGGCTGATTCTATTGAAATTTAAAGTTCTTAACTGTTTCGAGAAATAATATTGAAACTAACTCTACGTGATTGTGAATTTATGGAAAATTTAAAATGAATATATTGTTTACTGATTGTAACTTTTAAGTCTTTATTAGATTTACAGTACATATACACACTTTTGCACTGTTCAGATCCAAAATTTGGGACTAGATAAGTGAATATCGATCAAACTTAAAGGTTAACGGATCAAACACAAAGAGGCAATAATTTTTTGAAGACCATGATCAAATATAATACCGGGGATTATTATTAGTGGCGAATGAGAATATTCCTGGAGGAAATTGCTCTCGGAGGCGCGGCGGGGCGCGGCGGGCTGGCAGGGGCGAGGTCAATCTTTTTTATGGCCGTATTATAGTGAATCGAAGTCGCCTTCTATCTCATCAAAAATTTTTGGTGTCCTTTCGATTTATTCCACCTTCTGATTTATTTTATCTATTTATTACTATTTTAGATTTAGCGATTTAATGCTAATGTTCATTTCTCTTATGTCTGATCTATTAATTCAATAGAATGTACAACTTGATAATTCAATGTTAGTTATTTTGTTAATGCTGCATCAGTAAAATTTGTATTTATTAATATTTTAGTTATTTAGTTTATCTTGAAAGGATTTTGTTGATGAGTTTGAACAAGTGTGATAGTTTATGTGTACTCTTAAACTAATACTCTGGATTTCTTCGGCTGGATTGACTTGAAATTTTTGTAACACGCAGACAAAACTTTCGAATCATCGCTAAAGCTGGAAATTGATTTTCAAGCAATATGAAATGTGCAGCGAATGTGATATATTTACTTTACTTGTACTTATAATAGTAAAATTTTAACTCTGTTGAAAGATTAATAAAATCACTATTAAAAATTCATCATGACAATAGGAAATATTTATATTGTAAAAACTAATTAACGGGTTAAAACACAAACAAATTTATTTTTTCAAGATTGTAATAAGCGATAAAAGTAAATTTCATCTATCCATGAGCTTCCTCATTGGTTTAACGTGATTAACTGAAATCGATCAGATCCTCAGGAAAATATTCCAAGTGTGTAAAATGTGATTGTCACGCATATTAACCACCATACCGCTATACAGACCTGCATGGATCGACAACTTCTAAGTAGGCGGGTATGTTGTAAGTACCCTATGCATTGGTCATTTTATTATCAGACCTTGATCTCTGTGTGATAATAGAGAGCTCATTATAACGACCCTGACGTCTTTGGGTTTACTGCGACTACAACTGAAAGTCCAGTAGTTGCTTTTTATGCTTACAATGAGACTGTTGAAAAAAGAGATCTTATCATAAATATTAAACGAGCCCAAACTCGATGGGCGTGAACTACTGCACATTACCCTCGATTGTTTTCGTCATTAGACCAGTTCTGTGTAGCAATAATATTGTATTATCACCGGAACCATACATCTTTGCAAATTATCGTCTTAAATCAGTTGACAGGAAGCGCATTGAAATTCAATTATCAAGTTTAATCGCGAGATGAGCAGCTGTGAAGCTAAATAATATCACTTCGAAATGGCACATATTCTATTTTATTTCATAGTGTTATGCACAAAACACAGAAGAAGCTGAATTCATGTAACGGGCTTTTATACTATATGAATTAGTTGAGTCTGGAGAATACGTGTATGTATATATATAGGACGGAATTCCGCTGCTTTCTGTTCGTTTTGAAATACATGTAAATGATAATGTGCTACGCCGCGCTATCGCAATTACGGCGGCAGTCGGCTAAAACGAGGAAATAAATTGAAAAACCAACTCTCCGGTGAAAATGCGAGCCGGAAAATAACTCTCTACGGTGCGATGGCCGCGCGCCGCCCGCGGCCGCCGGTAATGCATTCGTTTCCATTGTTTTACATGTTTTAATTAATGCAAATTAATTAACTAATTAAAAACGCCCGATTAAATGATAGCTCTCGCAATGATTTCGGGTCCGACGATGCCAATTCTGACGATTTACACTTAAAATTCTCACTCGGCGGGCCTGCGTGGGCGGTGCGCTGCGATCGCGTAACCACTGCTGTAACCGGCGTCGAGGCCCGCGTTAGACGCGACGCTGTCTATGAGCAAGAACAACTTTAATTAATGAGCATAACTCTTAACTTTCCGTACATGAGTTCAAAGTTTCGCCTTAGAAACGCCCGAGTTCGGGTCGTTCGTGCTCACTCTCCCGGGCGAACGGGCTCGCGCGACGACGCTCGGGGGCCAGAATTACGCCATTATCGTCGAAATGAAATATTTTTCATTTAAACCGAAAGAGGGAGATGGGGATAGAAATAAAGAGTGAAAGAGGGGTGCAGTTTCAACCCTCTAAATTTGATTCATGATCGAATTTATTAATGGACCGTTTGCGGGCAGCGTTATCGGTGTCATAGGACAGGAAATTTCGTATTCTTCGATTTTTTACTTTACACGTAACGAATCCGTTTCCAGAGAATTATGTAAATTTCGAAAATGGAACAGCAGGGAAACAGAGAAGGCGCCGTTCGTTCGGCGAGGGCGGGCGGGGGCGGGGGCCGGTGTCGCGCGGCCGCGGCGCCCGCGCCCTCACCTCGCCAACGAACCGCGAAGGGATTCGAGAACAGCCCCCCGGAATTATTCGACGAACGTGCCAATCACCATTGTGTGCACTAGACGACCGCAAACCTTACACTTCAATGGGCTTTTTGCGTCTTAATTACGTAACTTCGATATGTTGACCTCATTATTAGAATAATGCTACGTCTGTTTACATGACGTATGCGCCCTAATGTAGTTACCTTGTTCCGTTTACGCTCGTGGACAGTTCTCGTTTTAGCGAATACGCGAGAAGGAAAATCTGTTTTATGTTGTACATAAACGTAATTTCACGCCATGGAAACGATAAAAAAGGCTTATTACCCGATCTAAATTTATTAACATCTATATTTTATCATAAAGTGCAAATTGTCTTTTGAGTAGTACGTACATTTTTTTTTCGATTTCATGCTTACGAAACGTGCGTTGATACGAGGGGTGCGCCAAAAGTAACTAGATATTTTTTTCTCAATAATTTAATTGTGGCAAGTTATACTCTGTAGTAAATACTGTTTATTTACTGATAAATATAAAAGTGGAACATATTTCAATTACTTTATTTTCTTTAAAATGCTTATTTTTTGAGAACCTGACGGGATCTGTAAGAATAAGAATTTGCAACAATTTAACTCAATCTGCGTGATTTTGGGGCTATGACTTATTGAGATTACAAAAAAAAAAAGTTTAAGGCCCCAAGATTTGAACTTTTGGTTACTACTTTTGGTAAGTAGTAACCAAAGTATGGTAGTCCACGAACTACTGTTCTCAATAGATTTGCTGAGTTTAAAAGAGGACGGAGGTTTGAAGATGAAGCGAGGACAGGTCGATCGTCAACCGCAGTCGTTCAAAAAAATTTTCGAGCAGTTCAAAAACTGATCCGAGAGAATCGAAGAATTGTATATATAAAGTTTGAGCGACAACTGGGTATCGGATGAGCAGCGATGAAAGCCATTATTCACGATCACCTTTTTCCGTAAGCTTTGTTCGAGATAGGTGCCGCACAAACTGACCGATAAGCAAAAAAACCTCCAGGTAGATTGGTGCCGATTTATGATAGAAATTCAATATAGGTGGGAAAAAAACGTGTACAATATAGTTACTGAAAACAAAACATGGTTATATAAATAGTTATATAACCATGTTTTGTTTTCAGTTTTCAGTTTCGACAATCGACCGTTTGGGACTTTGGAAATGAAACAATACGAACAAAATGTCGCCGTATGCGAAGAAGACAGAAACAAATGGTCGCCACGCTTTTCTGTAAGACAAGTCTTTTTTGTATATGGCTATTCAGGTGCTAGCGGATCAAAAAACAGTTAACTCTGAGTGGTATGTGACAGTTTGTGCCCCAGCAGTGTTATTAGCTTGGTGTCTAAAGTCACGAATTTTGCATTTTCTATAAACCATAGCAACGCCACGCCGCATAAGTTCGCCAAAATATTTGATTTTTTAATTAGAATAATGCCTGCCCTAGCTTACCCACCCTGTGGTGGACTAGGACTAAGATGGACTAGGTGGACTATCCCCTAACTTAGCACCGCGCGATTTTTACCTATTTCCTAAAATCAAAGAATAATTTAAAGACAAGAAATTTAAGAGCAAAGAAGATGTACTGACTACTATAATATCCAAATTTCTTAGGTATCTGCAAAAGAGTGGTCAGATGTATTTTACAAGTGATTTAAGCGTATGGAAAAGTGTATACCTACATGCTCAGGGTAAACACTTTGAAAAAAATAGATATAAGTAATAAATACCATAATTATTTAGTATCTATTTTTTTTTACTTATGCCTCGTAAATCAGTGTTTAATGGCTAGTGGATACGTAGGGCTGTGTGTGTATTAGAAAACTCGCGGGTTTGATTCCTGCGCCTACATTATTTCTTTAGCTGACGTGCTTATTAAAAAGTAAATTTTTATTTAGTTTTAATGGTGAATGAAAAGATCGTAAGAAATCTTTAAGTATGCGAATAAAGCTCAGTAGACTCTTCAAACGAATTATATTCACGCGTATATTATATATGTGTTTTTCTTAGAGGACGTGCGTGTCCTACAATGGAGCGTAATAAAGGTTGTACGAGTGTTCACAAGAACATAGATTACTGAAAACAGCTATATCTAACCAATATAGATAGCTACTGAAAATGAACAGCGCCCTTGTAAACTTTTCTAATTTTTACCCTAAACATAAAAAAAACTGGTAACTTTATTAAAGAAGTAAAATCTAAACTAATTTCAGAATATCTTAGCTACGTCACTATATTTTCTAGATTTGCTAACAATCTTATCGCAAGTACTCTAGAGAAAACGTTTTAACTTCTTTAACTTTTATTGGACCTTGGCAGAATAATAAGATAATCCCCTAAACCGTAAGAAATTAGCGAAGTTTAAATAACAAACATAATGGAAACACGGGAACTGTCACTGCTCTGGGACCCGCTGCAATAATTCTTAACAAAAAGAAACCAACGCTGGGCGAAATTACAAGCATGTTTTTGTGCAGGTCAAGTATTTTTTTATGAATTTTGCGGTCTATTTAAAATGCAACAGTTGAATCCATATTATCTTTATAGAACAATATTTTCTCAACTAATAGGATTAAGTTTTGTTGCAAACAGCTTCTCGACTAGATTAAATAATAAATGTATAAATTTCTATTTGTCGATATTCATCGAACGATAAATTATTCGACCCTCTAGCGAATGGTTTTCATATTTTTATTGTCCGTGATATATTACAGGACGTAGGTTTTACAATTTACTTAATAATCAGAATAAAATATGCTTCTATATAATGCATACATGAAAAATGTATTTCACGTCGCACAAATTATAGTCGAAATTACTAATTAGTCACAAAATTAACTTCACCCATATTTTTTTACCTTTATCTTGAACAAGGCTTTAAAATTATTATAATGGTTACGTTAGGGATTTTTCGAACGGAGATTCAGAATGGCGATAACACAGATGAAGATAAGATTTCAGATTCTGGAGTGTAATTTCATCTGAATTAATGTTTAGGTGTAAAACGTTCACCATTTTGATAACAGGTTGTTGATTAATTAGGTGTAATATACTATGCTTTTTATATATTTACAGACTATATTTTCAGAGTAATTTATGGATTGAAGCATCCAAGTAAATTTTACTGTTACAGAAACTAAATATACCAATTTCGTTAGCGATAAAAAGAAACCTTTGTTTAATTTTCTGCTTTCTCAATAATCTTGTTTGTACATACATAATATTGTGATGATGTTATTTCTATCTCTGAAACCCGTTCAAAACCATTGTAACGGTACCTCATGTTTTATTGCTTTTGACAAAATCTGATCTCAAAATGTTATTTTAAAATGTATGCCTAAAATGTATCATGTGGTTCTAATACGACAAATATTAAAAACAAGCGGTCATGACAGATCAGGTCAGTATTCGAATAAAGCGTTAAGGCTCTTGTAAATTGTGTCCATGACGGACTGCTAATATTAAAATGCGGGGTTAAAAAATGGTAAAATTTTCACAAAACTATTGTGTTATTTTTTAGAAGCATAAATATTAACCACATTTTTGATAATTTAATACTAAATCTTATAGTATTCTCAACAGAAAATTAATTAAATAATTGGATTTAAGGTTTAGGGCGTTGTATAGTACATGAAAATTAAACACTCAATAAAATTAAAAATTCTTATTACAAATCCTAAAAATCTTGTTTTTTTTCAATAGCTATACGATAGTTATTTTGTGTTCAACAACCTTTTAATGGATGTGGTGGATAAAAAACTAGCACCCAAAATTATGACATTGGTAAAAAACCAAGATTGATAAGAAAGCACTATATTACGCTACCGCACTTTGTCACGATTGACCTTTATCAATTGTGAACAATATGTCAAAATTGTTTTACTTTATAAATTGTGAAATCTTGTAACACATTAATTTGAGATTTTTATTAATAATTAAGATATTAAGTAAATGAAATTTTGTTCATTTTTTCTAAACTTCTACTTTTCGTATTTTTTGATGAGACCTGCCCGAGAATGAAATGTCCCCTTTATGAACTAGATTTAATAAATCACTTAATAAATTATATTTAATTGGAATACAATCAAACTAGATATTTAAAAAATGAGATGATATCATTTTAATTCATCGTGATTAAGTTCAAATGATATAAGATAGTGAAAATAGCGGTTGTTTCGTCGAAGCAAAAAAAGTTTGAGTTCTAGAATGCGGGTGCCATAAATAAATATGAAAAGGGTTTTACTAAAAACGTATATGTACCAGACAAACACAAATGGAATGGTTAATAAGATTTATATATGAATTATATATAAAAGTACTCTAATGGCGAATTCGGGCATTGTATACATTTTATTACAATAAAACAGAATTTCGGTACTTCTATTTTCCTTAAGACTTTTTCCCGCTAAGGAAACTGTAAATTTCTGTATAATTAAGTAAATTATTGCTTTCAGTTCCACTTTATAAAAATAAAATTTCATCAGATGCTGACGTTTTGAGGTTCTAGGAAGCTTTTTTGACCATTTTCAATGTTCTAATGCTTATGTATGTGGGTGAATATCTTTTTAACGAATGGGTTTATTTGATTCTAGACAACAAGACATGTGATACTTTCAACTTCTTCTGTTAATTTATAATAATATAAAGCAGTCAAAAAATACAACATTACTACTACGTACAATCATTGAAATGAATATAAATTGATTAAAAATATTTAACTTTGAGTGTAAGATCCTACTGAAAGATTTAAAAAAAATATATTCATAACAGTGTTTATTTTCAGATAAAGTGAAACTTAAGTGGCTTCTTGTCATTCTGAGAGACAATTAAAGAAAACACATCTTAAAGAAAAATCCTAATTTCTTACGTTGCCATAGGAAACATAATATAGTTGCGTTAAAATATATTGTGTAATTTCCTCAAAGTCTAATGCAATGATTTATAGTACGAAATCGTCTTAACGCAAATCTGAATCGCACTTGACTAGTACAATAAAAAATGTCACAAACGAGGATGCGTGCCACTGTATTAACTGACTTCCATTGCCAGTAAATGTTACAACAGAACTGTTCACATGTTATCGTTAATTTGATTCAATTTCAAACTCGTCAATTAAATCACCTACATGCTCATGGATCAAACCTGTTACTTTCTCATTTTGAAGAGTTGTTGCTGATTATTACCACCGTCACCGCTCCGACATAAGCCATATATAAGCTCTTAGTAAATGTTATTCAGGATTTTTCACTACGAACTTCTGAAATTCAATTTTTACCGTTATTTATTTTTTTTCTAATTCTATATTGTCATTATTATTATAAATTAAACATACTATTAAGCAGCCGATATATATACATTACATCTTTCTTGTTGTCACTAAATATTCCTTCAGAAAACCCTCCTGTACGGTTTCTATAATAAAGAAAGAAAAAAGAAGGAATAAAAAGCAAACGCTCGGGGCAAAAAGATAGCGACCTTTTTAGAAGAAGTAAGTGCTAATTTAGCACGGCGAATTGAAAAAAGACTGATGAATTCGTGGAATATTTTTAAGCTCCTTTGAGTCCCTTTGCGTCATTAATTTAACTTTTTGCTTCATTTTACCGTAAACTCGGATTTTTAAGTGTCGAAGTCTTTACAAAGTGTTTTCGCCTCAAAGATTCGACTTTGTTGACTTTTATTTCTTTATTTTTTGTCATGATCACTGGGCCCAATGTACAGAGTAATGAAGCATGAGATTAAAAAGATGTTAACAAAATAAATAGACTTTTTTTTTGTCAGTCTATTTGATCTTCATAATGCTCAGTAGTAGGCACTGTATCTTAATTCGTGTATCTATCCATTTTATATAGATTTGTTTATTTTATTTTTGTTACACCATACTTTACAATTACTACTTTAAAGATTTTCGCATAAGAATGATTTTTTTTTATTTCTTAAAATTAAAGTGGGGCGGTTCAAGGAGCAGTGAAAATTTAACGGCTGAAACACATGAAGTGTTTAGGAGACAAATAGAAATTTTTATAACACAAACACATATTTGATATATCTTACTTTTTCAGCATATTTTTTTGTCATTTGTGACTTTGACCTACGATATTTCAAAGTTTTAGCATTTCGTATAGAGAGGTTAAAACGGTATCCTAGGTGACATTCCAATGTCTTTACGTGTTGGCTGCTTTTCTTACTTTTGCTTCCTATATGAAAAATACTGTAATAGATATTATTTGACTTGACCCAATACCACATCATATAATTAAAAAACTTATATGATTTCGTTATCTTACAAGGTTTGATATATAACACTACGAGAAAAATAAAACGAACTTTCAGGCGTTTTTAGTTTCGAAGTAAATAACAATTTGTTAATTTTTTACCACTTTCAGACTTCTTGATTTGTAAACTTTTTTAAGTTTTTACTTCCATAGGTTTCTGATATTTCTGATATTCCTAATGCAGAGATATTTATTTGTACTGAACGATTTTTAAAACCAAAGGTAAACAAATTGATTTGTTCACCTTATTTTACTTTTATATTTCTCGTTAGTAAAATTTCATTCAATACGTCATAGATGCGAATTTTCTTCGCATACATCTCTTTCATACTTCAATACTTAAGGTATTTATAAATTTATATTTTGCATTATAAGCCGATTTATTAGTTATAATTTTCACAAATTTCATCTTTATACCTAGAATGGTTCTTAAGGAAACAAGCCCGCCATGGACGGACATCGAAGACATTTACGATTACGAAAAACGGACAGTTCATCGGACACGACGAACGACCCGTTTTTCGAGCCATGCGCACTCGGAGCGTTCAAAAGCGAGACCGGAAACGGTTACACTGTTGTTGTTTGTTTATTCATATCCGTCTCCGATAGACTGAGCCAGATTAGAGTGGCGGCGCGGCGGTCTGTTTTGTTTTGCACTAATTTAGTTAATCACTCTTGAGGTGGCCGTTTCTGCGCGGGCGCGGCGACGTGCTCGCGGCGCCCACAATAAATTATCCATTGTTAAGCCGGGCGGCGTTCGCCGAGCACGGTTTTTGTTCAGATTCTTCCTCCGATCGTCAATGGGAAATTTATTACCTCCCCCTGCTGAATTCAAATATGGCCGATTATATCGGCGAAGTTAAACGTCCACGGCGCCCGGAGGTGAAATGCTACCGTCTATTTTATTTTTACAGCACGGGTGAAATAGGAGGAATCGACTTTTATCTCCGGTAATTTCCTCGTCCCCTCGCGGCGGCGGCGGCGGCGGTCGCCTTGTTTTTCAGAGGCACTAAAAGTTTTTCCGAGTCTTGTAACTTCTGCTTAGTTGCGAGTTAAGCGGGCACATCTCGCAAGGGTGTCTCAGGTTATTAGCGATCCAGAAATTCCCTTTTTGTACATAAGCCGAAGGGGAAAAGTGAATTCAATAGCGTGTGACGTGATTGACGACCGTAAAGTATGATCACGATGCCGACCCTTTTGTTCCTTGATATAGCACGGTCTCGTGTGTAATCAATTTTTACGTCTCACGATCCCATACCGTCGTTTCCGATCGAGCGTTTCATACTTTTATAAAATCGACATACTCACTCAAGTTTCGAAGTCGGCCGACCTTCGAACCGCGTCTGAACTAGAAGAAGAACGACGAAATCGATGAGAAACTTTGGACATGCAGAGAATTTCGCGTAGCCGCCAAGAGTTCCTGTACGTAAAAGGGACACAAATCGCGTAAAAACCTACATAATAAAGGGGAATAAAAGGTGAGGCAATCATGTTCTATTGAACCTTTATGTTTACTTTGAATAGGGCCAGATCAAATAAACGTGTACGTGAACAGGTCGAAGTCTATCGGGCCCGGGGTGAGCAACACGTGCGGGGGCCGGGGGGGGCGGGGCCGGCGGGTCGCGGCCCACGACACATTTTTCGCATCGGCCGCCTTCGTGCGCGACTCTTGAGTGGCGCGGGCACATCTATCATCGCTCACCAACCCGTGACCCTACACTTGACACGGAGATATTTTATTCATGTACTAGCTTTCGCCTACGACTTCGTTTATATTGAAGACGCTGAATAAATTATGTTAACGCGGGTTTGATAGCTTCCCTTTCTCCTCTGATGTATTTATCTCATTACATCCACGAAGCGGTGTACTGACATTATATATACATAGTATAATGTACATATATTGCGAAAGCGAATAGAATATTTTTATTTGTGAATTGATTTTTTGTGAATCAATTTGTTGAAATTATTGAAAACATGGTTGGGGTAGAGCCATGCTATGGTCAACTTGGCTGCAGTACGAAAATGGGCCTGCTTGACCGGTGAGACGCCATACTCTCTCAGAATATATACCTGAAGTAACAACTTTCACTGTGCTTTGTCGTTCAGTGAATGAGAGTCCCGATGGCCCACTCCCCTCTCCATCATTCCACTCCCGTCTATCTACCCATTTCCCTCTCCATCAGACCATTTCTCCCTCCATCAAAAATTCTATTTCTAATACCTAAGAGACCGGCAACGTGCTGGTGACACCCCTGGGGTTGCAAATGTCCATGGACGGCGGTAACCACCTACTCTCTGGTGTTTTGCATGCTTGTTTGCCCCTCAAAAACAATTTTGAAATAGTAATAACGCACAGGATTAAAAATTAAAAATGGGCGAAGATTCTTCGTCTATCTGCAGTTATGGGGATTACAGTTCAAATCCTTGGATTGAACGGAACTCTTGTCCAACATATAAACAAAATATGTATTATTCTATGGTATCTTGATATGAACAGTCTAGCCCGATTCCGATTTCTCGTGCGACATGAATACCTCCTTTAAATATAATAAATCGTTTGAACAAACAAATATAAAAAGGAATTCGTTCATTTTCTGGGTTTAGTTTACATTAATAAAAATAATATTCTAAAATGACATTACTATATTCTTTTTCGGAGTTCGTAAAAAAAGTAGTTTAAATTATGGAAATATAAAGTTTATATGGTACTTTACTAATTAAAATATTATGGAAGTTTGTGTGACCTTTGGTCATGTCATCATTATGCCAAAATTCTTACAGCATGCGATTGTTATACGTGTTATGTAAACACAGCACGTATATTTATGAAAAAAAAAAAGTAATTTTGCTTTAATATATTTTATGGTGATAGACTTATAAATTATAAATACAAGTTAGAAGCATAATTAGGCTCACACGCATCTGGATCTCCGTTATAAAATACGCTCAAAAATTGATGGTTATAGAAAAGTAGACTTAGTTGAGAAGGCGCACTCGTCAATCTTTATTCTCCTTCATTCGTGGACAGAATCTAGTGCAAGGCGCAGTAATCGGACTGGGTGGCGTCCAATCGGAGATGACATACTTTAATTATTTCTTACTTTCGTCACCCCCCGGCAAACGCACTTCCCATCATATTCCCGATTCAGATTGAGCGGTCTATGAAATCTCACGCCGGGCTAGTGCGGATTACGGGTGGTTTACGATGGTGTCGGTCATCACTAGTGTGATGGCAACGCCACTCGTGATCGAAATCCTTTATTTCTTATTTAACAGATGTACTTTGACCATATGCCCCATCATGAATTAGGATTTATTCCTGAATCGATATGAGGTCAAAATAGATGTCGGAATCCGATAGAATCAAAAAGTTTAATTGGAATAAATATTAAGAACGGTATCGGGACTCATTCTAGTCCCGAGATTACCAATTTCCCAGAAATCGAAATCATAATTGAAATTAAAATTACGTTTAATATTAGAGTTGAGATTCGGATGAGATGCTGAAAGATTCTTCTTGTTTTTTTTTCATTGGAAACTGAGAAAAATTCTGAAATATTTACTATTACATGGGAAATAATATTCTGAAACTCTCTGAAAAACACCCTAAGACCTAAGCGACGTAACCGGCAGCCTGAAGGCTTTAATGTGACAAATTGGCATAGGGATACAGTCGGCGTATGGGCGTTCTTCACAGGATGACTTTCATATAGGTCACGAGCCGTCGCTACGGATTAGGACCTCGAGAAGACACCGGCGAGACAGAAAGAGCTTCGTAAACATAACCTTTTTAGTTGTAATGACAAGGTTAGTTCTAATCCAGTTTCGGGAATACCTTGTTTGTTGCGATGAGCCGCTCCATTTGAGAAGCAGGACATCCCGGACGGCAATTAGTTGTGATATAAAATATAATTCCGATTAGAATCCCACATGAAATATTGCTTTCAAGATAACGTATATTTAATAAGGGCAGTATAACTGTGGCTGTTTAACTTCCACGTCCTTTTCCATATAAACGTTTAATTAAAATAAAGTTTTATTTTAATGTTTGCCCTTCCTTTTGCGGACACAAATTTAAATGTGTGCTCAAAGAGTAGGCTCTTTGATGACGGGAAAACTTTTTGGGTGATATCCACTTGATTGTAAAAGCCGTTTAATCCCGAACGGTGCCCTCTAATCCGAGCGTACAGGACTCCTCCTGTTTTGGAGTGGGGTTAACGTCATGAATATACAAGCATTTAGTTTTGGTAGGACTAGTTGTATTTACTATTTAAACTGCTCCCACTACGCGGCATGTTGAGGGCGTTCTTGTAAGTAATTGGCCTAATATAAATTTACATATTGTTAAGCCAATTGAGTCTATTTTTAGGATTGCATATCTAGAAGTAAAGAAGTCTATAATTTCACCTTGTCGTCTGCCCGTCCCGTCGTATGTTACACCATAGACTTATAAATACATCATTTTTGTCATTGAATTTAACGAAATTACGCAGTTGTGTTATGTGAATCGTCATATAATTACAAAGACAGTAAAGCGTCGCTTTCTATACATCAAAATTGATACTATATCTATTGTGTGGGATGTCGACGGACATGTGATTAACAATGCATTATAGATTTTCAATTAAATTTTCCATTTCACTCGAATATGTGGCGGTTTATTAATTTCAAAGTCCTTAACTTTGTGTCTCCCCTTTAAATTTTCATCCACGTATTTTAAAAATCGGAAAATAATAGTGATATAGATTTGTAATAAAATTCGACAAAAATTAGATTAAAAAAAATTACTTACAAATTTTTAAATATTCAATTGTCAGTTGCCAATATGAATCTAATAATTAGTCCATAAGGATTTTAACATTACGGGTACCTAAACAATTCAAACATATATTTGTGCCCACATCATTTTAAATTATTATTATTATATTCGTTAAACTTAAACTTAATGAGACGGGTAGGTATCGCATTACAAATACAATATTAAAAAAAATTATTTCTCTTTCGTTTCGTTGGCACGGAACCCTGGATGCAGAAGTCGATTTTCACCTTGGCGTTTCTTTTTCGTGTGGAATTGATTTTTTTTTTTGATCATGAAGAAATATCAAATGAACGAGCATAAATAGAACGTATATTGTACACACGTAAATAAGATTGTATATGACATGTCATTGTATTTTATTGATATTAATCATAAATACTGTCATTTTTGTTTCTATTGTCTTTATTTTACATCAATGCCACTATTGTTGGTATTGTTGTGTTTTCTATCTCTGTTCTATTTTTTGCTATTAAAAACACGCTAATTTTTCGCTTTGTTACTAATAGTGGTTGTAAAACATTAGTACCTTTGTCGAACTCTTAACAATGATATTAGAATAAACGAATCTTACGTACAATTTGGCCAATGTTAATGATATTTTTCAGCTCTCTAAAACAATACGAGAGATACTATAATACTATCTTTCTGTTTAGGACACAGTGGAGCTTTTCAACTTTGCCAGCACTGAAATTAAGTTTTAGTGAAGCTCTTTTGTGTTTCATAAGATAAAATAACGCACACTAACGACAAAATCATGAGAGATATAATAAATTGAATTAAATTTAGTGCAACTCTTTATAAATTGAACGTCATTTGTGTTTTTTTTGGTATAAAAATACTATATAGCTTACTATATAGTATTTTTATGCCAATTTATAAACGTTCAATTTATAAAGAGTTGCACTAAATTTAATTCAATTTATTATTTCACAAAAGCGTGATGGGTTTTATCATTTTCAAAAAGGAAAACAAATAGTATATTCTATGTTCTCTTCATCTTATACTCACTTTAGTTATATTTAACTCTGTTTTCATACATAATCCCTAAAATTTAAGTTATAAAAAAAATAATTTAAAAAGTGCTATTAAATACTGATCTATTTTAAGGCGGACGAAACCGTTAAGCCGGTTGATGGATGAAAATGTTATTTTTCCAAAAAGATTTTTCACAAAAAGATGGAATCTCTCAAAACTGTCTCCTGAACTTCGTTAAACATATCGCGCTCATTGCTAGTCTAGTTGCTCCGCCGGGCAGAGCTCTGGAGTTATCGAGTTAATGCGCCCAAAACCTCGCTACCGACTCTAAGAGAGTTATGACGTGCTTTACCTCCTTTGTGCGATGCCGTGAGGTAATTCTATTACACTAAATACATTCAGCGGCTTGCAGGCTACGTGTTTGCGATTATATAATATATTTTTTATTGTACGTATATGAATATTTTAATGCATTGATATTTCCTTTAAAAATTTAATTTGGTCATAAAATTATTCCTTTACTTGTCTAGAGAGTTAAAAAATATGTTTACAATTTGCAGTTAGAGAATGATGTATTAAACTATACAAATATCAGATGATTAAAAATGTTATAGTTTTATAAAAATCTAAACAGTATGTACGCATATCATAAAATGTATAAGAATATAGAAAATTTCTGTCATCGTGTTTAACTTAGATTTCTGCTGTATATATTTTTTCATAAATAATTCTTTGCATCCGTAAGCTGTGTAATTGGTTTCTTTTTTATAAAAAATAAAAGATATAATTTTCGCTAAAGTCCAGCTCGGATTATTCAAAATTGTTGCCACTGTGCACACTCAAATTAAAAATATTAATATTTTTACATCAATCGCTGTATGGATTTTTATTATTGTATACAATTTTCTGCTATTTTAAACATCGTATTGTCATGTTAGCAGCTTGGTCGGCGTTACGATAAAAACTATTGTATTGTAATAATTTCGTTGCTATCACTGAAAATTACAATTTTCGAAGTCGCTCGTCAACGGAAAGAAAGGAGCGCGATAAGAGTCGGTAACAACAGTCGAGGTGTTCGAAGGAAAGTAATTTTCACTGTCGTTCATCTCCGAAATTATCGAAGTTTAAACGAATGCCTTTTCGTTCGAGCCGCCCGCCCGCCGCCCGCCCGGCGGCCGCGCTCGCCCGCGCCCGGCGCACGCCGTGTGCCGGCAGATCATTATTTACACAGAACGCTATGCCGGCACGCTCATTAATGATGTTATTTTTCTCCCGCCGAATTGAGTTTTGTCAGCCGCCGGCCCGCCTTATCCGGTGCCGCCGGCGGGCGGTCGAGAGCTCCCCGGGGTAAACATCTATGAAGTGCTACTTCGTCACCTACCACTTCGTTTTATTATCATTCGCACCTTAATGCGGACGTTTCCTTTTTACGTTTTATCGTCCTTTGTATGTAATGAAAATATTGCGTTAAATTGTTACTTCGTGCGACTGGCGTCGATCACAAAAAAATTGTCGTAAACGGAGAACGTATTCCGTATACGGTGAAAATTTATTTCGAAGACATATATATGTATTGCCTTCGAAAGTTGTTGTGGCAAATTACTTATGGCAATTAAGGTTTATTGTCATCCCTTATGAATTCAATGTCACATATTTAAGCAGAGCTTAACTTATTTCAAACCTTAGAGGTATTTTATAACCTAAAGCTGTTATCAAACTCTTAGATAATGATAAATGTGTGACAGGGACTCCTCGAGGGGTGACAATAAATTTTAATTGCCGTAAGTAATTTGCCATAAGAACTTTCGAAGACAAAACTGAGCCCGCCGGAATGCCCGTGTAGTCAGAAGGCATTATTCGAAATTAATTTGCGTCCCGAAAATTCGTGTGCTCCTCGAGCGGAATCCTCGGCACCCGAGTTATTTTCGCACTTGTCTAATATATGTGCTCGAACATTTGATATATCGCTTCCTGAGTGTGAACCTATAAATGTTCGAACGAAAGTATATTTGTCATGTCATCGAAAGTATTGAAATAATTTCTTATATAGGAAACCTAAGTAGCGGAAAAGTGTATCCACTTATGGAATACTTTGTTATTATAATATTATTTGCTAAACAGCTCGGGAAAAGTTTTTTGTTGTTGGCGTAAACATTTATCGAGCACAAGAAATGGTATCTCTCTTTGTCGGATTTCTGTACATCGAAGTCCAATGCGTGTCTTAAATAAATCTTATATTAATTTACAATGTTTTAGATTTAATTTCATGAAGTATTTAATTCATTATTGTAATCCGGAAAACTGGCGGTTCATAGTTTGTGATTCTTAGGAAGGTTTGTACTTATTTTTCGTTTTCATGACAATTTAATGTGTAATGTGTACGTTAATTAGATAAGAAAAATGTAGTTTGTGATGGTTTAAAGTACGTTCTGGGGTATGAATACACAAAAGACTTGCAGAATTATTACAATTGTGGTCGCAAATACAACCTCAAAATATCTCGGTGAATCGTGCCTGTATTAATGCATCGGTTCGGTTTCAACTGTTGCATTGTAACAGACACCGACCGAAAGCAATGAATCAAAACTTGCCGCGATTCGTTATTTATGTTTACGGAGCAGAAGGTGAGATCGGGCAGTCGCGGCGGTGCGAAGTGCGGACCGTCGGCGCGGCGGCGCGGCGGCGCGGGCGGCGCGCGGTCGCGGGGCGTTACTACGAGAGGCGTGATAAATATGACGGCGCTGGGCCGCGGGCCGCGCGCCGACCGCCGCGCCGCGCTGTGGCGAAACTCCTTTCCTCTCAGCTTTAAAAATGAGAAATGTCCTCGTTTTGTACTAATATCTCGCGCCGGAGATATTTTTTGTTTCTTCTTACGGACGTGAATTATATTACTTTCGCCGTCGCATGTGGCGAGATACGCGATATTGCCGGGCGCCATTCTTGGCGTTTCAGCCGTTATTTATTACAGTCGGTTCGAATGAATCTTGATCATTATTAAGACTATCATGATACACGTTGACATTCAATACATTAAAATTTTTAGGATACCATAGACCGATGACTGCAAAACAGAGACATTATTCTCACAGTAAGACTTGGTCGTCTGACTGTATATTACAGCTGTGTTTCTTTGAGACTGCAATTGCTAGAAATTTGAAATTGTCGTAGATGTAGAAATGGGCACTTTTTTGTGCTAAAAAAACTTTCTTTTATAGCTAGATATTAAATGAGGAATCATTTTTTTTTCGAATCCAAAAAGTTCTTCACTTCATAGATGAAAACATAAAATTACAAGTATATTAAAATTTTATCATTTACTACTCGTTCGTAAGGCGGTTTTTCCTCGAGAAGAATTAGTAAGCCACATCAGTTTAACTCATTTCAAAATTGTTTAAAACCTGTACTGAACTTGAATCTGTAAGAATTGGAGCTACTTTACATCCGTGAATATTTGTTCTCTGATTGTTCAGATATTCTATAATACCATTTTCTACCTGGTGATTGCTTAATGAAGTTCTTAAATTAAGACAATAAATTTTGTACATCTTTCACACACACACACACAGCTCCCGATAATTTTACGTGGTCGACCAACATCTACACAGATTACATTTTTATATCCTGTATCGAGGTTACGTGTAGCACTATTTATTTTCCTTACGGATTTCCTAAGTTTTTTCTTACACGTATTAAGTTTTTTTTTTTTCCATATAAATTGAGAGGCCAAAGTTTAGATTGCGTTTTCCTTAAACTTACTTTTGAGAGATGCTCTCGATCCCAGATCGTAAATCGCCGAAACGGCCCGCTTTTGCAGCACGAAAACTCTATCAGCATACGCGGCACGTCCCCGGAGCAAGACGCCATCTCGCATCTTGCTCTATGGAAGCAACCAAAATAAACTGATTTGGCGGTTTGGATATTGAGCAAATTTTTTAATTTTTTTAATTGCACAAGCAGCAGAGCTAACCGATTTCGGGATCGTACTAATGCGCGGACTCTATCATAGTCCATCTGTAAGGCGTTTTTGAAAAGCGATATTTGTTTATTCTTTGTACAGATAAGTAAAGAAATATCTTTTAAAAAGAAATTGGAAGCTGTGTGAAAGTAAACTATATAAAAAGCTGAAAATAAGTTGATGGTGAAAAATCATCTTATCAAATATAACAAATATTTGCAGTCGGAAGCACGAAGTTTATCTTTCCTTACTTGCTGTAACTCTTGCTATATGTGTCTTTGCTTTAAAGTTAAATATTACGGTAAAATCAAATCTTTAATCAAAAGTTAAAGAATATTACATATAAAAAATTCTATACCACCTTTTTAAACAAATTAAAAAGTGTTAATTTGCCTCGCGTTTTTAATTTCAAATCTTACAAGTATTTTAATAGCTATTGAAAATTTACAATGACAAATTTTCAAGAAAATCTGTTAGAGGTTAGAAATCTGTATATGGTATTCTTTGTCATGAAGCTGAAAGAAATTATTTTATACTTTTTAGTCTGTTTTAAAAACGTGGTATATATATATAAATATATATTATATATTTTTATGTATATATTATTATTTTTTTGTTTTTAATGTCGTGTGAAATTTTATAATTGGTTTGGATGACATTGTCTAAAATAAAAATCAAAATTTTAGAGTTAAAGCAATTTTTTTATTCTTCTTTTTCTTCCATATTTTCTTGCATTGTCATCCGATTCTGAGCCAATTTCAGCAACATCTTCTTTTCCTTCACATTTTTCGTAGATTTCCAAAATTTCATTTCTCATGGCGGAGCTTTTCAAAATCTTGCTAAATTATGTTCTCAGTAGTCTAATAATTTCAGGAAATAACATACGTATAAGATGTAACGCAGCTTGTCGTCACGGGAGCGCCCGCTATCCTCAAGGTATCTATAAAACTCGCCCAACTTATTCTTCGTGCGATCGCTTTAGACAAGTTTGAAGATGAACAAAATGGGCCGGTTACTTTAGATATTGTGATTTTTTTGATTTTTTTATCAAATAACTTTTAAAAGATAGGACTTAACTTGGTTTTGGAATTTTTTTATCTTAATTCATAAAACTATGTACATTGTAAGTAATAGAGAGAAATATATTTCCATTTCGAATGCCGTATGGCATCTTTTAAATTAGCACCCAACTCTAAACTATGTTTAAAATTTCAACAAGTTTTTCTTTCTTCTTACTATTCTTCTGCTTTTCGTTTTTTCACATTTTCTTCGCATTGTTATCCACTTCTGAACTATGTTTAAGGTTTGAAGGTCTAATTCATCAGGAAGATGAAGGAAGTCGTTTTTACACCTGAACACCCAGACAAGGATGCGAGTTAATAAAAACGTTGCAAAAAGAAAGGGCTCCAAAGAGATCTCTACAGAATTTTCAGTAAGACTTAATGCCATCTAAATCCACCATCTGTACCCTTTTTCGTAATTACGATAAAACTAAATATGTTACATTCTTTCTGAGGTAAACAAATATTTTGCATAAATCACGAAAATTCCAATAACGTTACGAGAGTCCTTTCAAATGTCAAAGATGTCTTTAATCGAAGGAGATTCCTGCATCAATTATCCATCCACACATAGTGAGGGAAAACTGTTGAATAGTTAATGTATTGGAATTGAAATACGCGAGCTGTTGACTTTGTGTATCTATTTCAAATATTTTGCTATATATTGGTAGTATGAATATAGACCTAAAATCTGTGGATGTAATTTTTTTCTCATTTCCCATAAATAAACTAATTATTTTATTGATTTTCATTTAGTTCGAAATGATTCAGTACCAATACAACACTTAAAAATATTAATGAGGCGAGGAGCCAGGCAATCTATAATTTATTTATTAATTTAATTGATATATTGATGTTCATTTAGTTTGAAATGATTCATCACAAACACAATAATTAAAAATATTAATGAGGCGAAGAGCCAAGCAATCTACAATTTATTTATTAATTTAATTGATATATGCAAAAGATCTTCAGTTGATTTTAAATTTAGTGATTAAATTTTTTTCTTAACATTTAAATCAATAAATTTAAAATCATGTCACAAACGGGTATAACCTTACACAAAAAAAAAACCTAAACCGGAAAAACCTTCAACACATTCATTAAAGTAGTGTTTCAGAAACAGGAGAACAGGTTATAAGAATTTAATTTTATTAGTAGAAAGGAACTTGATATTCCTTTTTACTAATAAATTAAATTATTGAATTCACGAGCAACCTCTAAATTCGAAGTTGTAAATTGTAAATGAAAAATCAAAACTGTATTTTTTATTTTCCCAGTTGCGGTAATGATTACGTGTCAAGTTGTTTTTATGTTGCTGTTAACTGTATAACTTTGTAACTTACGTAACAGCGTGAATTTTTTTGCACGAATATGGACGATATGTTGTCACACATCGACCAGAAACTTCATCACACTTCTGATTTTGATTAATATGTGTATTAATCAAAATCAGAAGTGTGATGAAGTTTTTTCATGCTGGGCACTTTGGACATACATTTCATAATGTTCGTCTCCGCTTCATAAATTCTATCCATAACTTAATCACAGGATTTTTTTGATTTGAACATCTTAAGAAAATATTTAGTCTTAAAAACATAAAAAAAAAACTAATATTTATACGATCTGCGGATCATGTGGTTGTACTGACCTCACTATAGACGACCGGTACAATTATGTGTACCACATTGAGCTCATACAGCTCCACACAGGCCAATTCATTTGTTCGTTCGATAGCCAGTTCAATGATATCATTACGTTTTTTCGATTTTGAAACATTTTTTTGCCAATATTAAGAAACCATCTCAAACAGAATGTTGTCCGATAAAGGAATTCATAATTTATACCTTTCACAGAAAACAGCAAAGATTTTACATCGTTTCAACCAATGCTCTGTCAACACATTATGTCAACATTGCAGAAAATTAAAATAATTTCATCAAAGTGAAATGAAAATGCCTTCAAAATCTATTTAAATAATTAGTGTATTTGGAGCCGATTCCAGCTAAATATAAATAAGACGCAGTAATGTCTCCTTAGAAGGAGGAGATAGCAGCTGTCTTTCTGATTCAATGCTCAACGTTTCATAATAGTCTTTATAGATTATAATTTCTTTTGTCTTTCTTTATCTGTGCTTAACCGACTCTAATAGCAACTAATCATTTAAATAGGTATTTGAAAAGGTTTTTTATATTATCTATGTAAAATTAAATTTTATTAAAATTTTTTCAATATATCGAATAATTATAACTCTATAATTCATCTAGATACTTTGGGTGCGGATGAAACCATAGTAAATAATTAGCCAGGCTTCTGCTTTTTAAGTACTTTCATACAGAAAAAGTACAAAAGCAGGTTCGATCCCGATTATATTGTCCGGTGGCGCTTATAATAATTCCAGGGTCTATAAGTTCGTAGTTGGCGTGCAACTACCAAATTATTCTTACACAAACTATATAAATTATCCTCTTTAAAGTATAAAAGTTCTACAAATTATGCGGATCACATTCGCATTCACTTCCACATTAAATAATTCATTGAATTTCTGCTGTCATCGCTAAAGACTTTCGGTGTATCACTGCTTATTTTGAATTATATTAATAGAATGAAAATATGTAAGCAGATTAATAAGTAATTCTATATATGTTAGTTTTTACTAGTAGCCCTTGAAGAGTTGTTTCTGTCGACATATCGAAGTATTATGTCCTTAACTTCTAACTGTTACGAAGTACTATAACTTCCATTATTAACTCCGTAGCATTAAAGTGTGACTCACAAGCGCAAACACATGAATAACTAAAATATATAACTAAATTATTCTGTCAAACTACACATACACTGTTTAGAGTATTACTCGATTTCCTCAGGATTCCATCATCAAATTCTGATATAGTGATTATGAGACCACCTCGAGAATATCCTTTCAAACAAAAAAAAAAATCCAAATCGATCTACAATTTACGAGTTACCTATCATTAAACATACATAAAAAAATATCTACAGTCGAGCATAGAATTTCGTTTTTTCTTTGAAATCTTTTAAAAATTAAAATCTATTTCTAATTTTTTTGGAAGGAAAGTTCTGCATATTTTGATGACCAAGAACTGACCAAAAAAACTGACCAAGAGCATATCGGACCATGCTCATTATAGGGCTCCGAAGCCATTATTACAAATAAATGCACCACAGATGAAAAAAGTACGTTGTTACGCTTTTTCCATGTTTCCTGCACATAATAGTTATAAGCACTTTAGTCACCAGTCATCACTGTCTATCTATCACTATTAAAATAGTGTAAACTAAAGTGCATCAGCAAAAGAGCGTATCTTGGCACTTAGGTCATTTTGTTGAGACGCTCAGTTTTTCGGCAATAACTCAAAAACAGTATATCTCACGATGTTTAAAATAATTTTCGTTAAAAATATATATTAAGCGTTATCTTCTCCATCTTAGGGAGGGGGGGAACAATTTCCGAAATTATACACGTAATTAGAAAAAATTTTAAAAAATCTTATCGACTTTGATATGATTTTTTTTTGTAGAAATTTGTAGTAGAATATCTATTTTATTCTAAACGAAATTATACATTAAATCATTTTGTTCGTTAGATTTGTTTAGTCAATTGCTATCAACTTTATAATACCTATTCGGTAATATACGCCTTTTTCTCTATTTTAGTCATTTAATTTTTTGATCTGTATAAAAATTGATTGTTGGTTCGAAGATGTTTATAAGTTATATATTTGGGTCATATTTAATTATATTCTACGTGCCAACTAACCCCATAATTTCTTCTATCGGATGAGCCATTCGTTAATCCAAATAATCGCTAAGATTTCTTGAAGTAGACTGTCACTTGCAATTAGATTCGCGACGCTGCTCCCATAGTAGTCTGATGACGTCAAAGTAATAAATTAATGTTTAAAGTATGTAAACTGTTGCATATTTTTATTTAATGTAATTTGTTCCAGACCCGAAGAGCGAAATTTTGCGATGTTCACTTTTAGAATATGAAGTAGAGTTTTAAAACGTCATATAAATACCTGTATTATACTGTATGCATATATATTTATCCATAATAGTTGGGAAGCCGTATTTCTCTTATCATGCAGGTCGGTTGTGGCGAGCCGCTCGGAATATTAGATTAACGCGGTTAACGCTCGTGAATACGGCGGAACACCGACCGCGCCGCAGACAGCCGCCGCGGCAGCGCCCGCCCGCACCCGCAACCGGTTATCTCGGGCACCCAGCTGGCGCGCTCGCCGGCCCGGCGCGTCGCGGCCCCGACGCCGCTCCCGCGCGTCCCGTTCGAGCGCGTCACGCCACAAATCACCGCGACGGCGCACCCCTTTTAAACTCTTTTTAGGGCGTGATTTATTGCGTCGTGAAATGCGACGGTATTATCCTCATTTCCTTCTAATCCGCTTGTGAATTATATTGAAAGTTTCGTGTAGCGCACTCGCGAAAGCCTCCAGACATTTGTCTCCGGCGCCCCTCTCGCGGATCTAAGCGGGTCCCGTAAAAATGTGCCTCGTAAATATTTTGGTCGCCGTTGTAAAGTGTGTCGATGAATCCGCGATCCGAAGTTCCGGCGAGAGAGCTCGCCGTACGCCGACGGCCGCGGACCGGCCGCCGGCGCCGATCCGCGGCAATTAGAGGCGACACGGGCCGGCGTTCCTCGCGGACGGTTTCGAGGGTCGCCCGTTGTCGGCGCCACTCCGCCTTTCGGACCTGTTTGTATTTCGTCCACGATTCTGAATATATTACAAGCGAGTGTTCAAATACACGTAAAATATGGAGAGAACTGATTTAAGAGGTCCCATTGAATGGCGCACTTAAAGGGCTTTATAAAAACATTCCCGGCGGCGTCTGCGCCCGAAGTATTCCTATTTTGTTGACGCTCGTTGGCGCTGGGGAGACGTGCCCCGAAATAATAAAAATAAACATCCGCTCAGATGGAGAAAGGTAACAAAATGTACTATTAGTGGACGTTCGATCAATACATAATATTCACTGCTCAATTTTGACGCCTTTGAAAATATTTGCGATAATATTTTCGGAACAGAGTTCCTTAACGCAGCTTGCGGTAGGAGTCGACTGGTGGAAATCGTGACATAACAGAAAAACGTTACGCCCCCTCCATGCGACTAAGTTAACACTTATACATATGAAAGTGACATCTGTTACCGATTTCAATAATTACAAAAATATCTGCCACTCTGAATTGCTGATGTAATGCACAGGTTTAACACTTCCCGACTTTAGCTTCTTCTCCTCTACGTTCCTCTTTTACGCCATTGCGACTCTTTCGTGGCTAACTTCACAGCGATAGAGTTTCGTGCATTGTACTGTACATGATTGTGCAGATCAATGAACTTCACAGTCTTTGATAAAGAAAACAGACGGCGCTGTTAATTATTTTCATGACGCCGTTACCAATATGTTAATTTAATGAATATTATTTTTCATTTAATTTAATAACTCTCAAAAGTTAATTTATTGTATTTGGCCTGTTATTTATTGTTTATGTAATTTATAATTTACTATTTTGTATTTAATTTTTAATAACGTAATATTTTTTCTTAAAGTAATAAAAGAAACTGTTTATTTTTTTCTTAATAATATTGAAATAATAATAATTTTATTTCCATAAATAAAAAAGATATTAATTATAGTTTTATTAGCATCCCTTCATTTATTTTTTTTTGTATTTTTCATTTTGTCGCCCTCAAAGTTTGTTAATTTATGTTATTGTTGCCAATTATTTAATACAAGTTCGAGGGAAAAACTTTTTCGTAATTTATATACAAATTTAAAATAATATTTTCATCATATTTTATTTACATTTAATTATAATACGTATGTGCTAATTTGTTCAACAACTTGCTGCTATTTTGTAGGTAGTGAAATAATCGTATTGCTGTACAAATTTTGGGACTTTTGATCAAAAAATTGCGGCTAGTAGTTTTGACAGTCCTTTCTTAATGTTAACTTAATACTACCTAAAAAAATCTGAAGAGAACAAAACAGATGACAATTGAGGGTGCAAAATCAGGGCTGTATGGTGGATGCATTAACACTTTTCAATCAAACTCCCTCAATATTTGCTGAGTGGCCAAAGATGTGTGTGGTCAGGCGTTATCATGGTGAAAAACCACACCTTTTCTGTTGATCTATTCTGTCAGTATTTTTCCAAATTTTTGCTTGAGTCTCATCAGCTGTTGGCAGTAGAGATCCGATTCAATGGTTTTGCCCGGCAAGTAAAAACTCATAATGAATAATGCCTTTTTAATCCCACCATACACATTGCATCAATTTATTGCGAGTTAATCCGGGTTTCGCTAGTCTATGGAGCTTGCGTGCCTTTTGACAATGATGACAATGGTATTTTTGCACGTTCTTGTCGTAGGTAATCCATTTTTCATCACTAGTGATCAATCTTTTCAAAAACGATTTGATTTTATTACATTTTAATAAAGAATCGTAAATGACTACACGATTCACTAGATTTCTGTCAGTAAACTCGTGTGGGACACAAGTATCGAGTTTTTTTATATATCCAACTTTTTTCAAATGGGTTAAAAATGTTTTTGGTTAATTCTCAGTTTTTGAGCAATGTCGTAAGAACTAATATTTTGCTCTACTTTTTCCAAAATGACATCAACTTTATCCGTAATAGGTCGACCAGAGCGAGGTTCATCTTTGACATCAAAATTACCGGACTAAAAACGCTTGGACCAGTTTTGTGCTACTCTCACTGACACGACATTAAGTC
Source organism: Eumeta japonica (assembly GCA_005406025.1). Taxonomy (NCBI): domain Eukaryota; kingdom Metazoa; phylum Arthropoda; class Insecta; order Lepidoptera; family Psychidae; genus Eumeta; species Eumeta japonica. Next base: position 137,241 of record BGZK01000609.1, on the reverse strand, counting down.
CGTAAATATCCCAATTTTTATCGCGGCTTGTGTCGCATTTTTCCCTTTTTTGTAATAAAACTTCAAATGTGTCAAAATGTTAGATTCACTTCTTTTGGTGGACAGAAAAACAATAGAAAAATGACAGAACACCATTTTAGGGTTCCGAGCCAAAATGGAGAAAACAGAACTCTTAAAGCTTTGTCATGTTCGTCTGTCCGTTTGTATGTCACTGGTATCTTACTCAAAAAGTACCAGATGTATAATAAGGAAATTCGGAATATAGGTGTTTTGCTTAAGCCGCTACTTAATTTCGTAGTTAAATAACAAAAACAAATATTCCTAGGGGGGCACTCCATACACGTAACAGAAGCTGAAAAATTTTTTTCAGCAAATATTAACGTATGGCACATATTTCAACAGTTTTTTTAAAAAAATAAAATTTATTTGTTAATGGAATATTTTTTGAAATAATCGCTTTGAAAGTAGCAGAATATGTGTTTCCCCCCCTATATTTTCCAAACTGTTTGTCCAATAAACAATGAAAAAATCACGTATATAATGCTTAATAAATACATTCAACGAAAATTATTTTGAACATGATTGAATATACTGTTTTTGAGTTATTTCCGAAAAACTGCGCTTCCCAACAAAAGACGTAAGTGCTATGAAATTAGGCCCTTTTGCTGGTGCACTTTGATTTACGGTACTTTAAGAGTAATAGTTGATATACCTACTTGTTTCTCTAGTTATATGCGACTAAAGTGCTTATGCGTATTATATGCGGGAAACATGAAAAAAAATGTAACAACGAAGTTTTTTTCATTTGTATTGCATTTCTTTGTAGTAGCGACTTCGAAACCCTACAGTGAGCATGGTCCGACATGCTCTTAGCAAATTCAAATTCAAAATATCTTTATTTCATAGGTTACAAAATAACACTTGAAATACGTCATAGTTTTTTTGAGAATTTACACTTTACCGCTCGTTCGGAAGGCAGTTTTTCCTCAAGAAGAACGAGCAAGAAACTTAAGGGTAGCTCTTTTCTAGTTTGCACATACATAGCCAAATCAAATACGAAACCATTAAGAATGAAACAGCCCGGTAAGAAGTCGAGCCGCTTAGGCGCATTGATTTTTGTCTTCTAAATATTCAGAAATTGCATAGTACCCTTTTTTACTGAGTGATTGTTTAATAACACTCTTAAATTTATGTAGGGGTAAATCTTGTATATCTACAGGAACTTTATTGAATAGGCGCACACGCAGCCCTCTAAATGAATTTGAGACTTTATTTAGTCGACTAACAGGTGAATTCAGTTTATTTTTATTTCTGGTATTGAGATTATGTCGACTATTATTTCTTTTAAACATTTCTAATTTTTTTTTTACATATAATAAATTTTCATAAATGAATTGAGATGCCAGGATTAAAATTCCATTTTCCTTAAACTTATTTCTAAGGGATGTACGAGGTCCGAGCTTGTAAATTGCGCGAACGGCCCGCTGCACGAAAATTTTCTGAATATCCGCGGCGTTTCCCCAGAGCAAGATACCATACGACATCAGACTATGGAAACAGCCAAAATAAACCAATCTGGCAGTTTCGACGTCAGATAAATAAGAGCCGGTTTTATATGTTTCTTTTTTAAAATGACATCTATTTAATGGTATCAAAAGTAGCTAATTATAAACAGTGCAACCAAATAGAGTTTACTGCAACTTTTTAGTTACTAAATATGAAAAACCTTTTTACCCGACCTAATAGACAATTGCAAAAGGAAACATGGTATAGAAACATAATTGATGTAATATAATGCATCTAATTATGTTTATAAGACAATCATTTTGTTATAGAGTTTTAAGGTGACAGATCGACCATGACAGCAAAGGAGTTTTCTGTCGATCGATCCGACACTCTCCAGCACTACCTACTTAACCAAAAATAAATTATATTAAAAAGTAGAAAAGATTTTTTTTGGTTAATATATTATATTTTTAAGTAAAAGTTAAAATATAAATATAAGTTAAAGTATACTCGTACACCGCACTGCAATTACCGTCTGCCAGGGTCTATTATAAAGGAAGAAATGACTTCCTAATGCGTAGACTATGCATTTGTGAATAGCAGCAAAACAATAAAGAAATCTTTCAGAGCACAGAGAGCGACCGCTCGCTCGCTGACTCGACGAATATCTTATTCCATTGTTGTTATTTTATTAGTGAATTTATGATTAAGACACGATTTAATAAAAAAAAATCTTAGATTAAGGTGGTACAATAGCACCGAATGTGTTAGTAAATGCAAAACATGGTTTGAAATAAATTCTTAAACCCAGTTTCAAATTAAAAAAAGTATACAATTATAAAATACATTAGTCGATAAGTTATTTCAGGTGCTGAAATCCGTAATCGTTTCGCTTTCGGAAAATATTATCATCGCTATTTGATGGCTGGACTCTAACACCGTAGGCTTCATATGCCATTATCTGCCACGTACGGCAAAACTTTGGAATGATCTATTGTTAGCGGTATTCCCAATGAACTACGACCAAAGGGTCTTCGACAAAAGTGCATTTTCTTCTCATAAACACCGACAGCGCACTGGTAACTCCCCTAGAGTTTGTGTGCATCCTTAGGCTGCTGTGACCTTTTACTTTGTAGTGTCCCGAATGCTCGTTTGCTTTTTAAAAATACAGTGTGAATATTGTCTTTAGAATAGTCATAATAAAACTCTATCAAAAATTTTGATGCAATTTTTCTTTTCCAATATTCATATTTGTTTTTTGTCATTGGAAAACAGTTAATAGGTAACTATTAATAAGAAACGTTAATTTCTTTTTCGAAAAATTAATTCTGTTTTTTATTATAAATTAAAATACGTTAAAACTCCTCTTTTTGTCACGTGCATTTAGTTCAAGAGCTCATGACACATTTTATGAAGTGTTTGATTCAGGTACAAATATTACAAAATAGTATTTATAGGTATGATATTATATGTATATCTGATTAAGACACTATTAAAATTTTAGCGTGAATCTATGACTCTTTTTTTTAATTTTCATAATCCAATTTTGAGGTATTTTGGTTTAATATTAACGCGTCCAAAAGTGTCTGCCTTATTTAATATCAAAATCAACTTAACTTTCGACTAATACTTGTTTGCTCCTGAATCAATTTTTTTTTATCATTGTAAGTAGTTTACTATTTTTTTTATTCTTTAAAAAAATTCGTTAGAATAATAAATTTTTATTCTTCTTCCATTTTATATGACATATCAATAAATAGATTATATTTTTAACTGTCGTATCACCTGAATAACGTAGTTGTAATTTAAGATGTTAACTAACATTGTGCAATAATGCTTCAAAATTCTGTGGTCATAAAAACTATTTGTAATAACGTATCATAACTTAGTATCTCATGTTATTAGTTAGATACTATTATTTTATGTGTCCATACCGAATATGGTTTCGGAAGTGATTTTGACAAGTGTGCTTTAAATTAATGGGTTTCCAGGAGTTTCAAACCTAAATTCAAATGATTTAGGTACAACTTCGGGGCTGTAAAGCACGCAGATTCGCCGCAGATTGATGTCCCGAATTTGCGTACTACATTACTGAAAGCAAATCGCGAGCGAAATACGTTTCGGTACGCGACATGTCCTTTAGGGAAATTATAAAAATGAATTTTAAGCATGTGTGATATCATATTCTGCGTTCCTCTTTTTTTTTCGTGTACTCATTTCATGATCTCAGATGAGAAATATCCACAAAAAGTTAATTGTATAGAAGGATTATAAATTATTAAGTTATACTGCGTGAATAATAGAATGATAGAGTTGTAACAATCCGTGACACACCCCACATTGTTGCAAATATTTGATAAAATGTTTGATTTTATTCGCAATGGAATCATAATAATGTGGTCATGTAAACGTGGATACACGAAATTATTTTTAAATGTAGACAATACTTTCGAATGAGTTGGTTTCGAATATTGTTCTGTGACCACAGGCGAATAACCATGTTTTAATTCAAACTAAATTAAAGCAAGTGTTCATTAGAAAGCGCACGTTACTTGTCATTCACGTACAATTGCAGTTTTGGACGTAGGCATGTTTTAAGAAGGCCGACAATATTAACACTTGTTTTCACACAGAAATGATTTTCTTATCATATATGTGTTCAGTATTACTTTAGTAATTATGGATTATGGCGTTGTTGTAAATGTAATCAAGCAAAAATTATTGAGTTATGATTAATTCATGGAAGAAAAGTGGAAGAAAACCAATAGTTTCATTTCCAAACAAGTTTTATCCTAGCCACAACTGGGATCCTGTTTTCGAAAACATTAAGAGTTATTACTCGTAACGCAGGTTTGCCGGCAACCAGTGTAATCAGTGTAATCTGCCTGTAATCAGTGTAGTTTACAATCAATGTTCTCAGCAGAATATTTTACGTGATAACGTCTTATAAATCGATGAACGCCGGCTGTAAGCACGAAAATGACTCATTGTCGCGTTCCGCCTGAGTCGAGCGTGCAAGCGAGAGCGCGGAACGAGCGATCTCTCTTCCACTCCATCAGCCGATGCGTCCGAGTACAAGAGAGACAGCGGCCGCACACAACCTACACGTGAACAGTTTTGTCAACTGTTTATAAAGTGAAGTGAAAAGTTAATGTGGTTTTCATTGTTTACTACAACAATAATTGCGGCAAGTGATAATAATTCAATTCAATTCATATAAGTATCCAATTTTTCATCAATGTTTTCTTATGACGTTATCACGTAAAATTATCGCTCGTAACCCGAATTTACAGACAACCAATTTTTATTAACAACCTCTCGAGTGCGTTTACATTCCGCTTGAAATTTGACGTACGACTGAAACTCGCATTGTCTGAAAATAAACATTTGATCACGTAAACCTTTGTATTCCCGTAACGAGCACCGTAACGACACCTTTCGATAAAAAAGCCTTCACGCATTTCTTTGCTACAGCAAACAAACTGCGGTCTCAATTCAACACGGATACGAATACTTTGTATAATAATCACGTGCTAAAGCCGTGTTATGTCGATGGCTTCTTTGATTTGAATCAGTCGCGGGGTCGCCGACGACAATATCGAAATCTGTCTCCCGACTAATAGATGGTTTGTTTTAGGGGATGTTTAGAATTTTTGCGTGCGCCGCTGCGGGCGCTGGCCCGGGGCGGCCGGCCCGCTCAAACAAAAGACAACAATTTGCATTTTAATTAGCTGATAACCGAGCCGCCCGCCCGCCGCGCGGCGCCCGCTGATTTTGTTACAGAACGATGCTGACGCGAATCATTCTACGTCGTTGAAATAAATGAGACCAATTAACTTTTATTTTATGGATTGGGTCGGGTGACTATATTTCAGTTTTTGTTTATTTAATTATTATAAAATCATTAGACTTTGATCTTTGTTGGAAAAATACAAGCTATATGTATTAAATATTGTAATTATTATGTGTCCTAAATTCGATAAAAACTTATCAAGATATGCAATCATAGCAACTTATATACTCTTTTGAATCGTTTAAATAATCCAATGTTTTTGAATAATTTTAACTTTTTTTTATGCATTTGTAAAAGTTTATATAATGTTTGTTTTATAGTCCTCAAAAAGTAATACATATCGTCGAACTAGTCGAATGATACAAACACCGAAGTCTCTTATTGTTGCCAAGTAAATCTAATGTAGATTAGCTTTAGCTCGTTTTCACAAAAACATATTGTACTAAAATACGTATATTTGCATAGTGATAAATTGATATTTTAATTTTTTGCTGCTTTCAAACAACGAACACTATACTGTGAAAACATTCTTACAAACAGCATTTTAAGTTGCTTGCAATCTTCTTTTTGTATTTACATTTGACTTAATTTATTGCAAAGGTATTGAACGGAATATCTAATTAATATAAAAACAAGAATAATATTATTGTACAATGCGCCATTATAAGGTGGTAGTGTCAAAAGATGACCATTCGTAATGCTTTTATTTTATTATTTTTGTGCGTTATTTAGTCTCTTTTTACATTTATTTTATAATACCTTTGCGGCGCTCTGGTGCGAGTCGGAAACTTCTAATGATATCGGAGATTCTTGCGCACCTTCCCGGACGTGCGAATTCCAGCACGATATTATCCTTCACCGCTAAAGCGTCTAGTAATCGATGTTCCAGTCTAGACACACGAGTTGGGGAAACACTCAAAGGTCCAAGACAGCATTAAATGTTGCTTCCTACGTCGTAGGCGGGCGTGCTGGCTAGGTACGTCAAATCCGCGCACTTATCAGTGCTGTCGCCGATAACAGAAACTTATTTTATTTTGTGACGAATAGAATCGCAAGCGCTCGCGCCGTCCGTGTAACGTAATATGGAGAGGGAAAAAAAACTCCAATAGGCACCTACATAAATCACGATCAAAGTCAACATTTCGACGGTGAAAATTAAAAAAGTTGCGAAAAATTCCGCATGAGTTATTGTTTCAATGTTCACGCCGCGTGCGGTTTAGACACGGCAGAGCTTTGTTTCGCGAGGCGATAAATTGGAAACATTGACGGATGCTCTGTGATTGATTCATTGTTTTGAACGCGGACGGAAACGTAAGTATGTACCGCGACAGACGGCCGTTTTGATTTGTCGTTCTGACATAGACGTTGACACTTCGCATGTCCCGATAGCGTCCAGCGAGTGAACTGGTAGAGGACGATGCCGGTGTCGGGACTCCGTGCGGGCGCGCAGACCGATGTGAAGTGAAGGCGGATGTGATGGGCCGTGATGAGGGAAGGCGCGCGCGAGTGACCCATGGCTAACTCCGCGGACCTGGGCCTGCTCGCCGCCAGCCTGCTCCGGCTCATCATCGGTGAGTGTTAGCTTGGTCGAAAATGTTGTGATCAGCGCGGCGTTTAGAGTAAGAAATCTACCGTAAGCGGGGTTCGATTCCCACTCACCTTGATTCGTTTATGAAAGACAAAAATGTCAACCCGACAATTAGAATACCTCATTAACGTACCTGGTGCTTATTTATAAAACTTTGTTACTAGTGTTTTAGATGTGAACTGCCATAATGTTAGGTATCGTACATATAAAATCTGAACTTTGCATTTTTATGCTGAGTTTTTTATGCAATTAGCACTATAACATTTTTACTGCATTCGTATGAAAATCGGATCTTATAACTGGCTAGACACTAGAATCTTATAAAGTCTATGTGCCTATTTAGATATTTCTCTAATTATATAACATATTTTGCATTAACATATTAATATCCCGTCTATGATTAATTTCATTATCAAACGCATTATCAAGTGCCTCCATACTGGAGGTACTAAAATAATTATAACATTACATAACAATTATCTATTAATGTTATGCCAAATATTATAAAAATTATAAATTATTTATATGCCATTAAAATATTAAATTATTAAACTAAATAAAAGTAAAACAAATTTGTAATCAAAATTTCTTTATTGTACAAAATTTACTGTTCCATTCAAATAATAGGAGCGTTGTGTTTCTATTTTGTTTTGCGATTTGTCATGGTCTTGTGATTAAAATAGGTAAATAATTGTTATTTTAACGCAGCTTTGCAAAAATTCTAATATGTTATTCTACATCTAAAGATTGTAGGAGTTACATCTTCGACTTCCATTTATCATCTCTTACAACTAAGGCTTGTCATGATTTGATTTTGAAATCATATCCGGATTCATCTCTTGTTTGTAATATACTTCTTAAGTCTTTTCTTATGTATTTGTTCCTACTTGATTTATTTTAAGTTGGTATCACTTTTGCCAATGGCACGTTCGAGCCAAATAATTAAATGTATCTGTTTATTGCTTCCGTTTAAATATATCCTCTAGATGATAAATTCTAATAGCTAAACTTATTAAAAGCAAAGCGTTTCTCCTTAAAAAATATTTTCTACGTCGGAAATTTCTTAAATTCTGCCTACACAAACATAAGTTTGTGTCATTTTTCAATCTTTATTTTCTAGAACAGTATACTATGCGTAGATATCAGAACTATTCCATCACATCGCTTTTCTCTCATGCTCTTAGAATTGATTGAAATATTATTTCTTAAATGCACTTATCATCGTAAGCGTAAGTGACAGAAATTATGATTATGTAACATAAATTCACATTTTTCAAGAAATTTTTATAGTTTCAATTTTTTTAAAGTTATCATTTCGTCAAAAGAAATTTCAACATTTTGTTCGGGATGAAGGTCGCAAGATTTCATAGCGAGAAAGTGTGTCGCGTATCCAGCGAGACTCAGAAATACAAATTTAGGAAGTCTCTGCCCCGGGAATGCTTTTTATTTGCAGTAATTCGGATAAAATTAATTCGAGGGAAAGGGTCTTCATTTTGTAACAAATATTTGAATGGCGTAAATGAAGTTTCTCCTTTTGTCGTCGTTTTCGTTTAATTTTTATAACAAAGATAGGAATAACACTGTTTATTACTATATAAAACTATAAAGTTTCCAATATTATAAAAATAAATAGAAACAATGTTTAAATCATCATTTTTAGTTTTTTACTATGACAATAAAACAAAATAAATTGGGAAGTTATTGTTTTCAATTCGATTTTCGAAAATTGATTTTTGTCAGATCTTCATGCTTTAGAGGATTCCTAGTAAGGAATCTATCTAATCTAGGGACATCTGTAAGCTGTATATATATGTGCGTTTGAGTGTGTGTGTTCGTCCATGTGTGTATGTATGTGCGTATGTAAAGCTGTCATAACAATTGAATGGATTAACTAATTGAAACGCGATTTACGGCATTCTGAAGGAAACTGCTCAACTTAGACTTTCTGAACAACCGAACCAATTTCGCCAAATTTTCAGAATAATGTTTTTTAAAATAACTTTTAGCCTCTTCTACCGATCCATACCGAAATCTAATCAGCTCTTTTCCTAAAACTGTTACATAGATTAGCGTAAATTGTATAAATATCGGTCGATTTCTTATCAAGCGATATGATTGGAGAAATTTTTTTTTTAAATAATTATATTATTTCTTAAACTACTTTACCGATAAATTTCATAATGTAACAAGCTGTTCTGTTTGAAAATCAACGTCAATTTATACAAGCTGCATCAAAATCAGATCATTCGTTCGAGAGATTTCGTTAGCATTAATTTTGCGAAAAAGTTTTTTTTCAGTAAGTATCTTGGTGGATTAAAGTTTGGTATCAATAAACTTTTTTTTCTTAAAGAACTGCGTAAAATACTGCAAAGTACATTGAAATCGAAAAACACATACGATATATCATATCGTAATCAAAAATAAAGAGTAGCGTTTTTTTTTAAAGAAATCCAAATGTTCAAACATTTGGATTTCTTTGGATTTGGATTTCGAAGTGAATAAAACGTATAAGATTATATTTTTGAGCTCAGAGTGCTTACAAAAGCGTAGAAAATAATTTTTAAGTTCAAACTTAAATTTTTATAGACTTTGAGCTTAAAAGTAGGAAAAAGTTTCAAGAATGTGCTTATAAAGTCAACGGTTTTTTGAATTTTTGAGCTCTAAAAGTTTAAAACGGGAAGTTTTAGGGATGGCCTGGGTCAGCCGCTTTACAGATTTTTTCTGTATTAAGGATACGTGAGAAATGCTCCTTATAGCGAAATTAGTCGAGTATTGATTTGTTTTCGTCGTAAGAGTGTACGGAAACTTTGTTGTTTACTTGAATATTCGTGCAGTAGTCGGCAGTGGAAGTCGTTGCTTACCTTAGCAAGTCTTAATCTCGCTAATGCGCCGCTCCGAGTACGCGTTTTGTCGAATCGTTGCAGATGGCAGCACTCCTTTCATACTAGCGGCATTTTGTTCGTCTAAGTAATACCTTATGATATAATTTTCACCTTTTTGATTATAATTATTACCAAAACTATCGCAATGCATTATATAATGGCGTCGTATAGAGACAACGTGACGGTAATGATGTTATTGTAATGATAATAATATCGTTATTTGTCTTAATATAAACAATATCTTGCATATGTTTGGTGACTTTTATTAAATAGATATTTGGCATAGTAATTTATAGGATGTAGTAGATTAAATTGATAATAGAAGGTTATATTGTACAAATGTATAATTTTACGTAATGTGGCATGTAATATTATATACAATATTAATTTTGGAACGTTTTCTTAAGTTGTTATCTGTCGATACGGTTGTGTAACTGTGCGTAAAATTTTTACGTGTCCACTGCGGGAATATTTTTATTAATTATTCTATAAGAATAAAGTTGCAGGTTTTTATGTTATTGATAAATAGATAAATGCAATCTTGTTAAGTACTATAATGTGTAATAATAAGAACATTAACAAATCAAATTTCAAGAGGCATACAACGACAGATAAAGACATATACAGTGGAATCTCAATAACTCGAATGTCAAGAGAAATGCAAAAAAAAATCGAGTTAACGACTTTTCGACTTAACAAAAACTTCGAGATACATATGACTGTGTCGACAAGGAACAAAACATAACGTTCACAGCTGTTTTACTTCATGAATGTATTCATTCATTGCACGTGTACAAGACAAAAACAATAGATTAGAAGCCCCGAACCCGAACATTCATTTTGGAATTTATTGCTATTATTTCGGGGAATTCCAAGTAAGACGTCATTATATTTTACCAATGACTTACGGAGTCTCCTTTGAATTCGAGTTATAGAGTATAAATGTATTATCAATACTTCGTAGGAAATAACATTTTATTCGAGTTACAAAGTCTAACTAATTCGAGATACCGCGTATTTAGGGGTTCATCGAAAGGGAATGGCAATTTTGACGTGACAACGTCTTAAATTAGGTTGCGGCTGGGAGTCACTTATGAAAAAGTGTAACGCTCGGTAACGTTACGATGAGTCACCGAACGAGAGAGGCCCGCCAATGCCTTGCGTCTCTCTCCCACTCAACTATGATCGGTCTGCCGCATGCGCTAAGAAGTGCATGCCAGCTTGCAAATGTATTGCAAGTTATTGTATGTATATTTGTATATAAATACGTATGTATGTGTAAAGGTAAAATAAAATTTGTTAATATGAAATTCAGTGCGAGATTCTTTGTATAAATTAATGTTTTAAATATAATTCTTTGTATAAATAAATGTTTTAAATTGTTACTATTATTTCATCCTTCTTCCTATACGAATGAATACACATTAAATGATTTTACTTCAAGTCGTTGTCACGAAACTTTACGTATACCTTTACATTTTTCGACTTACTGAGGATTTCGACTTAACGAGATTCGAGTTATTGAGATTCTACTGTACATCAATTTGGAATTATACATGTTTTCTTCACTGGTGTATGATTTTTAAGTTTAACATACAAAGTATACGCTGCATGATTTCGAAAACGTGAGAAAAATGTTATCTACAAAAGATAATGTGATTAAACGAAGGTCGTTTCGACCCTTTAAATGTTCCGGCAAGTTCTTAACGCGCATACCAAAGTTATTCCAATTGTTGTTGACAAGTCATCGCCACGGCGTAGTAATTGAGTTTCGGAGTGCCTTTTCGCGTCATGTGTGGGTGATTTCGAGTAGCAATGAAATACCAAGTTCGGCAACGACAAACTTCAGACTTGATTATTGCTTCGCAAGTGTTATAATTAATATCTACATCGGCGGCGGCGGCTGCGCCGCAGCGAATAGTTCTACATAATTCCGTGTGACACGTTCGAGGCGCGCGGCCGTAACGTGTATGTAGTTCCTGCTACATGCGAAATACCTCAACCGGAGTGTGCGGGGCGGGGACTCGTTTAAAATTTAATGAAATACTTTCGGAAGTATCTCGACTTCCGACCGAAATTCGTCTTATTCCTCTAAATTGTTTTCGCAGTACGGAAAGATTTCGCAGTGGAAAAGGATTGAGCGTGCGGCGCCCGCGCCGTGAACGGCGCGCAGGTCAAGTGGCCGCCACGCGCACTCGACCTTTCAACACTCACCACCGTCTTTGCGTAGACTTTAGAGTTTTTTCGAGACCCCTTTCCTCGCTTTCATTAAACCCCGAACGTATACTTCTCGAAGCTCTTTATTTTACAAATTAATTCCATTTAAAAACATGAGCTCCGACCGCGCCATTGCGACCTATTCCTGCATAACCATAGATATGCAAATATTTTTCTATGTAGAAGAGTGACTACAATCAGTGAATTATGAGAACGCTTTGAGCTGCATACGTAGACGTAGGTGTGTGCCGAAGATCAGGGAGACAAATACGAAGAGAAACAGATAGTCCGAAGTAGTTGTAGCCTACAACCGTTAGCGGTTCTTGAATGATGAATTAAATTTTCGATTAAAAATATATTAATGTTTGACATCACAATGCCTACTTCTATATTTGTAACCGTTTTCTGGGCACTCAAATGGAATACTGAGTCCTAATGTGACTGTGAAGGGAAATAAAATATTGAAACATCTGAAAAAAGCCAATAGCGCGTTCTGCGATGAGTCCGTAATCTAGACTTTACGTGTTTATATTCGGCGCGGGACGAACTGGCCGTTGTTAGGGAGCCATAATAAGAATTGTAGCGGGAGGGAGGGGCGGACGAAGCCGGCGCGGGGACAGACGGGCTACAGGGATTTAATAAGTGCGGCCCGCGGCCCGCCGATCGCCTCCAGAATGTTGATGCGCTCCTTTGTATTTTACTCTCAAACCTCATTCCGGCGAGATGACTCCGCCACAAAATATCATCTGCAATAAGTCATCCCCGGCGGTGATTCATTTTATCGCACGGAGAATTCTATATTTCTGGTGCGCATTCCCTTCGGTGTACACGGGCTATCGTTTCAAGATACATCGATAGCGGAAGACAATATTTTTTCTATTGCTGGCCTGAAAACAGTATGATTTTTTTTTTGTGAATATGAGGTAAATCTAACGAAAATTAATTGTTATTGTCTAACATGATAGAGGTACAGGCGCATTATGGAAATACTGAATATAACGTAGAATTCGGTAAATGAAAACAAATGCCGTTTTGTACTTTAGGTTAGTAAAAATGTTTATCGGTGCCAGTTAATGATATTCTAGTCACGGTATTATATAAATTTTCATAATGTGACATTGTTTCCCCTCGATATTTTGTTGAGTTTGGTTATCTCTTATTTGCTTTTGTGATCTTCGCTTTCATTTTTTCACATTTTTATTTGCTTGCTTTAACTGGCACCGACACCAGAAACAATTAGTCATTTAATATTAAATTGACCACACGACGCCAGGTCCTTGATGCAAATAATGAAGCTACGAAATCTGTCTTTTGACAATCAAGAATTTGAACACGGGGCGGGGGGAGGGGGCGTTACAATATTTTGAATGTTTTGAATGTAATGCCCCCCCGCATTACATTCAAAATAACCAGAATGCATGCACCTCATGACAATTCTAATAAGCCTACACACGGCTAGGATACATTATTTTATTACAGAATTCTGGGGTCTGCCTTCCGGATTCATTATCAGATCGGTTCCACGGTATTATTTTCATCATAACAATTTTTCGCATTTGTCGCTTACGAGTAACTATCTTCATTGAGGTATTTTATCGCAACGTGTGAAATATTTATCATTGAGTTCCGAGGGCCTTCTCTGGTCTTATTTATCAGTTCCATATCACTAGATGAAACTTTGTGAATGCAAAAGCTTGACTTGTTGCTGAAAAAACAAACTCCATACGTGTGTCTATAATAAATTGAATTTCTCTCATTCCTTCATGAATCCCAACATCGAAATAGGATTTTGAAAAAAAATGAGACGACCTGGAAGTATATGTTTTTAAATAAAAACGCCTTTTCTAAATCGGTTTATAAATGACCGAGTTCTGAGGTGATAAACATAAAAATAATACAACTGACTTGAGAACTACGTCTTTTTTTTGAACTCGATATTCATGTAAATGAGTGTAAAATATTGAGTAAGAAATTATTGAACAAATTATGAATGAAATTTAAGAATGGGCTGTGGCTAACATGATAAGGACTGTAATATGCATACACTGTAGTTACAATAAAGCAAAAGGAAGTAGATTTAGAAGTAGACGAAAATCATAGACGTAGCAGAGGCAAAAGTTAAAGCAGAGCTAGAAATACAAGTCCAAACGAAAGCCGAAACGTAGAGAAAGCAGTATATAACAGCGGCCCATTATGCCAATAACAGCGTCATGTAAAAAGTACACTAAACTTCGTTTTTAAAGTTTTTGTTCTTTACGTGTTCTTCCAAACCGTACCGTTGTCTGACACAACTATTCCTCTACCTTCTGTTCCTAGACATTTCATACTAGACATTACTATGCATAACAGAATGACTATGAAAACATAACTGCTATTTTATGTTTTCAAAAACAAGTACCTTACTTCAATTAAATTAACACTTCTCAAAATAACTGTAACGTTTCGTAGAAATACAAAATAAGTGGCGACAGAAATTAATTTAAGTGAGCTTTTTATATTTAGCTTTTTGCGTAATATGCAAACAGCCAATGGAAAATTTTCGTTTAATTTTTTAATCATGATCAGAACAATATTCCACAGGCGCAAAAGTTTTGGTATTGACAGCGTTGGACAAAAATTTTACATTATTTGTAATATAAAGTGAAAAGAATTGGAAAAGTTTCTAATTTACTTTGATGTGAGTGCGGTGTCTTGTGATTAATTTCTCGACGAATTCAATAGACCCTTTTGATTGACGGATTTAATGTAAAAATTTGGAACGACAGAAACATCGAGATAAATATTTTTCCGAAAGCTATTATATGAAGATTTTATTTATTTCACATTCATACATACAGAACTTAATTATGGGTATCACCATTTAGTTTAAATACATGAAATATTTTTTGTATGAATTTATAGATTAATATTCAACTAATTTATAAGAAAAAGAATTCGATTTCTGTCTGAAGTAGATTTATTATATAAATATAGACTATCTCTTAAACTATCAGTGTGTAGTTTAGCCTACAGGAACATAAAACAAATTCTACAACTTTTGTGTCTATTCCGTCGTAGTTTTGTTTTCGCTTATTTTCTTAATTTTAATCCCGATCTCGATTTCTGGTTTTGTATTTTGTTCCGTTTTAAATTTCAGTCCCGTACTTATTCTGCCTTCTGAATCCAGTCTCTTTCTAAATTCTGATTCCGATCTTGCTTTAAGTCCCGATCCTAGTTTATCTTTAGACTTCGCTTTTGATTTCCACATTAACACACTTCAAAAGATGTCGCATGATGTTCTGTGCAGGGAAAAGTGGCGCAACGCGCCGTCAGGTGAATCTCTCAAAACCCTCGCCCTCGCTGCCGTGTTCGATAAAACGCATGACATTGTTATCAAATTTTTTTATATCTAAGACAATTTTTATATGAAAAGAAATTGGGCAGAATTTGTATAAATCATATGAAATTTACCTCCTTATTTTTTATCTAAAAATATTATTTCTCTTATAAACTTTACAATTCCTTTTCTTGTCTTTGGTTTAATTTAGGTAAATCCGTAGGATGCTGATATAAAATCACCGTTATCTCCAAATTTTAAATTTCTGTCACATGCTGTTTGGGCACATATATATATATATGTGAAATACACATAAAAATACACATACACACAGTATGTGTATTTTAGGGTGATCGTTAAAAAATAAATTTCTTGCAATGCCCCTTAAAAAGCTCCCTTTTGATGAAAAAACACTGGGAATTTTTTTTATTTATTTTTTAACTCAAAATAACACGTGCCTCAAGACGGTCTAAGTTAATTTTTGAGCATAATTTTGTTTTTTCTGGAATTATCGTATTAAATATGAAGTAATAATTATTTTAAGATTGAAACAGTATTAATAATGAAAAACCTTCAGCATTATCATTATAAGTGATGAATTTCCAGTTATAGTTTCATAAAAAGTTTAAAATATTTCGTCATTCAAGCTCATGTTTTAATTTCTTTTATATTTTTGGGCCTTTTATATGTCAGTACAGGGCCGGATCTACCATATGGCTTTTTGGGCTTCAGCCCAGGGCCCCGTGGATTGAAGGGACCCCCGGTTAAGCCAAGACAGTCAAAAATAGATAATATGCGAAAAAATAGGTGGACCCCTAAGTAATATTAGCTCGGGGCCCCCTTAACTCACGGTCCAGCTCTGTGTCAGTAAGCAGTTACGTATGAGTTATTTTCATGAAAATGTCTAAAAAATAAGGATGTGCATGCACTGGACACCTTGCTTAAAGGCATCAAATAATTCTCTGTCGATAAATTACCAATAAGCCTAGCATACTACCATCACTACTCATATGCTCTCATATTATACGTCTATGATTTTTATATAGTTTACTTTACAAAATTTATATTAGCTACTCCGTATAAATTATTAACTAGATAATTTTGTAATCAAAACATATTATTTTTCACAGGTATTGTTCTTAATTATTCTTTATTTTTATTTATAAACTGAATGTATGTTTTGTTACATATTATTGAGTAACACATACCGTTAGTAAAGTCTTGCGTTATTATCAGACCAAATTAAATGGAAAGAAATTTGAATTATGAATTTCATCTATTGTTATTTTGATTAGCTATTGTATTCTCGTAAATTTGGGTTCTATAATTATTTATATTTTGGACAAAATTGAATTTATCACTAAAAATTCCTAAAAAACATGGTTATACCTAAAAATTAACTTCGACCATCATGAGGCACGTGTTATTTTGAATAAAAAAAATTAAAAATAATTCCCAGTGTTTTTCATCAAAAGGGAAGCTTTTAGGGGGCGTCATAAATTTAATTTTTAACGACCACCCTAGTGTGTGTGTGTGTGTGTGTTAGTTTGCGCGCGTGCCTATGTGTGTGTGTGTGTTTATGTAGATTTAGAATACATTGTATTCACTACACTTGTACAATGATCGCAGTTTGAGCCGTCCGTCCGTTAGTTATCTCTTTATGACACTAGATGACGTTTTGGAAAACAGCGACCCTTTCTCGGCCCGCTGCCCCTAAATGTGGACGATTTCTTTGCCGTTTAAGATCCTTTTTCCAATAGGGTGAGCATGATGGACGGGTTCACGGCTGCGCTCGTGGAGACACAGATGTCACATGGCTTGATTAGTTGAGACGCCGCCGCTGATGGCCCAATTTAGAGATGGCTACGCAATGAGATGACGTAATCGCTGAGGGCGACCGCCGGCGGCGCGGCGGGCGGCCGCAGCCGTCACGGCCGGCCCACTCGCTTCGAGAACATATCACTTGCGGCACGAGCTGTCATATGTGACGTTGATTATTATCGCTCGGGCAAACTTAAAAGCGGTGCTTAATTAGTAATGTATTATATTACGGGTTTTCGTAAAATATTTTTGGTATTAAATTTTGTAATTATTATTGGAAAACTGATTTAATTATTGAGCATTAATTTTCATTTTCTATTTAGTTGAAACATTTGTGATTATATTAACAGTGATTATCGATTAAACTTTTCATTATTAACGAAGACGATATAATTTGACGAGAATCTCTTACGATAACAAAAAACCCATTATAACTTCTTCATTTTCTGTTTTTCGCTTGTTACTGGAAGTGATTAATGTAGCGAATATGATTCTAATTTAATGCATACGACTACGAAAAAAAAGTTAAATGCTATTTGTACATCAAGAGCTCCACGTCTAATACTATTCTATAAATGTAACCCCTCAAAATTTATGCAAAATACTTTAATACATATTCAAGACACACCGAAATTTTCCATGAAAAATATTGTATCTACTCTAAATTTTATAGCTGTTGAATGTAATATATCAGAATAATAATACGTTTAACATATAACATAACACGAACGTTATTTTGGGTTTTTAAGTTTCAGCTTTGACATTTATAAACAAATATTACTTTTATAGGGAATAATATTACTAGAGTTTATAATAATAATAATAATAAAGTTTAACATTAATATAGCGTTCATCCTTTAAAAATGAAAAGCTTGGACGCTCTGTTAAGGTTTACGCTCAGCTTGTGTCAAACATCCTAACGATTGTGACATAACTCAACTTTAAATTTTACATCGTTAAGAAAGTGTAATGAATTCGAAATAGTCCATTATGGAAATTAATATTATCGTAAGCGAATTTTTATTTTTCAATGTATTTTAATTATATAGGGCATGTTTATATTTTGTTTTTTAAAGTTTTTCGCTGTATACCGCTCAATATTTCAAATACTTCTATATAAGTTATATGCAGATACTTCGCTTTTGGGAGACGCAGTCGGTCACACCATAATTTACTACAACTTTTCGATACTAATGCGTAAAAACTAAAAGCGGTAGGTAGCTTTTAAGAATACATTTTCCCTAAGAATAGTGCTGCAATATGTTAGAAGTATTTTCTACTTCGAATAACGTTCGAAATAAAACGACTTTTTTAAAATTACATTTTATGTTACAAATTAAATCAGCCAAAAAAAGAATAAAATGCTTTTTAAATATCAAGCAAAATCGCAAATATCAATAGAATTTTAGCATAACAATATTAGTATGCAAAAGTTGTAAAACATCCGAGGAATGAGGTCAGAGGCGGGTCTCCTCCTGTTCAATGAACCGACAGCGATATTTGCGTGAAATATGTTACTCGTGAAACCGAGTGAGTCACTTACCCCTACGAAAAATGTGAGATGGCTTTCCGTGAAAAGTTCAAAGTAGATTACGTCTATAGGAAGAAATAATTTATCTTCTCGATCTTTTGTCACGGTACGTTACTTAGGCTTTTATTGAATAAAAATAGGCTTTGGAGAATCAGTCACACGCATATGTGTCCTACTAATATTATAAACGCGAAAGATTATTTGCTTGTTTGTCCTCCTTTCAAGCGGTAGCGAAGTAACGGATAGTCGAGATTTTTTTATAGAATTAGTGTAGTGTTCCGAAAGTGACAGTTTCTTTTTTTATCCTCAAAAATGCATGGATCCCTTGGATAGATCCGGACTTCGATGCTATGATTACCTCTGCTAAAATAGCAGATTGTATTTTAATGATATTTAGAGTGAAAGTGTCTCGTCTTAGAAAAACACATAAAATACTTTTCACTCCAGAAAAACCATACGCTTTCTTTTAAATGCAATGAATACAAAATACATGTATCCAATGGGACTTCACTTTAGGCGAATTTTGAAAAAATGTTATAATATGTTATTTGTGTTTACTATATTTTAAGTTACAAGTTATATTAATATCAAATTTGGGACTTTTTCTGTGTACTATCCAGTACATATTATTCCTACTTATTGTATTTATTTACTTGATCTGACCTGTAATAAAGATTTGTTATTACTGATATTACTGAAAATCGGAGAAGAGATAAAATAATTATCCACGCGGACGGAACAGCGAACTAAAAGCTGGTGGACAGATACGTGACTGGTGTAGAGTACTGACGGTTAAGTTGACAGTCGATCAGAAGACGGAAGTCGTGAGTTGACAAACGTCAAGAGGGAGTTATGGTGTGAAAGTCGTGTATATAGATCATATCTACAAATACGTCGACCTATCTAATCGCATTGGAGTCAATACGTCGTATATGATGTACGTACCCAGCGAGCGTGACCGGGACTGTCTGTAAACGAAAAGCTCAGTTAGTTATTTTTTATATCAATTCTTGTGTTGTTATTGTAACTATGTAATAAATAGAGATGGTTGTTAGTCTTTTTGTAAAGTCCAACATATCAGATGTGTTTCTTACAAATTCGGAAAGTACGTTTACATCATAATAGGAAAAATTTGTACTTGTAAAGATGATATTAAAAGTGACGTAAAATTCAATTATAAACGAAATATTAATCTAACTATAGCTATCAAAGAATTTTCATTAATTATTTTTTATTTCGACTGAAGATCTGGTTTAAATGTGGCCTACAAATTAAAACAACCATGAATTGTCTTTTTGGATCAATGATATCAAAACATTAATAAGTTTCACTGTTTATATAATTTATTTCATAAAAAATTGGAATAAAATCAGTGCGTAATAAAATATTTTTAGAAAGAAAGTATTTCACTGTTTTGTTTTTACCAGAAGAGATAATATCACTTTATTGGCTGCCTTAACCACTACATTCGTTTCTTATAGGTTTTTGAAATAAATTTTTATTTGATGTAGACGATAATTTGATTCCCAATATTTTGTTGACAAACTTTTCTTACGTGCATATGTGAAATTATCTAAATCGAAGGCAAATAATACATATTACTTCTACGATATTAACATGGTTGAGCTCATCGTGAATATTTTTCGGTGTCTTATTAACAGAACGTATACAGTTCGAAATTGGGTCCACGCTTTTATGTTGAAGAAGGGGAACGTAAAAGAAATCCCGTACAAAACCATTACAGATATTAGGTATAAGGTAAAAATAGAAATGTAACCAAATTTCCCGTAGCCGACAGTAATATTTTAACGAGTATGATGGATGTTGTCAACAACAACAGACGTAATGGCTGCCCGAGATTAGGCCCGCCCGTGGCGAAACTCCTAAAGAGTTTGTCCTCATTTTCCCTGAGAAAACTGATCGAACAAAAATATTTGTCTTGCATCACACAAAAATGTTTGTGAAGGCTAAAATTTTCGGGTGTCTTATAAATATTTTTGGCTTTAGCATATTAATTACGGCAGTTTTATATTAACACTTTGTTTCCCAATTATCCGCAATGCATATTTTATGTGAAGTTTCTAACTTTGAATTACTTTGAAATTAGTTTTCGAACTTCTGTTAAGAAACTAACCATTTTCCATGTAATTCAGAAAAATAACTGTCTTCATACCAATTTTCCAAAATCGAGTTTTCATGTCGACCTTTTGAGATTTTAGGAAGCTATATAGTGTTGAATAGTTTTTGTATTTGTGTGCGTGAATGCGCGCGTAAATGCGTGCCTGTTGTGTGTCTATGCGCATGCGTGCGTGCATGTGTGTGTGAGTGCGCGCACGTGTGAGTGTGTGAGTGCTCGCGCGTGTGAGTGTGTGAGCACACGGGTGCCTATGCGTATTCGCGTGAGCGCGTGTAGTGTATGGTGTTTAGGTATGAGAGAGAGAGAGCATGTGCCTGTGTATACTATTTTTTAACAAATTAACCGAATTCAATTACGCTAGCTGCAAATGAAGAGGTTCCACTCCTTTTAAAATTTTTGAATTGCATTGGATTTTAGTGGATTAAAAGGTCTCAAATAAAATAATTATGAAATGTTTTTTTACGTTTCACTTTCAAACTGTTCAACCGATCCATTCTGAAAACAAAAAGGATACTTAAAAAATCTATTAAACTAATCCATTGATTAAAATAGGTTCATGATCAATTAGGTTTGGCCTAATCTTTGTTTTTTGAACTTGAAAATCCATAAGCCTATGCATAGTTTCGAGTTTTGAATTTGAAAATAAAACGAAATTTTGGATCTAGATCAACCACTTTCCACTATTAAAGTAAAGTACTAACTGTACCTTTAGTTATGCTCGTGTGGACTGCATAATTATTGTTTAGGTTTTATTTTTTAAATAAAGTGGGATGCGAATCGTGCTGCTCCCCTCGGTCGCCCGCCGTAGACCGCTGGCTGCTATTTAAAAGATAAAAATGATTTTTGTGTGTCATCCTTGGAATATAGACTTATTCGTAGGTCTTTTGAGATCTACAATTATATAACACATTGATTTGATACATTTCGTATGGTTTACTCGGCATAAGCCATTTAAGCGTCTCATAAGTGTCTTTATTCCTTATTGATTCACGGTCACCGTTACTGTTTATTTCGTAGGGCTGAATGGGGCACAATCATACAAGAAGCACACACAGATACACCAAGCTATTTTCATAGTCCATTAAATGTATTCCTATGGTGAAATCATTAAAAGTAAAAAAGTCTTTAAATGTGTGAACCCGACCTCTGCAATCATCATAGCGCTGACAGCCAGTTGTCCAACGGCATTTGACTGAACATATTTTGAGTGTGGCCAATTAACAAAACTACGCGTCATATTAGGATCTTCCATTATTATTCCTTCATCTTGTTAAGATCTATATAGTATACCAAATGTAAGTTAGGACATCAAAGTATTAGAGATTTCGTGCATTTTGTAAAATAAACAATTTGGTTTCATCGATAAAACTTTCTTTATGAAAACATCTGTTGCGGTGGTTTAATAAACTTGGATATAACTTAAGTTAAACCCAAACCCAACCAAGTATGAACCAAAGACATACTATAGAAATGATAGTCAAAACTATCGTGTTACATGTTACATTGAAGGTATTATCTATGCGAATAGCAGCTTCAGAACTTTGCAACATCATGTTGAAAAATTACAAAAGTTTATTAGAAAACGCCAAATGTAATCTTCTATTTCATACTAGTCAAACTATATTACCATTACACAACTATTTACAAAACAACAAGAAAATTTTTTCTTAAAATGGGTTACCCTTGCAGAAACTTTTGATAATGGTTTATGAGTACGCAAAATATTTGGGATGCATGATCATAAAATATAGAATCATGAAAAAAAAAACAAACGTATTGGAAAATATTGGACGGAAAATTTAGGTACAGGAACCGGGGACCTTATTACGTAAAAGTAGAAATCGATTGCGGTTTCAGAAACGATTTGAGAGTCAAAATTGGGTGTAAAAAAATGTTATTCTTATACGTAATTTTGAGCGACTTTAAAGCGTCAGATTAAATTAAAACTTTGCACACTTATCGAGGACCGATGGCTGCACAAGAATATGGTATAATTGAACTGATCTGATGATGGAGCCAGAAAGTAGGCACTGGAATTCCATCACGGAATAACATATCCTAGTCGTGTTTGAGCTTGTTAGAGTTGTCTTGAGATGTACTCCTACCATGAGTGATTTTCAGGGTTTGATTTTGGAGCCGGAAGGTAAGCACGAGTACTCCATAATGAAACAATGCGGCCTAGCCGTGTTTGGATTTGTTAATATTGTCTTAGAATACACTTTGACCATGATTGGGTTTCAGGGTTTGATAACGCAGTTGGAAGTTTGGAAACTCCATCATCAGATCCGGAAAATTGTTCATAGTCAAAGTACTTCTCAGGACGATTTCTACAATACCAAACACGGCTAGGATACGTTGTTTCATTATGAAGTTCTAGTGCTTACCTTCCGACTCCATCATCAAACCCTAAAAATCACTCATGGTGTGAGTACATCACAATACAACTCTGCCTAGCTCAAACACGACTAGGATATGTTATTCCGTTATGGAATTCCTGTGCCTACCTCCTGGCTCCATCATCAGATCAGTCCAATTTTACCATATAATTGCAATGTCGTAGGTCCTCGATAAATATGCACAGATTTTATTTAATCTAACAACTTACATAAAAAAAATAATTATGTATTCACTTTATACGAAATACGAATGACGGAAAATCGATTGTCAATCTCTTGAGAATTGCTATAGACCAGTTTTTGGTTTAAGAGCGTAATTTTCTAATAATTGCGAAATCCTGATCCCTAACGGTTTTTGAATTGAAATATGCGATTAAATTCCATTTTGATAATTCTATGGTTTCATTGTAAAGGCAATACTCTTAATAGAAAGACAATTAGCATTTCGAAATATCAACTTGGGAATTAGTAAAATAATTTTAAAATCACGAAAAATCAGAAATCGATTTCTTTTAGATAATGACGCCGCGGGAGCTTGGTCTAAGAAAGTCTGAAAATACAAGTGCAGTAAAATTTTTTATCAGTAGAAGCTTTATCAAGATTATAAAGTTTGATATGAATTTAATTAGCGTATTATTTTTGTTAACCTAAACAGAGTTTTTTATGATTGTTTTTAATTTGTTAATTCCTTGAAAATGAAGAATTCTAAACTGTTAGTTTTTCTATGTATCAACTGTCAATTTGCGATAAAATGTAAAACTCATAATGATATCTACATAATAAAAATGTAATTTTCATTAAATTGTTATTATTCGGATCGATTCATACAATTTTCCATATAAATCACACGGGGCACTTTGGTGTTAATTGTCCAAGTGGACCCCACCAGTAACCCCAGCAGTGGAGTATAATGCTACAAAATTATGTTTTTTACACTAAACCTGATTTTTTTTCGTTTACAACTTAATTGTAAAGGAAAAACAAAATTAATTAACTTGCATGCATTTAGCGATACGCTAACTTTAAAATAATTTAAAAATGAATATGTTTTCTTATGTAATAGGTTAATTTGTTTTTTAATCAATCTGCCCCACGCCCTTTTTATGCTATATGTAACAGAACATATCCTTTAATCAGGCCTTATAACACAGCTATAAATTAAAAAAAATGTATTGGTTAAGTGATACGTACGTGCAAAGGTCGTAAACGGACAGAGACAGAGAGACGTTAAAATTTATATGTATGTATATAGAATACGTACTGAATTATTCTAAAACTAATTTTACAGTGAAGGGCATTTATTAACAACTCTGCATTAAACACTATCGTTTAATAAATTTTCGATAAATTCTACTATCAAATAGTTTTTAGTAGCTAAATTTCCATTATAAGTTAATAGGTAAAAAAAACATCATAATCTCAGTTGTAGTTTTATATTAGCAGATGTTCTTTAAAATATCTTATGGTAAATGTTTTAGTTTTTATCATAATATTGTATTGCATATCGACAAATCCAGTATTTTTTTACTTTAATTTCTTTGTTTCGAAGAATTTTTACTTTTATTTGAAACTGTTAGCGCCATCTATGTTTTGGATATGAAACAAGAACGGCGAGTAGCAGCATAACCTTTGCAAAGCTAACATCGCAGTTTTCATTTTTATCTACCCTGCGGTAGATGGCGCTTTTGGAGATACTGTTGAAAACTAGAAGCTTTACTCTCGTTAACCCATTACCGTAAAGATGTCGCTTTAATAAATTCAGCTATTGCGATTAATACGTCATGTTTTTTTTATATTTGAATTAGGTGGAATATCATGCTAATTATAT
The DNA here is from genome assembly GCA_005406025.1 of Eumeta japonica. Classification (NCBI taxonomy): domain Eukaryota; kingdom Metazoa; phylum Arthropoda; class Insecta; order Lepidoptera; family Psychidae; genus Eumeta; species Eumeta japonica. The sequence continues at coordinate 112,226 of BGZK01000609.1, read as the reverse complement.
TACTAATTACACAGTTGTATTAAAGAAACTATTTTTTTTGTTACAGGTAAAATACGCTTGCTGTTAATTTTATCATATTGATTCAAATTGCAACAGACAAAAGTAAGTCTAGGTATTTTACTTAACAAGTAGTATAGTAAGTATTGCTTGATTTTAAGTAATTATAAAAATATGTATCATATATTTTTAACGATGATCTCATAATTTTAAAATATGTTAAATTGTGAGATCATCTTGAAAAAAAAACGCGAATTCCATTGGTGATTACAGTTTCTAAAGCAGATTTCATATCTTTGAAAGCTTTTGCACATGTAATTAAATTTTGCTTTTGAAACAATTTGAAATCTTGTTTTACCACTTCGGAACTCTCGTGATGTTCTATCACAGCCAGTTATAGCATGTAAAAATAGAACAGTCACCAAGACTAATAGTTTTACTTATATAATACGTCCATTATGTATATAGGTAGCGTAGTCATGCATATTATGAAGAATATAACTTTAGCTTTAGCTTTTTCTCAGAAATGGTAAATTTTAAGAAAAAAAGTGTAAGGACTATTTTCGTAAAGAATTAAATGTCTACAATTTTTATCTGAACTATTTTTATTAAAAACTAATTGTTTCGCTAAAACATCTAGAAAAATCATTTTGCGAACTTTGACCTCGCATAAAATTTTTCGCACACACGTGATCGATGGGGACTTTTCACAACTTCATTATAATGATATCCCTAACGTTCATGTCAATTTTCAACTTCTTGGGAATTCATGCACGTATTTACTATCACACTTATTGTCGTTTCAGTCGTCTTTGACTGTAGATTATAATGATATTTTAAGGGTTCTCATATACTCAGAATTTTTAAATATACTACATTTAAAACATTTTTTTTGTTAATCGAAATATTACAATGTTACTATTAAATGTTGCTCATACGTATTATTTGTTAGAAATCTTCTTTTAACCATTTTATTACTAAACACATATAGGTATTGATTTGTTAGTTGCGTTCAGAGTGTAAATTAAAGTTTTGGAATGTAACGATTGAATATGTATTCAAACTACATTTTTGTTTTATTTATAATCGACAATGCAATACTTTATTTTAAACACAAATAGAGGATGTTATAGCACCAAATAGAAAATAAAAATATGTGCTTCATAAGAACTATTGTTTTTTGCAAACTATTGTTTTACAGTATAATTTTAGATTACGCTGCAAAATGCTTAAGTCATCTAAAACAGGGCGAAAAAACAGAAAATGTAAATTTCACGAATAAATATAATGGAATGCAATAAAAGGAATTGTTTTGTCATAGAATAAACAACAATAAACGAATTTCTTATGTTCTATTTGACAAAGCCGTTATATATACAGCTTGTTATACAACATTGGTTAAACTTTAAGGCTAAGCAAACATTAAAAGACTTCAATATACACTTTAAACAACAAACACAATCAAAATATTGATTTTTTTTTGTTGTTATTGTAAGTAAAATTCTAATTACTTATATATAGTCCCCCGTCCGTTTACAACATCAAATTGCTCATTTATTTCTATATATTACGATAATTACCCATTGCATTACAGTAGGTCCAAAATTAGCCTCCCTCAATAATTTGAACAAAAATAACTCGGATTTTTTAAAGGCATTAGCGACTTATAAGTAATTAGTATTGGTTTTATATTTCTATAATTACTTTTGTAGGTAACTAAACACGCATTCCTCGATAGAATTTGACTTGATTTTTACGTATATTTACGTTTTCGATAACACCATAATACTTTATTTATATTGACAATTTTTCGTAGAAGCCCTCTATTAAAATTAAAAGTCCAAACTTTGCTATTTTAGTGTCGGAATGGTTGTGGGAGAGTATATTGCTGCAGTGAGGTATTGCGAATTGATACAATTTAGTATTTAGGTACCAATTATTGTACATTGCTACCCAATAAATAAAGTTCAGTGAAGTACGGGTTGCGGCGTTAAACGACAAAAGAAAAATTTCGTCAATACACATAATACATACTCAGCGGACATTTTAAGCAACGTGGTTATTATGAAAAGCAAACCGAAATCACAAAACTTTTTTGTAAATGTTACTCTTGACATTTATCTGGCTTTGTAGTTGTTTAGAACCAAGTCTGATAATGACAATTATCATTATATATGAAACCATTAACGTGTTTTATATATTTAACCGAACACGTAATTGTTTTATTCAATGACGATATACATAGAGAGCTTACAAGAGACGATTGTGAACTTAACATTTTGCAATTCACGTCATGTGTGACATTAAAATGCATAAAATTTAGATGGTAGTTTAATTGTTATATATTTAACGTAATATTTAAAAGGCAATAAACCCAGTTTACAATGTGGTTTTATAATGATGCACTATTATTGTAATGGAGTCATGACATGTTTAATACATCGCAAAGCTACTAGATGGCGTTGTAGAATGTAAGCGAGGTCGCATCATTGCACTGGTTATCCTGCTACGAACATTCCGGTCATATCAAAGTCATTTTAATACATACTTTATTTTATACGATTGGATATAAATTTAATATATATTTTAATGGTGTTGGAAAATACTTAAATAAAGGTACCTTTTAATAGTTGCATGATAATTTTTGTCTTTGTACAATGTTTGGTTTATTGAACAAATTTTCATAAACATATTGGGCTTCGCTTATAGAGTCCTTACGGGTTTGAACTCTAGTGGAGTTCAAATGAAATCCATATGGGGCTCTTATATCGAAGCATTACCAATCGTGTGTATTATAATACTGATACGGCAACCGAATGCCTTAATATCGGTTCCATATTCTGGACAAAGAATAATAATTTTGCCTCTTAAACCAAAAACAATTTTGTATTTTGAAGTGTATATGACACTTCATGTTTAACGCACTGAATGGGCGGAAAGGTTATATAAAACCCAATTTTAAAGTGCTGTTTTTATTCTAATTTTAGAATGACATCAAAAGATAATCTAATAAAGATTCAAAATCCAAAAGTTTTGTGGATCTCTGTTTCAAAGATCAAAAAAATGAAACTGGCCACTTGCTTTTTCTTTACATTCATTGGTTCTACACTAAAACAAATGTACATATTGCATTTGAGCGCTTTTCTTTCATTAAAAATAATTATTTTGAATTCACATAGTCTTAAAATCAATTTCGACACATTTAGTCATATTGGAGATTCACGAGTCTAACGTTGAGGGATTAAGTTGACTTAAACGTTGAAGTATCCAAGATCCTATTGGATACCTCCATCTCCTATAATTCAAAAATAAATACAAATTATATAAATAATTTCTACAATACGAAAAAGTGAAGAAATGCGTCCATTTTTTCGATAGTGTTTTGCTTTTTTATCTAATGAATAAACATAAAAAATATAAAAGCCAAGAGATCCATCTAATCCATTTTAAAGTACGTACTTTTACTAATTGTAAAAATTTTAATATGAATTTCAATTAAAGAATTCATCTTTAATTTTTCTAGTAGGTAGAATATAAAATATTATATGTATCACTCGGTAGAATGTACGATTCCCAACTCATTCGATTTAACACCGTCGCCTGCGGCTTTCTTATCAAATTGCATCCTTATTGGTAATTGTTCACTTTCATCCCTTGATGAAACATGGACTATTACGATAAATAAGCGATTTGCCCCACTGTATTCAATTTGAAGTGTACAGCAAGAATCATTGTAGATGTTGAGTGAAACGGTTACGTAAAAAGGAACTATTGTAAGGGGTTATATAGCTAATTACTACATAATATGAATAACTACGTACCCATATATGTGTGTATTCAGTCATAATTACCCGTTTAAAAGAGATTTGCATATAATTTAGTTTTAGATGGTGCACAAGGATGAAATATGCTCTATTTTTTAAGTTTGAACTCTATCAAAAGTTAGATCTCCTGTTAAAACCGCATTAAATTCTATTAATAGTTTTCGCATGAGACGAGAACAAATAAACATGTAGATAGAAAAATGGACAAAAATTGAAAAAAATATTGTTTTGTTGTCTTTTGCACTTATAAAGTGTTCCTGAGTATTATATACCATAGACATCGGTCAGTTGCAGTTTAATTATACACATATGTCTTTTTTCCGATTTTAAGATTGGTTATTTGATAGACGAAAACATACACGCCGTATACATTCCCTCATTCGTAGGGATTCCTTTGGAGCTTTGCTAATTGGAATTCGAGAATACAATAAACCGGATTTTAATTAGACCCTAACCCGAAGGAATCAATTTCACGCAAAATGATGTATCACACGCGTGTAGGTATTGACCCCGGAATTGAACTTGGGCATATATCATTATACATTTTAGGGTTCCGTACGCTCGATAAAAAAGAAAGTTTATAGCATCATTGTTGTGTTTGTTTATCTGTCCGTCTGTCATAGTCTGTTTTTTCGAATCTACTGGACGAAAAAGTTGCGATTCGGTACATACACAGATTTAAGCGATCAGTTATTCCATTAGTTACATACAAAGAAAATATATTGCAATTCTATCTTTGCATATGTAATGCAGGGACTTGTCGATTTTCTTTAGGCGTTAGGTTTTTGCCACCTCGCTACTGCTTATCCTTCCGCGGTCTTTATGTTTCAAAGTGAAGGGTTTGCACCTTTCGACTCTCGCGCCGGCCGCGCACGCGTCGGGGGTCGCTAACGACGGTCGTCGCCCGTGTTATAACAACGACCGAAACCGACTGCCTGATGTGCTCTTCAAGGCACTTTTTTTTCATTTGACTTGGATTCATTGATCAATTCGCCCTGCTCAGATTCGAACTCTTAACCTTCTGGTTCGAAAACGACGTTCTTACCTACCGTGGCAATAGCGTCGTTTTATTAGCAAAGTATTAGGTATGTGTTTCGTAATTTGTTTTATGTCAATATATAGAATATTATAACAATTTCTCAATGAAAATAAGTTTATTTCACTATTATTAATATGATTATTAAATCTGCGTATACGTTGTTTCGTTTCAATAAAGATGTATATATTAGATAATGTTCACGGGCGTGGTGGGAGTAGGAAGAAATTGTATAAACCTATTTGTTAGTAATGTAAAGAAATATATAAAGTATATATATACGATCACTCCTTGAGCCATCCTCGTTATCATGATGAGAGGATAGGTATAGTTGATCATCTTGTAATGATTAATTATATTTTTTTTGGTTATAAAAACGAATGAATATAAAAAAAAATCTATAAAATCCTACAATAGGATATAAATGTAACAAGCGGCTTATTCATTTCATTCGTTCTGTCTTTTTTGCTTCTAACAAATTGTTGTGCAAAATGCATTTGATTTTGTAGCGCATTCTGGCGCAGTGGCGTCGCGCGTGATATAAAGGGATAGCACTCTGCAATCCGTGTTTTGGCTCGCAGGCGTTTTTCGCGTAATGACAGAAATGCATTGTACGGGCGCGTGCACAATGGGCGGCGTCGCGCCGTCAACCACCACGCCATTCGTGATGAAAAAAATGACCATGAATAAGTTTTGTCTTTGAAATTCTTTATTTCAAGTTGATTTGATAGGTGCTTATTCTATATAAATTCTAAAATATTGTTTATTTTCTTTGAAAAAAGTAAACATACAATTTAGTATTTTGTTTAAAATGCTAATATTTATACGAAATTATTTCATGGTTTTGTATAACTTTTTTCGGAAATTCGTAATTTTTTGTATCATTCTTATTTGCACTGAGTGTTGCAACATTTCAGTTTGTATTTTTATACGTGTATAATAACGGGCATCCGTCTTCTTTGTTGGGTATTATGATTTAAAGTAATTAAAAAAAAAATGGTGAAAGATGTCTGGAATTCAAAAAATATATAATATAAAAACATATACAAAAATATTCCGTGTCAAGGGGTCCTAATCTCGTACCGATAGGTCCAATAGTTTTCAACTGATGCCCGGACAAAGAAAAAAATCGTTTTAATATTTTATATATAGATCATATTAATTGTATAACGAATATATCTCTTGCTCGATCTCCCATTATATTAAAACGAAAACGTATCATCTTTGATGCGAGGCGCGCTCTGCGTCCGGGACCCTCTCGCACTCCGGGACGATCTCTCATATCATAAAGGTTCTCACGGTTCGTACGGGTTTGCGCAACCCTATCGATCCCCGGGGAGTTGTGGGCGCGCGCGTCGGCCGGCGCGGCGCCGCCCGGCCCCGGCGCCGTGTGATAACCGCCGGTGTCGTTTTTACGTTGCTTATCGTGTTACAGGAAAAATGCAAATTTTCGGGTCCATTTCTCGTGAATGCTGAATGCTGAATTTAATTGATATGTAAGTAATGAACCTCGTACCACGTAGGTAATCCTATATGGAAAATGAGAAGGGTTAGAAAAGATACGTGAAATTTTTAATGCTTTTTTCTTTAATTTATGATATTTACGATGCCTATTTTATGTCTGGGACGATTTCCTAAACGTGTATTATCCGAAATTTGAGTAATCAAAGACGAGCTACTTCAACAACAGCCAACAACAACACTGAACATAATACAAAGATTAGCAAGTTCAATAAAAAATCGGTACACTAATAGGATATAGTGGAAAATAATAGGATACGAACATGTTTAAGAACTTCAAAATATAAATGACTGTTTGTTACCATAAAGAAGGGAAAAAAAATAAAATCTGAAACTTTAACTTTGTAACTTTCAAACTGAACAGCACTGTTGATGGCCTCATGTTGAACTGGTTTTATGAAAAGAATAGTGCTCTATACGTTATATTCAAAAGAAAATTCCACGTCTACATTGTGTATTTTTAAAAATGCCGAGGAGTGGTTTGACCATTTCTGACCTCAGCCAATTCCTATCAAACAGACAAAGGAAAATTATCTATGAAAAAAGAGGTCAAATAGTTCTTAGACGTTTGTTGGATACTACTCACCATCAAAGTCGCTAGCTCCTGTCTCAGGGTCGTAACGATATTTCATTAAATAACAATTAAGTCACATTCTCTCCATTGCTAGACATTCTATTCTCAAATCCTGCTATTGAAGTAACTTTGCTCAAAAGAAACTATGGTGGTCGTTTTTGAAGAAAGAAATGAATTATTTATTGCATCAAATCTACAGACACTAGAGTCATTCTTCAATTCGAAAAACCGATTGATATAAATATGGTGCATCCCTTATTTCTACTAGTTGATTGACCATTTTCATTTAAGTAATGATGCCACTAATAACTTTATATTTGTAGAGTCGTGCTGTGGTCAATTACGCTGCAGCACGTAAATGGGCCAGCTCGACCCGTGCAATACCACACACTCACAGCCCACAGCATGCAGTCGTGAAGTAACAGTTTCCGCAGTTGTATTTCGTTTGTGAGTGAGAGTTCCAGTGGCCCACTCACCGTCCATCATCCTACGATCCCCCCTCCGACAGCCCTCACCCCTCTCCACCTTCACCGGATATCCTATTCTTGCTCAAGTGGCAACGAACTGGTAGGACTCGCCCTGGAGTCGCGAGTGTTTATAAACTGTAATGACCACCCGTGCTCTGGTGGTTCGCATGCTCGTTTGCCTCTCCATAATGCTATAAGAAAAAACAATTGTTTTGTTTTATTGCCTTTTTCTGAACACCGATGAAGCAAGTTCTTGTTAATTTAATTTCCATGCGTATTGAAAATAATTTTATAGTTGTCTTGTAATTATCTGTTTTACGAAAACCAAAATTCTTAAATCGAGGCTTAGAATTGAAAATAAGGCACATTATTTTGTTTTTTGAAAAATAACATCTTGTATACATTTTGCATTAAAAAATGTAGTAATTGATATCGATATAAATAAGTTAGGTTAGAAGTTGTCAAGTAATTGATATGAAAGTTATACCTGCGTTTAAGGATTTCATTGACACTTAAATAGTAACACTCAAACGATTAGTTTAGTTGGAAATCAAAGCAAAAACTTATTACGCTTTGTGGAATAACAATTTCAATTTAATTCCTAGTTATGAAAATTTTCATAAGTTTTTGATTAATGTGTATAAATTCAGCATAGTGTAAATAACATGTCATCAATTGGATATTTTACGGTAAACTCCTCTCAAAATTTGGTTTCTGTAATTAAGATGTATATTCATTTACGTTCACGTGATTTATAATTAAATGAACGCAAATGATATTCCTTAGCTTTCGGGTTTCATTGTAGCTCAAAGCGTGCTAATAGAACTAAAACTAAAATTTCCGCTCGTCTGTCCGCCCCCCTGTCTCTCTGACCTGTCTCGAAAGAGTTGCATTATTTAAACCGCAATAGATAGCCAGTTAAAATCTGCATAAAATATATTTCGTTATTGTATATTAAAAAAAAAGTAAAGTAAAAAAATTGTTTTGCTCTATTATAAAAATGGTAATAAATATAACAATCAAATTTGGTTGGATTGTTGTAAATCTGTAACCCAAAACAAATAACAAAAGTCGTCCGATTGTGAGCCGGGCTTGCGTTAAAATTCCGAACAGAATGAAAACAAAATTACTCTTTTTTGGCAAATATATAACACAAATATATTTGTATTGTAATATTAATTATTTGCCCGGTTGTTAAAGTATTTTTAAAATTACTTACACGCCGAAAATCTTATAGATCGATAGCTTAATTTGAAATTACATACACACCGAAAATTTTATAGATCGATATGTTACTCTATACTCACGATTTAAGGGCAAGTGAATACATAAAAAAATACTTTATCTTGTTTGAGTGAGAGTTCTAAGCATCTCCAGTCTATATAAAGTGGAATAGGACAAAACTGAAGCCCTATGATAATACGTGGCCTTCCCTTCGTCTGGGTTACGTTATCTTCAGAATGACCAAATAATAATGAATAGTGAATGAAAATGAGGGAAACAGAGCATGTGTTATTCTTCTAACGCTGCTGTTAGGCGTTGCGAAGTCAGCTACCGTCGTGAGCATCTCTTTATCTTATCATGTAAACGACATTTGTTGTTATTCTGGCTCGAGGTTCTTACGGTGGCGTCTAATAGCGCATAAATAAATAGAAAGTCGGCACGTCACAAACATCTCCATGGTATTATTATTTTATAATGAATAAGTAAATACGATCGTTATTTATCAATTATTGGTGTATGTACATTGAATGACAATTATTTTAGAACAATATATTAACCTTTTAGCCAGCAATCCAAAGTCGATAATTATTCTATATCAGAGATTTAGAATTACACTTTATCATGGACTGAAAAAAAAAAGTTTTAGTATTTTTATTACGATAGTCTTAAGAAATCTGCAATAAGTTACATTTAGACTAATTTGTAATTCTTGAATACAGAAAATTTTTAAACGTCAGATTTTGCGTATAAGATTTCTTAGGGAGTTTGATTTTATTCTGACTGAAAACTTTTTTTTTGCTTCGCTTACATAAATTGATAATGAAACTAGGTTCACGCAAATAAATTTCGCAGTCGAATTATACTTTTACTGTTTTCAAAAGCGAATTCAATCTCACTTTTAATTCGATTCAAAAGATCTTAGGTATTCGATTATGAATGAGAGACTAATTAATCGATATGGTTCAGAATCACATTAACGGCTCTCCCGGGAGGCGTTCATTCGAAGCGAACCACAAAGATGGAGTCCCAAAGCCGGCAAAATTTGTCGGCTTAAGTCGGCCTATTGAAACCAGACACTAAGGAAGATCGCCGTCGTTAGTGCGCCGGCGGCGGCCCGGCCCCGCGCGCGCTGATCGTTCGTTTATTGGAGCCACTAACATTTCCAGACAATTGATCCCGGTAAAACGGCTCATGACTGCGAGCGGGCGATTTACCTTCAGCCTCGAGAATAATTACACTCCCCGCAGTGGGAACTTAATCTCTATTACGTACGTTATATCTTTATGGGCCGCGCGCGGGCGGCGCGGGCAGCGCGGGCGGCGCGGGCGCCTGCATGGCCGAACTGTTTGTACTGAGAGGCGATAGCGCACCGGCGCCGTTCATTTTAATAGAAGCTTACACGCCGATTCTTAAAGGCAATATTTATCTTTTGTGTCTCTTTCAAATTTTAGGTGTATTCTGATCAATAATGAAATCGACGAACACCTTCGTGCCGTACACCGTATACCCACTAATTAAGCGTTTGATTATACGTTATTTAATTAATAGGTTTACGGTGTAAGGTTTCAATAGCTATATCATAATAGAACTACTGACGCTAGAAAACTTTAATTGCCTAAGACTCGTGGCCTAGTAGGCTTTTTAACAATAAATTTATAGGCTCGTTTCGGGACAAACGACGCGGAAAATTACGCACTCGTTTCTGTTTTCGTGCTATTCTTCCGAGCGACGTCTCGGGATGACATTTCAGACGGACGCGTGTAATGTTGTTGAAAACGATATCACTCCTTGAACGTTGCGGAATTCCTAAAGGGAAATTTGATAGAATCAGAGTGCGGCCGAGCATGAACTATATCCAGGCCGACAAGACCCAATCCCGAGCCCGACACGACCGCCGTGCGATTGTCCGTTTCCGAGGCGCCTCCGGACTACAACAGAAGGCCGAGCCGCCGCCCGCGCCGCAGGACGGCTCACAATATTTGATACAATTTACAAGGAATGAATATTAATTCTAGCTTTTGCCTGCTACTCCGTCCGCATGGATGTATATTGAATTTTAACATCTTTTGTATCGACCGACCGCACTCTCAACCATGATCGCAATCTCGATGGCGGACTTGATTTTCTTTCCAGTATCGATCTAAATCCCGGTTCTGTCTTAGATTCAATTTTTACATTATAGTCTAGGGAATAGTATTGTATATAAGCATATTACTCTTTCATAAAAATGCATTCAGTAGTTATCTTACTACTATCTATTTTTCTATCCATTTTTTCAAACATCTATTCATCCTCACAAACTTCACGTTTATGAGATTAGAAGGATATTAAGACCTCTTGCTAGACTTTACGGATATTGAATTAAGGACTTATTATTTATTTTACCCTTAAATTTTTGTAATTTAGAACAGAGTGAAATAATGTTAAAATGTTTTAACTCAAGTAAAAAAACAAACTTTTGAACAGTTCTATCGGGAACATTTTTTGCGAGTAAATACTATTGCTGAGAGAACGTAAAAAGGGAGAGCTCGTTTGGAGAGTTTTTTCCCAAAACAGTGCCGAACGAATCTTTATTTCCTGTGAACGGCGCGATCGCCAACGCTCTGTCGATTGACGTTCGTCGTAACAAAAACTGTGGTTACGAAACAATGATTTTTTTTCCTTCGCGACGTACTGTCCTTTGTTCCGATAAATTGTATAGGTTTTAAAGACGTATACCGTACAGTTCATAAAATTCAATTCAAACTTTATGGCGAGGCATAAAAGTCGTCTTTCTCGTACACACTGAAACTGATAAAACTCGCCGAAAGAAGCCGACGCTCGCCGCCGCCGCAGCGCCGCGCCGCGCCGCGACTAATGTTTTGGAAAAAAACTAACCGACAAATGCGAGGGAAATTGTTTCCAGCGGCGCCGGCTGCAGGATAATTTCCACTTTACTGCGTCGCGATTTCCATAAGTTAATGCCCGCTTATGTACGACATGTGCGCCCCGGCGATATTGCGGCCGGCGCTTCAGGTGCGCGGCGGCGAGTGTAAACACGAAAACTGGATTAAGAAAACCACTTTTGTTGCTTTAATTTTAATTAAATATCTGAGAGCCCACTCTATGTTTTCTTCCGAGCTCCGGTGTAATTTTGAAAGTCATTATTGTGATGTGATGATAGGCCACTCTCCTAATTGAATTAATTTAGGTTTAGTTCAGCCTTCGCGTTATAATTTAACGTGTTTATTATTACCTTTCTGAATTCGTGCTATACTACATTTTTGTTTTGGTAAGTACTTCATCTCGTCGAAGATCACGCGCCCTCCGAACCTTTAAAAGAAATTGTAGTCTATGTGACCTAGATCGCTGACTTAGTGCCTGCGTAAGCTGAAACACTTCGCCGAACAGGGGTTCAAGGGTTACGCGTGGAATCGATGCCTTGCGCGCTTCCTTATTATTACTTTCATCAGCATAGATTAATGTGCCTCTATCAGCGCTAACGAGGCGCAGGCGGCGGCGTGCGTCGGCGCGCCCTCTGCCGCCGCCGCATCCATCTGCCGGCGCTCATCTTTACGAGCACAATTCTGACGAAACGATGTCTTTGTGTCAAATTTTGAGATAATTAATACTGTCATATTTTGTGGACTAGAAGCTTACTGGAAAAATTAGGTCACATAGTGCATATGTATATGCAGTGGATGTACTTTTGTCACGCAGAATAGACAAGCAAACCTGTGCGTTAAACAAATAAAAAAGGAATGAAATAGGCTTTCACGTTTTCTAATAATAGAAAAAACGTTAATTTTTACGTATAACGCTCCATAGTTATGTCTATTGTATATGTATTATAATTCGGATAGTTGTTTTTTCTTTATGTATTTATCTATTAAAAATTGTGTCTTAGTAAAAAAAGATAACGGTCTAAAATTATTTCAAAAAACTATGCCACTTAGAGTAACATATCCTTATTTTTGAGAGTAATATGTGAAAAACAAAAAAATGTTGTTCATCGTTGCATGGGAACATTTATTGAACATTAATTTATCGGAAATAGATACAGGTTTTACATATTTCTTCATATATATAAATAAATTTTGGTTAATTCATGTTTACCCCAAAAATAGCTTAAAACCATTTATTTTATTTTGTACTCTGATTAATTTATAATAATTTTCAACAAAATAATTTCTGCCAGCCAAGGAGCCACTACAATATGCCTAGCAGCAATAGACTAAAAATAACAATAATAGAACTACATTATATTATCGTAATAATTTGATTGACTTTAAAGTAGTATAATGTTCTTCATTTCATTTTACTTAGGAGAACTGTAAAAACATTTTGATCATTGTTGTTTACTCATAGGTATGTGTTAAGTTAAATTTTAAGTGGGTAGGTACCTACCTACCTTCTTGCGTGGTAAACTCATAGATCGTACCTACATATTGATAAGTAGAAAAAGTAAGTTGATTATTAAGTTACTAGAAGAATACGCAATATTATTTTACTTTATAGTGCATACTAATTTGTTTTGGAATAGTTTGTGTTTTGAAGTCGGATTTTTGTTGTTAAATTTTTTTTATTTCGGAACAGAGCACATAATCATTTTCATACCAAAATGTTTAAATATTTTACCAACATACGAAGAAAACTAATTGCCGGTCCCATTGCTTAATATATATTTCCATTCAAACATAAAATATCGTATCTTTATTATCAAAAAAAAATTGGTAGATTTAAAATTATTTACGCAAAGTCAAGAATTGAATAAAAATGTTACATGAATATAGCTTCAAATCTTGATTTACAATTTTCATAATACAAAAATAAATATTCACCACAGTATAAATAATAATATCAACTCACGCTTATTTCCCAGAAGGGTAGGCAGAGACTATAGATTTCCACATGGTACGATCTTTGCATATCTCTCTTGCCTCACTGACACCCATCAATCATTTCATGCAAGCTCGTCGGTTTTGGGTGCATAAAATTTGGCCCTTTTTTAATATGCCACTAATGTGGTCTGCATCGGATTTTCTAGGGCAACCCTTGCCGACCTTTCCATCACACATATTCGCTCTGTAGATTTGTTTTGTCAGTCTACCTTCATTCATCCTTTCCATGTGGCCAAACCACCCCGACATACTTCTTTCTACTCTAGTCACTTCATTATCCTACAAACCACACCGCTCTCTAAGATCACTGTTTTTACATCTATCTTTCCAAGGCACATCCCAGTATTTGTGGACATACTACGCAGCTATCGCAACTCCACCGTATTGATCCTACTTTCATTTTTCTTTTGCCATACCCACCTTTCGCTATTATACATAAGCATAGGTATCAGGACCCCATTATGGATAGCCAAGCGCGCTTGTCGTGACACCGTTTTACTATTTATGATAGCGAGCAAGACCCCATTCGCTCTGTTTCCCGCATTCACTTTCCTTTCGATATCTCTATCATGTTTATTATCATTTGTAAACAGACTACCAAAGTATACAAACTTTTTCACTTATTCGACATTTTCACCTTCTGTAAGTATGTCGCATTCAGTCGTTCTTTCGCCTCTTTGTAAATAAAGGTTTTTGTAAGGGTGTTCTCTCCACTGCCGCGTAAGCTCGCACTTCGGATTCTTTCGTTTATCACCTCGCAGAACGGATTTCTTGCGGTGTTAGCAGAAATGATGGACAGCATTGATATTTAGACTTCTGTATTTCAGTACGAGCTTCACATGTGGCGGCCGGAATAAAACTGCAACGGATGCATTTTTTTTTCCAAAATCTCTGCAATTTATAGATGGCGCATCCGCCTGCTGTTGCAACTGCATAAATTACATTCGAGGGAGCATGGCCATGCACTTCAAATATTGTACGTAAAAGCGTCATACCGATTTGCGACCGTACCATACAGACCGCTCCGACTCTCGGCCTCTCATTGGTTACCCCCGTCTAGGTACAATTTAATATGCAATTCATATGTACTTCACAACTTTTAAATTTAGAATTAAATACTATATACCACAATAAATACAAGAAAACAAGAAATATTCCACTAAACAAAACACACACGCAATGAAACAATTCCTAATACCTAATCCATACCCGGGTAATAAAAGTCAACTATTTTCACTATTTAATATATAGAAAAACACTTAAAGACAATAAAAATCCTTAACCCAAGTCCGTTTACATAATATTTATAAAATCATACATTTTTATTTACACATAATCAAACTTTAATACTAAAGGCGCGGCTGTCCGTAACAGTTTTTAAATATGAATTAACAATGAAAAATTTTATATTTTTAATTTGTCTTCATTTACTACGTTCTTAAGCATATGTATTTATGGGCATTTGATGTAACAGCAGTCACATATATCGCTCGCTACGCAGATGTTTTTTGTCTTAATGAGTTAACTTTTGAAAAGTAGTAAGATCGGGCAAATCAAAAATAAATTGTGTGCGGTAAGTCGGCATTGTCACATTTGTCACAAGCTTAAAATACATTCGTTTTTCTAAACACACCTGGTGAAATTTAACTCTAAAAACCTTGATTAGTTACGTGTACCTATATTCATACCGGTCGACGGGATACTAGCGATATATTAATATTGAAGATATTTAATTATCTCGATCGTCATTAGCGAGTCGCGGCACGCAAACGCGGAGTTCCCCTTGCTCCGATCGCTCACTCCGGTGTGTGTATTAATTAGGGCGTCACCGCGACAGCGCCCGCCGCGCGCCGTGCGGCGGGCGGGCGAGATTTCGTTAGGTGGCACTACCGGGCTTCGGCGCGATTACCGCCCTTTTAAGAGCTTATTGTTGTTCACCGTTGATTAAATAAAATTTACATTTTATAATCGCACGCAGCGCCCTCGGCGAGTGGAAGAGTTTAGCAATTCCAATAGGAGTTTATCGGTTTTAAGTGGCTGTCGGGGAGCGTGGCGCGCCGGGGCGGAGCGCCTCGGCGCGCCGCGCGCGGCCGCTGTTTTACGAACGTTACGCGACACCGGCGTCTAAAGTATGCTTCACTCGGAAGAGCGGGGGAGCGAGCACGGCGTATAAAAATCGGACTTTAAAGTATTCAACATTTCATAACTATTTCTGTCTGCAAATTATTTGTCGAGGTTGTAGTATTTCAACGTTATTAAAATTAAACTGTGACGTCGCGGCTTTTCTTAGAAGTATTAATTTTTTCCGTGTCAACAGAGATTCCAGATCGCTCAGAGAATACTTTCAGTAGTATTTTTATGAAAAACCTTCGTCAACGTCCACAGTTCAGAAACAACATCTACAAAAGTATGAAGTTTTTTCTGCGTCGTCAATCTAATATTACCGATTCGAATTACATCTGTGGAAATTCGGCTTCTGTCTTGTTTGCTTTTTAATTTCATAGCGATGTCACATTTCAGTGTTCACGTTTAACGATTCGCGTTAAGTTCGATAACTATCTGCGGGCCTTTCGAATGTACGCGAACTCCGTAACAACTTTATTAGTGTTGCGTAAAACAAAGGCCGAAGTCAAAGCGCTATTTCGCCCGTTAGACACAAGTACGCCGTCCGATCGTAAAAGTCTACAACAAACAAAGACTCGCCTGCGGAGTACGTAACTCCATTTGTCAGCGAGGAGTTTGTTAAATGGATTTAGAAGTTCGCCGCACATGTAAGCACTAACTGCGGCGTTGTCCCCCGCTCGCGACGCTCCGTGCTATCGGTGTTTAATCAAAATAACTAAATCGTAAAGTAACTTTTATCACTTTGGGCGGGCGGCGGCGCTGCGAGCGGCCGTTATAAATATTCTCTCGCGGCAACCTTCATCACGACCATAGACCTCATTACAGATTCGGGGCACGCGAATCTTGTTAAAAACTACGAACGAGATAGTTTTTACGGTGGGTCTTATTTAAATTGTATTAATATTCATGCGGTCGCCGCGAGCGGCGGCGATCCTGTGGCTCGTTGTCGTGAGGGTCGGACATTTTGTGTTTTAACTATTCAGTAACAGAATTAACGTAAGTACGCTATTTCGCAATCGGAAATTGATTTCAATTTCATTCGTTAAATTTTCAGATACAACATTGAATGTGTACTGTGAGATTTGAAATGAAAGTGCCGAGCATTACGGAAATTTCGATTTAGTTATTATTTTAAACTGATTTCTCTCGTATCCATATGATAAATGTAATATCCTAGTATCTTCTATCAGAATTGAAGATATTCAATTTTATTGACATCGACGAACGAAACGTTCAGCCGAATACCTAATACGAATTTTTCATAAATGTCTCGTAAGGATCGCTCGAGCGGTCCCGCCGTACGCAGAACGCCGCCGGTCGCGCGCCCGCGCAATCGCTTATATTAAATTATAGCGCTGACTTAATACCGTCTTAGATCTCTCGCTTTATTATTTGAACGATATTATTTTAACACGCAGCCATTGCACGAGTAATGTTTTTTTTATAATTATACGCTTTCGTACAAATACGAAATGCGTCCGAATTCAGCACGTCATCGCTACTCAATTCGCAGTGTGCTCTGATAGATTTTTTTCATGTTTTTTTTTAATAGTTATAGTCACGGTAAAGGTGGTCTGCTTAGAACATTGTAGTTGTTTTTAAATGAAACTTCATTTCACTTGAAATATATAACACATTTTTAGTTAATATACTTAATGTAAGGTAAAGGACTTTAACTTCAATGGAGCGATAATTACTAAATGCAAGTATAGATCTCTCGATAATAATAAAAATACATTTCTTCGGACACACACCACACCATTTGGTTCCAAACTAAGGAAAGAAAGTTGTGCTATGGGTAGCAGATAGTTGACAGAATATGACATATATGCTTTTGTTTTTAAAAACATGCACATAATAAATAAAAACATCCAAATGCAAAACTAACATTAATTTTTAATCAAATGAATAAATTCGTCTTGTGCTTGAATCGAACCCATGCTCTCCATGCAGCATGCAAGGTCATCACCCACTATATGCCAAGCAGGTGGTTAAAATAAAGACGTGTGACACACCCGACCATGCGTGAAACGAACTCTAATAGTTGCAATTTATTCTCATAACATAACACTACAATAATAATGGCTACGATACGGGTGTATCATCATCATTATTGTTATTATTATTGTTATGACCCGTATTGTACACCCTTTAACATGCGCTTACTAGCCCATAAACTCTCTATTAACACCTCGGCTTCTGTATCGTTAAACGTTCGACTTTATCGAGATTCCAATAAATAGTTATTTAATGTTCAATTATCATATGGACTGGACGGGGACATGGCTTTTATAGCCACTCTAGAGCGGTATCAATTATTTAACGCTTCCGGGTCGCGACGTTTTCGGGCGGCGCTCGGTAGAGGGCGGCTCGACTCCCGCGCCGCTTCAGCCGAGTAAAACCGCACGGTGCGTAACTCCATCTACGTACTCGTGTTCGCGTTTGATGTAATCCTTACGCCTACTATTTACAATGATCACAGATGGAATTTTCCGTCTGGGAATGTGTCTCTTGTTTACATTATTATATTAACAATGATACATATAAATATAGAATTGTTTAATCTTATAGTGTAATGACAGTTTTCAGAAGTACGTATTCAAACTTCAATATGTAAGACCGAACACTTTCATCAATTCGGTATATTATAATGAATATTTAAGTAAAAATTCCGTACATTTCCTTAAATATTTTTTTGAAAGGAAGTGAAGGTTTTCAGGTTGATGTGATGTTCAGTAAAATCTGTAATTCGTTTTTGCGGTACCCGTACTTATGATTTAAATTTATCATTCGTCGCCAAACTAATAGTATTCAAATTCAAAGTGGCCGCCATTCAAAAACGGCAACTTATTTGTTAATTATTTTATTAATGTCTATAATTGGGCTGGGCACAGAATTAGAATTCCGTATTTTTTTTATATAGAGCGATTGCTCTTTCAATCATGATATCAACAACGGTTTGACATATGCGGGCAACCGCCGGCCCGCTGTAAGATTTGATCGGACCCACGAGACATTTTGAAAAAATTCATGTCTGATATGTATTGCTAAAAATTATGAACATGCACTACTTTTTCAACGGGGCAATTGCAATTGAAATGAATCTTTTTCAAAAAAGATTCATTTCACTTGCAATTTTTACATTGAATGTTTTACTCATAATTAACCTCCGCATGTGTGAACGTACATGTAGTGTTTTTTTGCTCACTTCGATTTTTTTATATCACGTATTATATTAAATCATATACCAATTTTAAGGACTTCGCGATAAAAAAAAGAACCCTTATTGTTTGACCATATCCGTCCATCCATCCGTTTATCTGTCTGAGGCTCAACTCAGAATCTCTTTCTACTAAAGAGCTATAATTTGATATGAGTATACGTATTAATCACGCCGACAAAGTTGGTGTAGAGAGAGAGGGAGCAGAGGTAAGTGCAGGACGAAACATATAGACATGCTAAGAAAAAGTTTTCGATAAAATTCTCCTGTAAGGTGCGGGTATTAGACCGTAATGGTCCTCTCGCCTCGACGCGCGTTGAGAATTTTACACGCGTGTGAAGTTTGTTGCGGAAGTCGTACTGCACGCGTATATGGCGGCGGTGTATTAATGATGATTCATATTCTCGATTTGCGCACGAGTTACAAGAACAGTCAGCGATGCGATTAGCTCATTAGGGCTGCCGCCTGCGTACGATGCGCCCTCTGGTACCGCAGGCTGACTTGCTAACAATTAGGTAAATGGCTGCTTTTTATTTGAAAATAATGATGTTCACTCATTAATTTACTTTTAATACTGTAATTGTCTACGTCTTATTACTTGTTATAATAACGCTCCGATTTACTCGGTTCCACGAACTTTTAAGAATGTAAAATAATTAATGGTGGTATTAAACTAACGAGGCTGTTATGAAAATGAGATATTTTTAAGCAACAGCATCAAATTACATACCTTTATCTTCGGAAGCACTGAAAACCGATGAAAATTTATTTACCGTTAATACTAATTTAAATACGAAAATTTCATTAAAACTTTGCTCATAATTAATGATTTGATACTCGGCGGGTTGCACCCTTTCTGTCCCGTCCCGCGACTCAACTACTCCACGTAACCCAGTACACTCCTCGGCTAATGGCGACCTTTACCCATCGTACATGGAATATTTATTCCATTCCACTCGAAGTGTTATACACGAACTCCACGCTGAAAAGATGTTTGTAATCATTGACTAAACGCAACTATTGGAAAGTTATTTCACGATCGGTAAGATATTTCCATGCCAATGAATCACAAATATTTTACCTGTTCACCTCTTTTTATGTACAAAGCTGGTAGTGTCATAAAAATTTGCAAAATGATAGTTCCGATTTAGTAGTACTTTTGTTTTTACACTATATTTGATAATCTTCTTTAAATCTCCCGCATTGTGTGTGATGGTCCCCTCAATCGCACACAAAAAGATTATAAACAGTTATGCTTCGGCGGTGGGGAGACTTTCTTCAAAGCGCGTTAAAGAACGCGCGTCCAAAGTCGCCTATAGACAAATGGACGTAGAAAAATTAGCTTGTTTAGTTAAGTATATCGTCGTCATAAACGATGACAACAACGACAAAGACAATTTCGGATACATCCTATTTTACTAGAGAGACTAAGTCGCGGCGTGTTTGTGGCGTTATATTGAAACTTCAGAAAATTTAGTTCGAAGTTTTTTAATTACTTCAATGTGCCGCAAAATACTTCTATTGTCTACTTGAAATAATAAAATTCCTATTTTCACATCGATTCAGAATGAAATTGCGCGTTCGAATGCTGCGATCCGATAGCATCGTACGTTCTTGCGAACGCGTGGCGACCGCGCATACCAACAGAAATCGAAGAGAATACGTACGCCCGCACGTTCGCATTGGCGCGCGTACGGTGTGGTGCACGTGTAGGGAATACCCGGAATTTGAAACGTACGTTTCTGGTGAACACGCGTTCGAATGTGTGTTTTTGGCATGCAACCCGAGCGGTATCAGACATGGATGTAGGCTCACGCCATTGTAGACCTAATCCATCAACAATTCATTCCATTATCTATCGATATTCGTATGATAGAGACTCTTTCATAAAGATAAATTCAAAAAATTCCTTATTATCCTTAAAACTATAATGTGAAATTGAGTGCTATTGTAGCTCACGTGTTCGTAATTTTAAAAGAAGCAAACCTATATGCGAGTCATCCCACAATAAGAGTTTATTGCCGCCCATGAACCACCTCTAAAGAACGTCGACATAGAGATAGAGAACGTCTATGAAGTAAAGAAGTAGACAATGCGCTGCCGTAACTTTAAAGACTGACTGTCTTTTTTAAGATCTGAATATCGTATTGTGAAAATATTGCTCTAGGATTTTTTTTCAGAATTATAATGAGTGCATTAAAACTAACTATAGACTATTACCGATTATATACCGATATTAAAGGGATAAAATTTAATTATATGAGGAGTGACAAGTTGGATGAATCTAACAGGTGGTAGTAGTTATAATTTTTTGCAGATCATTCCTTTAATATAAGCGGTAGAATATTTAAAACAATGCAACGTGTTTTTGCAATTAGCAGATCTCTGAAGACTCAACAACTTTTGGTCTACATACGATCGAGGGGAGTTGAGTTAGTGTTGAGGTATCTCAACTTAGATATGACAATATTCCATGCACAGTCGAAACTTTGTCTAGTAATTATATTATTAATGGCGGTGTTTCGGATGAAAGTATTGTCTCGCTCTATAGAGCACTAGGGTACCTCTTTCGAAGTTTTGGAAGCTAGTTAGATTTCGTCCCTTTAATGACACCGCGTAATTAAACATCCCTAGACTAACAGGTAGTTAATATTCCGATATTAAGGCTCAATATTAATGAGAGCACTTTCAATACGAGGCGAAATGCAAAACGTAGTTTTGGTAATTATGCAAGCTTGTGGTTTCATGAACTCGAGATGAAATAAACTTGCTCTAGAGTAAGTTTATTCCTCGTCAACGCGTGTCATATAGACATCTCTATTTCAGACATAAGTTTGTTCCGGTGCTGTTCGATGTGTTCCCGACAATATTTGTTTCAGCTGCAATACGAATTGGTTCTGTGCCATATTATGAATATCAGTTAATGCTTATCATTGGCTAAATATTGTTTATGTGCAATATGAATGAGGACAGTGTACAATATTATAGGATACCAATATCTACGGGCATGCAAACCGTATATTAACAACGACATCGATCCCTGGTGATGTGAAACTTGATAGTAGGGACTCCACATTGCGTGGGCCAAGTGCCTAAACTCTATTCCACAGCTTAATGTGTTCGGGATACGCAACACGCGCGGCAAACTCTAAATCCAATATACCGACTATACAAATTTACACATCCTGGCTCATTTGAATTACGCACAATATGTTCTCCGACGGATTTTAATAATTTAACAATGTACAGCTACGGTTTACTAACAAATATATAGAGAGTGTGGCGTGCGCTGCAAATCGTAGACCCTCAATTATATAATATAGTATACATGTACGAAAACAACATAATGGGTATATGAAATACCTCATGTGACTGGTATTTCCAAGTTCTGATCGTCCTTAATCTTATTGTATCACATACTATGCGATGTAGTGCGGAATTGATACATATTATTTGTGACTCAAAATGTTCGTGGGAGTTTTCACACTCGTACTCTTCACTTTTCGTGGTAACAGCTGAAACACTATACGCTGCGTTATAAAAACGATAACTATGTTTCAGAATATTTATTACTATTAGATATCTAACATTATAATGAATTGTAATTATAAAATATTCAAAGTAAGACGGCGGGTTTTAACGTTATGAACCAAAAACAAAACGCGTACAGGCGAAGCGAACAGTGGTTGCTAATAAAGTGTTTTATGATTATAGAACAATAAATGTTTATAAAATATTTAAATATACAAAACTGAACAATATTTAATAGAGAAACGTGATATCTGACGGTTACGACGGTAGTGACGGTTGACCGCGGTTACAATAAAACACATGTACGTGTATACGCATGGCCCAATAAGGAAGCAAAAGTTGACCGCGCAACCGGCTCATTCGTGACTACAGAGCTCGTGGTCCCAGAGTATTGACCCTTCCAAACACTTCTCTTGATGAAATAGCTGACTATTCACTTACATAGTCTTTTGAAAAAACGTATGCAAATAACTCAGAATATTCAGAAGGTCTTTTGTCTGAAGCCTGAACAAAGATTTTAACTTTATATAAACGTATCTGTTGTCCGCGGCTCGTATTAAAACATGTAATGAAAATCTCCATATTTGTTATCGAATTATCAATATATAAGTTATGATTGCGATTCCAGTCCTATTTTCGAATTCAATTTCGTTTCCACTATCGATTTCAGTCCTACTCTTAATTTCAATTCCTAACCTGGCTCTTTTTTTGGTTCCGATTCTGGTTCCGCTTTCAATTTTGATCGTTTATACTAACTAACTCGTAACTAACTTAATCGTTTATACTATAAAACTATATTCACTGTTTATTCATCCGCGTGGAATTTAAAAATATGTTCTTATGTAAAATTTCACGTTTCTCTAGTTGGTGGAGCGATTTGTCTGGTTAGTTCCGGTAACGATCGAGACTCTAGCCTGCTAAATAGGCGTCGTCATTCCGGTTCGCGTCGCGGGGCTCACTGGCGGCGTTATTAAAATCTTCTTAGAGGGACAAGCGGCGTTTAGCCGCACGAGACAGAGCAATAACAGGTCTGTGATGCCCTTAGATGTCCTGGGCCGCACGCGCGCTACACTGAAGGAATCAGCATGTTCTCCCTGGCCTAGAGGCCCGGGCAACCCTCTGAAACTCCTTCGTGCTGGGGATTGGGGTTTGCAATTATCCCCCATAAACGAACGTTTGGACACTGTACAATATTTTATTTCACAGCTCGGTTTCTATAAAACTATGAACTCATGTTTTTTTTGCAATAAATAACTTAAATATCAATTTCCCCATTTGTAACTTCATAATAAAGTCGAGTAAAATTTTATGTACAAATTCAAGATAATTTTTCATTATATTTTATTCACATTTAATTATAATATATATATGCCGCTTATTCAATAACTTGTTGCCATTTTGTAGGATAGTGATATAATCCAATTGCTGTAGAAATTTTGGGACTCGTGATCAAAAAACTGCGACAAGTACTTTTCCAGTCCTCTTTTAATGTTGACCTAACACTACCTAAACAATTCTGAAGAGACCGAAACAGGTGAAAATCTGAGGGTGCTTGGCTAGGACTATATGGTGGATGTATTAACACTTCCCAATCAAATTTTCTCTATATTTATTGAGTCGCTAAAGATGTGTCTGGTCTGGCATTATCATGGTGAAGAACTGCGTCCTTTCTGTTGATCAATTCCGGCTGTTTTTTCTCTACTTTTTGCTTTTTCCTTTAATGTCTAACTCTTGTTTACCAGGCTATTCAGTTTCAACCACTTGCAATTGTCTCTTCAGTCGAATTATATAATTGTTTGTCATTCCGACAGATTGTAAAATATTACACATTTACTATAAAAAAAGACATGCAGTGTCGTGCCAAAATACATAGCTTGAAGTTTCGCCACTATACTTTATGTAATCGATTTTCTTTCTGTTCTCTCTGACCCTTTTTTTACGGTAGCAAGCTGGCCATACGGTAGCCTAGCATGGCTTGCTAGAGATCTTTATTGCTTAGAGCCCGCTTTCCACATGGCACTGATTGCACTATAGTATTACACATTAAGAAAAATTGTTTAGATATTGTTATCTTTTTTGAATAAGATATGCCGTAATATACAATTCGTTAATCACGTATTTCCTTTGTTGACTGGCTTAGAGCCACAGCGGATTGTAGTAGCTGCACTGATTTCGGTAAATATCATCTAAGTATATGTCCGAATCCTTTTAGGACGTAGTCGTGTTCGCCTAGAGCCGACACGAGCCAATCCAATTTTCTATCGGGACCCCGAAATCCCGCCGACTCGCTCCAACAGCATTTCCCTATCAGGCACAGAACGGTGGCAAGGCGTGCCACTATAACGTGGGATGTGCCTCGCTCTTAATAGCCGCCTACCTCACGACATCATCCACGCCTTCCTCTCAATTAATTAGTAATAATATACACTTTACATGGAATTATTTACAGATGTAATACTATATTAACAAAACTGAACGTAAACAATGTACGCTAGCTGACGTAAAACGGTGGCGTGTGACTGTGAATTAAAATTTAAAAAATCCGCTAAAACACGCTTAAGAAAATAATAAGAACTCATTTATGAAATACAAGTAATTCGGTCTTAAAAAAATCTAAACAGGTCTAAATTTAAATTGATGTAAATATGCAAGCATTTTATATGCAATTATCGAGTACCATGTCGGCCACCTTCAATGATTAATACAATACAACTTCAATGCTTATACAAAAAAAACTTTTGGCATAAGCTGTACATATATTTATTTGTTGAATTTTTAAATCACTAACGTAAATAATCGCTTGCATTTATTCTATGACAGCAATGTTGAATTTTAGTATTTTGCAATATTTCATTATGTTACTTCGCATTAATCTGAAATAAATAAAATATGATTTATATACGTATTTTTAAAGATAACTTTATTAGACGTAAAATGCAGAAAATATCTTGTAAATAAACAAAATATACAAGATGACGTTAAACCTACCTAAAGTAACAATTTCATGAGGCGTACAACCACTTAGCTCTTGAACTTAATTTTATACGCAATTTCTATTTCGCAATTTCTACCGTTACCTGTTGATTATACATGCATTAAATATAATCAACTCAAATAAATGGGCTATCGGTCCCATTCTTATTTTTTATTTGTATGTCTGAGCGTCCTCATATTATTTTAAAAACGTCAAACGTATCCATTCAAGCGATAGTGTGATTATGTACAATTGTACAGATACTAGATTGGGACTTTCGAACAAAAGTGTATCTATCTACAATACTTTGGGAGCTCGCCCGGTGTTGTAGACGTTCATGATCGGCGATGATCACTTATCGTGACCCATGTGCTTTTTCTCGTACCCTTTATGTAGCACAAGTGGCTAAGCGAAATTTAACTCGAGTGATTGACAAATAGACAAACATCGAGATGTTCCCATCAGTGTGTTGTTTTTAGGCAATTCGGGTATGGCTGTATTTCTAATAATTAATGATTCCGTAATTTTTAAGCTATGTGGTTATTGTAAAGAAATTAATGACTGGTAGTTTAAAAAAATCTCTTGTTAAAGCCTTGTATAAAAAAAAATAACTACACGCTATTGGAAAATAATTAAGCCCATAGTAGCAACCGTTTTAGCACCCTCTTCCATTCCATTTTATTTTCGTTCCTTGTTATTTGATAATTAGTAGCAATTGCTATAAAATTATTCTAGTAACAGTACTTGAGTTGAGGGTACGGACAAATATACTTAACTAAAGGGACGGTAAGCCCTTTGAAAATAGGGTCACCGGTCGTAAAACAACAGGATCCTGAAAAGGAATTAATTTCGCCTTTCCTATGAATTTGAATTTGCGATGGCAGGATTGGGAAAAAAAATTAATTTCGCAAAACTAATCTCGAACTTTGCTTTTTGAATATTTTAAACTTTGTTCAAAGTCCGGTAACCGGTAGCTATGGTATGATTCTTTGTTGAAGTTTATACTGTTTTTTAATTGTTTTTCTTAAGAGTAGATATTCCGAAAGTTAAATATTTTCTATTCATTTTAATTAATGGTTTCTGTTATTACTTATCATTTATACGTCTACAAAATCCACTTTTAAATTAAATACACTTTACATGATGTGTTATTTCTTGCACTAATTAATAATTATTACGATTATCTTCTTCTTTGTATAACTGACAGTAATATGAATTAAATAAAAGCAAAGTCTTCATTTAATGTCTATGATTAATTTTCTTGCCGATTTCGCCACTAATACGACACATACTTGGACACGCAGTCGACAAATTGTAAACATGAGATGGCGTGGACATTAAAATAGACAATACGCATTAGAGTCCCTAGTACTGATTTTTGTTTATGATTCACGATATTCGTATACTTAATTTTATCTGCACTGACCCAAAAAAAAAATTAATTTACATTATATTAACAATTTTTTCATAGAATAAGTTAGTCATAGTAGAACTAACGTGATGTAAGACATGAGGTTTATACGCGTATGTGGATATCGTGCGCGGAAGAATCAAAATTAAACCCCTGTCATTTGGAATAAAAATCGAACTAGGTATATGACGATGGAAAAACATATGAATACTCTAAAAGGAATTTCGTAAGTCTATCTGAAATATGTCATATACGTCATACTTTGTCTAGAAAAAATGAAGTGTAGTCCACGTACTTGACCTCGACAAGTTAATATCAGCATGTAACAAGCGCGGCTTTATATTTCATAACACGCACATTGTTTTTAAAATAAACGCTACAGCCCAACATTAAGACATTAACTAATTCCTAATTATAGGGTAATACCGATTAATACCGTATTGTTCAAAACTAAAGCATTTTGCTATCATGAAATTTATCAACAAATCATTTTTACTCTTTTCAAATTTATGGAGGTTACAAAGATTTTCTCGTACTAATATTGTTGGATCCAATATGTTATAAACACATAAAGCAATATAAGGAATTTCACATTCATAAGGCTGCACGCGAAGCCAGTTGATCTCTCGCAGTCTGAAATTTCACGATTGCAAATTTCTCCTGAGTCACTGATACATAGGTTGAATTATGCCACTGATTCTTTGATTTTGATCCGAAGAAAACATTTTGGAGCCATTTGGTGTTTCATTGCCGTCAACGATCAAAATTAAACACAAACACAACTAATAATGTGTATGTTTTCCGTTTTCTATAGATTATGGTGAATCTCTGGTAAAATGTTGTATGTGGGCCTGGGAAGGTTCCTAGCTCAAAAGTTGGCTCCAGGCTCTGTCCTTATTTTTGTATTGTTGAACCGATTCTAAAAATTATTCCACTTATAAAAATACACTTTCGATACTAGATCATGAGCCTCCAACTTTGATCAAATCGGAACTATAACCAGTAACGTAATTGCAATTGAAATCGAGACTGTGAACAGAATCAAGAGTTCCTATATCGAGAGCGGAGTGAGAGCCGAAATTGGGGACGGGTTTGGAGCCGCAATCGAGTATGGGTCCGGGTTCTGAATCCAGAGGTTAATTATTGTGGGAATCGGAAACAGTATCGGAATCAAAATTAAAAGTCAGGCCGATATTGGAATTAACTACATGCTCGATCATTGTAAAAGATGGAGGAGTTATTATATGTACAAAAGAATGAAGCTATGGGCGAAAAGCTAGTTCTTTATAAATTTTGCAATACTTTATCAAATAATGATCTCATTTCTCATAGGGTTATTTTATACAACTATATCCTGAAATAAAATAAGACAACACAGCTTTCGTTCGACAAGTATAAATATGCCTTTGATGTGATAAATAGATACATCCCATTCGCAAAAAAAAAAAAAACGAGGAGCCTAATCGTAAATATTTGCAATACGTCTCGGTACGTGAAAGACAAACAGTGGTATCGCCGGTCGGCGCCCGCGCCCCCGGGCCGGCTGCCCGCGCCTATATCTTCACTGCTTCCATACATCACGTTTTATGTGTGACAAATAGTCTCGAGTTAGGGGAAATTGCTTTCCGATCCACTCTGACAAATAATGTCAGGCCATTGATGCGTGACCTGAGGCCTCGCCCCGTGATCCCGAATCGCTCTTGCCTTGTCCCTTCGCTTTTGGTAATTGTGACTATCGATAAAGCTTTTAAAGTACTTGCATATTGTTGGGATTTTATGTTCTTATGCAAATTATGAATGAAATATGTAAAAGAAACTTAAGAATAATGCTAATCATATTTTTCGGAGATTTCGTTTATATGAACATGTTAAAATGTCATTTGTTTAATTTAAAAATCAAATAGTTCCGCCGGCCTTTGCTTTTTCAATATACTTTTTATTAAAAAAACTGGAAAAGATCGCTCGGCTAGTCTTTCGTACAAATTTTGCATATAAATAGGCTGTGACATTTGCGGGTGCTTTGCGCGAGACAACGTCTTTTGTACCCCGGAGACATACTGACGAACATTTTCGACGTTTCTCCGTCATCATGTTTATTCCTGCATTCTTGTTTTCCATGTACACTTATAACTGTATAATTGTATCCAATGAGGGATTAAAAATTAGTAGTATGAAAATAACTCGAAGGAAGCTTTTTAAAATTTTTAAAAAACTTAAAAGCCTCTGTCTATATGCTGTATCTGTATTTTTTCATATATGCTCTTTAGTATGTTTTAAAATTCGTATTCAAAAATTGTAAAAATTCGTGTATTTCTTATAGCAAACACTTTCATATGTCACATGTTATACTTCCAAAGTCAGAACTGTTTGAACAGCAGAAATTGCCACTATATTCGTCCAGCAAGTTTGGAGAAAATGGGCTGTGACCGGCGGATAGACAGACAGACTGACGGGAGAATCCCCAATAATGGTTTCATTTTTTTCATCGGATCCTAAATACCAACTCTCGGAGGTACTGGGTTGTAATCGGATCATTTTCTGACCAATTTTAACTTTCCACTTGCAATAATTTCTGGAATAATC
This sequence comes from Eumeta japonica, assembly GCA_005406025.1. Classification (NCBI taxonomy): domain Eukaryota; kingdom Metazoa; phylum Arthropoda; class Insecta; order Lepidoptera; family Psychidae; genus Eumeta; species Eumeta japonica. The sequence continues at coordinate 82,860 of BGZK01000609.1, read as the reverse complement.
GACCGCGACAAAAAGACGCCGTAATTATTGTATAAGAATTCCCTTTTACTAAGGAGCACAAAAAATATATCTGTACCGACCTTCTAATCGCGTGTCAAGGTAAATAAAATTTTAATTGCAAATGTTTTCATAACGCAAAATCCCCCTGAGCCCGACAACAGACCAGGGCTTACCTTAAAATTAGATTGCGACAATACTGGGGCGGCGGGGGGCGGAGGGGGGGCAGGTCTGCGAGGCTGTGTTTCGTCGCCAGCCATTGTGCCTCGCGCTTCTTCGAGATAATATAAAATCTTTTATTCAAGTGCCCCGGCTTCCCCTATTGCCCGCCGAGAAAATAATACACAGTGCAGCTGGCGTCCATTGTGCCCTCGATGGCGCCGGAGCCCGGCCACGTGCGCGCCGCTCGTCCGGACCCTGACGCTTTACTAGTTAGTTACACGCTATAGCCGATGTCAAGTTAAACATCTTATCGCTAATACCACTTTTATAACCGTATATTATTTCTTTAGAGTTCACATTCCGGATAAATAATTTTTCCAACGCAACGAACAAAGTTGAGGAGCAAACTTATAACTGTCTGGAATAATCACAAAATGTAGACCTAATGCTATATTTCGGAATCGAATACTAAAGGAAAAATACAGATCTGATTGTTATGCTTCAAAACTACTAAAACGGGGAGAAATTTGAAATTTATAATTTTGTAATAAATATTTCATTTATCTTCTTGAACAAATATAAAGATTTATTTCTATTAGACAGACCGGAATTCATATTAAAAAAAGTTTTGTAATCGAATAAGAAATAAGAAGGTATTCAATTCAGTATTATATTAACAAATTTCAAATCCTTCAAGAATAAGCAATGACAAAAAAATCGTGAATAACTTTCACGTGATAAGATGTTACAATTTTTCAAAACTTTTATTAAATACCAAAATGTACCTCTGGCATTATTAGAATCGAATATCGGTCGAACACTTAGCAGTTTTTGTATCGATTATCGATACATTCTAATATTCTAAAAATATGAAAAGAAATTTTGTACAACATTAATAAATATGCTACTCTTAATTTAAATTTTACAAATACAGTTTTAAAAAATGTTTTCATCGTTTTGTACATTTGTTATTTCACATAAATTTTAAAATATGTCTCTACTTCCTTTGTCAGCAAAAGTAAAAAAAAAGTTGAATCTCCCCAGGCTGCTTACATAACACTTGAACGCCCCTAAGATCTTTCTATTTGACTAGACATATTGACAGTAAATTGTTTTCTCTCGGTTCGTATTTTTATTTAAAGTACATCGACATTGACTGCTGTGTGTCCGCGCTCGCACTTGTCGGCGTCACGCGGCGTATCGGTTAACCTGTAATTGGCAATTCGAATTGCCTCCGACACACGGTTCATAAAGAGACAGTTTTTCTTGCGTGTGCAAAGTTTTAACTATTCGTTGTTTGTGGTAACCGGTTTCGATCACCGACCCTGCCCGTTGCCGCCACCTCCCGCCGTCGTCGGTGTGGTGTCCGGGACTCGATAGCTTAACCCGCTTGTAAGGCACGGAGAGAATGGTTTAATTTCGCTTAAGTTAAAAGTCATACGTCATTTCGGCTGTGGTCGGAAACCCGGTACCTTCTGATTCCAAAGTGATGCTCTTAGCCGCCGAGCCACCACCGCTGGTGTATACGAACTGTGTTTATTGTGACTCGAAAATGCTTATTCTTTGACTGGAGGATTTGAACCTGGTAGGCTTAATATTTAGGTTTAATATTTACTCGTAGCATCACTTATAGGCCTATAATATAAAGTAAGGTATTTTAGTTTAGAATTTTTCATTCAATTTTCTTATTAATGAATTTTTTTTATGAAGATCTGGGATTTTTTTTTAAAAACTACGACGAAAACATGTAGATTTTTCCTACTTTAAATAATTTTGAAAATTCACATTTTTTTGTGCCTTGCTAGTATTTATTCTTGGTATAGATGTAGTACTATCATTAAAGACATGTTGTTCGTAAAGATTTGTTCGTGTTTTGTAAAATGTATCAGTTTCGTTGATTTTAAATTTTTATTATTTGAATAATTATTTACATATTCCCTTCCCAAAATATCCAGAGAAACATAAATTGCAATTTCCTTATTGAATATACACTGATAATAAAGTTCACACGACTGTTTCTGTTGTACTGATCAACATTTATTGCCTAATTCGTATGCGGGACGGATTCGGGAAAGGTTCAGGAGTCATTCAATAAAATTTTATTTCTTTTTGAAAATAATGTGCCTGTAAGCTGCAGCTCAGGATAATATATATATCTTAACAATTTTCTCACGAAACGTAGAGCGTTTTTTTTAGTTTTCAACGTCCCGAACACGTTTATCCACGAAGGAGACCTTTACTGAGCTAGTAAGCAGAATTATGCATTGCAATAAAATAAAAATCTAGATAAATGAAATATTTGAATTTCAGAAAGCGCGTTAAAAGAATACTTTCAATTAATTGGTACAATGCCCTCCACTTGTTTAGAGATTCGGATAATACGTTGTTAAACTACCGAGGCCAACGCGTTACGATAACGGCTTTTGACAGCCCTCCGACCAGCGTACAGTGGCTTGAAGTGAAAATTTATTAAAGATGGTGGAATGGTATAAATAATGCAAACAATTTTACACACGGTTATATATGTGTGTGTGTGTGTGTGTGTGTGTGTGTGTGTGTATGTATGTATACCAGTAGCATGATGTCATCCATCACAGTCAAGATTTCTTATTAAATTTATTTTTGCCCTTAATTGATAGTTTTGTAATAGTACTTATTGTGAAAGTGTTATTCATCCTGCTATAGGACATAGCATGGAGGGGTATGAGCCATTACACTGCGCGAGTTTAATGAGGATCGGAAGTTAAAGTGTTATTAAGCAACTGATCCAGTTGAAACCAACTACTTACTTTGTCTTCCGAATTCTGTGGTTCAAATTGTTGCTTGACATAAATTGGATTTCCAAGCTTATTGTGCCGAAATAAATATCTGGAATGGCTACCGAAACATTATCTTCATGTCACCTATCAGTATATTATTTTAATCAAATGATATTTTTATATTAGTATTTTTTTATTATTTTCGGTATAAAGGTGTAAAAATTTTAGACCGCTACGATCATTAGGTATTTTTGTGGACATTTCAAAAGTATTTTGAAATTATTAGGGAAACATATATTATTCATCTTCGAGGCTAAACTACGTTAAATTTATTTTAATTTTATTCATGAAAATACAATTTATTCATGAGCCGAAATCGGTGCATTTCAATACTCGAGCCTCGTTTCCGCGGGACCGTTGTATGGATACGTGCAGATGAGACGTTCATTAGTACGAGCGTTTCAATTTATCCGACATTATCGGTGGGTATTAGCATTCGTTAATGCGATGCGTACTGCATAAACATGGAAATCTCCTTCGGCCGGGGCACGCTTTATGACCGCCGCAGATGGCGCCCGAACAACCTATACGAATTAATTTACATTTAAATCGGGCAAAGGCGAAAATTTCTCTTCCCGCCTCTTTCTTTTAATAAAACAAATATAAAACAGGCCGCACGTGACGGCACTGCCGACGACGGCGTCTCTCTTGACAATGCCCGAAACCGAACGCGACACTTCCCGTTATCGAGCATTTCCCTCCGTTATACCTTAAACGTACAATCTCGACGAGCGTTTCCTTCCCCGTTTCTACTTAATATCTCCAAGGTAAAGGTACTCTCGGGCGGGTCGTCCTCGCGTTCCCTTTATTTTCGTGAGCCGGAGCGTCGAGGTCCGAGGGTCGGCGATAAAGCAAACAAGTGTCATTGTGGCCCCGAGCTCCCGAACCGAGGCGGCAAATGTGGACGGCGCCCTAATGAGCCGTGCGCCCCTCTCGCCCTCCCCGCAACCCGGTCGTGTCGCGTCATCCGACGCGTCATTTTCTTTACTGTTTTTCCCAAAAGTAATAATTCATTATCGCGCCGGCTCGTTCTCGCGCCGCGAACACAAGATTCTCGGCGAGATAAGTCTTCGAAAGGGGGGAATCGGCTTCGAGGGCTCGCTCCGTTCGCGACTTATCCTTCTTTCGGATGTGGGCCGCCGTTGAAACTTCAGACATCGTCATTAATCATACATCGGCATTATCTTGCGGCCGCGCGGGGCGCGGGCGGCGGGGCGCGGAGTAACGAGCTCCGGATAGAATCCGCTCGCACACATTCATATATCATTTGCATTATGCCTGCGTGTCGCGGGCGCCCGTCGTCGTGTCAGCTCTCGCGCCGGCCGTCCGCAGTGCGCAGTGGCGTGACCCGCGACGCGCTCATCTCAGTTTTTTCGTCGAGGGAGCGGCGCTTAAACACAAGCGATGTTTTGTGATGCGATACGATTTCGTTCATTGCGCTGTAGTTTTAATGTGTTTTAACGATTGATAAAACAACTCGATAACATAATTTAGAGTTTTTGCTTGTCTGCATACGAATGTATTAATTGCATAATTACAAACATCATAAGCATTTTGAAGTATTATAATTACGAGGTGACACTTATTCGTTAAACTTTAATGAAAATTCTGGCCAAGAGCGTGTCGGACCATGCTCATTATAGGGTTTCGAAGCCGTTATTACAAATAAATACACTACAGATGAAAAAAGTACGTTGTTACATTGTTTCCATGTTTCCTGCACTAAATAGATATAAGCACTTTAGTCGCCTATAACTAAAAAAATAAGTAGGTATGTCGAATATTACTGTTAAACTAGTGTAAACTAAAGTGCATCAACAAAAGAACGTATCTTTACGTTCATCTTCTTCACTTTACGTTCTTTTGTTGAGAAGCGCAGTTTCCGAAAACAGTATATCCGACCACGTTCAAAATAATTTTCGTTAAAAGCATTTATTAAGGCTTAAAATCGTTATTATTTCATATTCTTCGGACATACGGTTCAGAAAATAGAAGGGGGGACACAATTTCTGCAACTTACGGAGCGATTATTTCCGAAATTATTCATGTAATTATAAAAAGTGCTTAGAAACCTTAAAGCTTTTATAAAAGAACTGTCAAAATATGTGCCACTCGTTGATGTTTATTGAATAAAATTTTTTTAGCTTCTGTTACATGTATGAAATGCACCCCCTAGAAATATTTATTTTTAATAATTAACTACCAAACTAAGTAACGGCTCATACAAGCTCATGCATACTCTATAAATTTCATATATATACATACGTTTTGAGTTTTTGAATAAAATGCCTATGACGTAAGAACAGACAGACGGACGGACATGACGGAACTATAAGGGTTCCGTTTTTGTTGATTCGTCACGGAATCCTAAAAACGAGCTGCATGGTTGTTAATTTATAAAGCATGCCCATAACTTGTACCGATAGTTGCGACAGCGACAAATCGAATATTAGCGATCTTAATATTCTAAACGCTTAGACGTACAATGCACACGACGAGAATGAGTAAACAGTGGCGGACGGTTCCGGGATGGGTCTCGTAGCGACGTAGCTAAATTACAGAGGTACGAGTCGACTAGTGTAATTTAGGTAACATGTTGGGCCCCGGCGACTCGGTTACGAGGGTGCGCCGCCGTGCCGGCCGAGCTGGAGCGATCGCCGCGGCCCGTCCGGCGCCCGTCAAACTCCACCCGCCTAATGCTATTGAAAATTTCTTTCATAAAGCTCTCCGGCAATTCGAGTCGATGTGACGGGACTCGTGAGCGAAGAAGCCCTCCCTGACTTAGGTCAGCACAGGTCACAGATTACAGACGATCTTTGCTTTTGAATTTTTGTTTTGTTATGCATTAATTGGAGTGATGTAACTCATATTTATTTAATATTTATTATATTTATCGTTTGTGTAAAATTATTCTCTTTTGTATTAATTGTGCTAACACAAGACCGTCTCACCACATAACATGGGCATCATTTCAAATAAATGTTTAAGTTCAGCAATTAAATCATACGCAAAAATATAATTAGGCCTATTTGAGATAGTTTAAGAACAGTCGAATTTATTGAGAAAATTTTCTCAATGTACGGTGGAATACCATCAGAAAATGGAATTCGAATTGTACGCTACCGATGCGCTAACGCTCTACTAATTAATAAGATAAAATATTAAAATCTTTCTTTTGGGCTTTCTTTGTCTTGGGCATATTACTCCACATGTAAAATAACTAAAACTCTTTATCTATATCAATTCTATACTCAATTCAAGTCTTTGTACTCAATAATACAACATACTTGATGTTATATTATTGAGTACAAAGACATGAATTATGTACGAAGGTTTTCCTCCTTAATTACACTACCAAAATTATAACAAAAAACCGGTCAGTTGTAAGTCGAACTCGTCCACCGAAAGTTCCGTGTTACCATAAAATATATTAGTAATGTGTATCGTATTTATGAAATATTTTGTTTTTTTTTTCATTAATTTCTTCTTTCTTTTATTTTTTAGGATGTTCGCTGTAATAACATGTATGTTGTAAAATTTCCAATCTGTTATTTGGGAGGTTGAAATTGTTACAGAATAAAAATGAAACTGGCGGATGGAAAGACGGATAGAAGCTGTGGGCTCAGTACTAGGACTCCGATGCCATTCGATTTTTTGATACATTTTTTGGTACACAAACCTAAAGCGAACAAAATTTCTCAGTTTAAAAACAGTTCACGGCACGACCTATCTTTAGGAGTATTAAAGTAAAAATAAAATTTTGTTTTCATAAATCTGTTTATGTTTATTGTAAGTATCGTATTATTAAATTATATATTTGATAATATAAATTTGAATATTACATGGTAAATATACTTAACTCATTCGGTACATTATAATATTAGACCTGTCATACTATTCACCACAATATGTAATAAATAATAGTTATGATGACTATTTTCATATTCTCATTGATTAAACGCTTTCAAAGCCTTTTGAAAATGGGAAGATATTCAATATAAGATATCCATTCCTTATTTTATAATACAAATAATATAGAATATCTTTTTTTATATAGATTTGTTGATTGAAAAACGTTATATTTTATCTTCAATAGTAGAGTACAAAATCTTCCGAAATCCTCGCAATGGGAGCACACAATGTGTTTGCTCTGGACGCGAGCGGTCGGGTGCTCGAAAAGAAGTCGCACTATAACAGTGTTCGGCTCCTCCAGGACTTGATGTGCCCTTTGTTGAGACGACACGGACGACACGGGGCGACGGGTGGGGCCGGCTCGGCTCGGGCTGCGCACGTAGCCGATGAATATATTCACCACAATATTGGCACAACCCGGGGGAAAACTAACAAAGCACCTACGAAGAGTCGCCCGCTTGTGTATTTGTAAAATTAATAAAACTTTCGAAGAAGTAAACACGATTCGTCCGAGACAGCGGAAATGCTATTGAATTTAATACTTTTAGTTTGCATTCTCTTTTTACGATACTGTATTATAAAATAAAAATGTAAAAAATATAAATAAAAGGGATACTGCATTCACAAATAATAAAAATATTATCTGAGAAGTGTCGCAATAAATGTTAATACAAGAAACGCAGTATCTCTCGTTTCTTTGTAATCGACCTCACAAGTCGATTAAACCAATATCAGCATTTCTTCTTGGCGATGTGTTGACGCCATCAGACGCACTTGTCGCAGGTGATTATCTAGCATCATATGAAATTATCATCTAACCGAGGTACCCCTTTTAAGTTAGGTGCTCATTTTATTCACTTTTTTTATCTTTATTATTTCTCAGAATTAGTATCACCACCACAAGCGTTATGGAAAATTTTAAATTCTCTATTTCTTCTTGTTTATGAGACAGAAGTTCGTCATAGACGTACGCTCAGCTGAACGGATATTGCAGATTAAATAACCGAGGTCCGCTGCCCGCCCTCCGGGCGCGTTGCCCTAACGTTTTTATTCCGATGCGTTGGATTAAAATTGAAAACAGTTGATGACCATCCAACTACAAATCATCTTTTTTTTTTAACAAAGATCTTTTATCATTTGAAAATTGAAATTTTAGAAAGTTATGAAAATTATTATTTCAGATTGAGTAACAGGATAAAAAGTACTCAGTTCCCAAAATATAAATTTCTATGAAATATTTGTAACATTTTTATAAAGTTGTGTTAACGATTCAAATTTTCTTTTATACTTTCTCTATTTCCGAAAGTCACAAAATCCACTCGTAAAGAAATCGTCATTAAATGAATAAATATATTGACTATGAAGCAAATATATATTTTTTAATTATACGTAAATGCACAATACCCAATCTTTTCATAAAGTACAACGCACGAAACTCTGCCGCTCTAAATTGCCTGCGAATTATGTAACGCGCAGATTCAGCGCTCCCCGACCCGTCCTTCTTCTCCCCCGCGTTACTGCTTAACGGCATTGCGACGATTTCGTGACTAACTTCACAGCGACAGAGATTCGTGCGTTGTACTATACATATATGTATGCCTTGTCGCGGTATCACCCCGTCCATCGTAACGGATATTCGTCCGCGTCGCGCCCGATCGTGATTAGTTGCGGTATTTTTGCTTTGACACTGTTATTTAATATAGAATTATTTTATATAATGCACGAAACGTAAACAACCTTTGACGACAAGTTGTTACCAAAAAGGGATGCGATCGCGTTCGTTTGAAATATTCACGTACTGATTCCATCGAAGCAGCAGCGCCGCAGCTACCTTTGAAAGGGATGCGAAAAAGATGTCTAATATGATATAGTAAATTTATTGAAATAGAGGGGTGCTGTGTTTTGAAATTATATATAAATGGTCCGCACATTTTAAAATAGGTAGTATCTAATTGTACGTCTACGTTTTTATTTTGTCTTATCAATTTAATAACCGCGAAATTACGTAATTTCGCGGTTATTAAATTCTTAGACTTTTCCTGTGCTATAAACTACGCGAAGGACAAAAATATAATTGAGTGCTCTTAATTATATAGAAAAGCAATATATAAATATACTAATTAATAGATAATGAAGTTTTGCATTACGTTTCTTATACGTATTTTAAGATTTTTGGAGGGCACTTTGCTCGACCTTACTGGAACTGTGATATATAAAATAGCTACTTAATGGAAATTAAAAATATTGACATCAGTCTTGTTTTAGGTATCTTATATTTTGATTGGTTAAATATGGAAAATCGGATTTAATTATTTAGATTTGAACTATTATAAGGTTATATATATATATATATATCGACAGAACTTCGCATTACTTCGACAGAACACTTTTTTATTTGTTAAGAACCACTATCTATCAAAGATCTATCAAAGAAAATCCATGACTCCTCAACTAAAATTGCATTGGACAATATGTGCTCCTCTCACGCTCTTTCTTTGCTCTTTTACTCTCTACTTAATATTTTTCTTTCTTATTCTTACCTATTTTTTACTAATTACGTATGTATTTGCTCTGCATATTTTCTGCTTACTCTAGCTAGCTAGGTTATCAAGGATTCAAATATTACTTTTATGTAGTCTAATTGCTTGTATTTAGACAAAACCATGCATTTATGCTTTACACTTAAAAATATTCTCCATAAAAAATCTCAAATATGAGTTGACTATCTTAATTCACATTTTAGAAGCGTTTGACGTATAACATACAATAAAGTGCACGAAACTCTGTCGCTATTAAGTTAGTCACGAAAGCTTAGCAATGGCGCAAAATTGGCATGCGGGGAGAAGAAGGAAGAGTCGGGGAGTGTTAAACCTGCGTGTTATATTATTTGCAGGCAATTCAGAGCGGCAGAGTTTCGTGCGTTGTACTGTATTAGGTAAAGTAACACGAGAAACAATTGGATTATTTTATAGATATCATGATGAAATACAGAGAATATAATTGATCCAATATAAATTTATTGAAGAAACTACATCGCTACAGTCGTATAGTCTACCGATGGTTTCAACTGGGCTGTTCTTTAATACGACACACAATCAGAGTATCGACAGCTGCGTTACGATTGCCTTCGAAAAATATTTAGGTAGAAATATATACCGGTAGAGGCATTACCTTAAGCCTATATAAGGCAGCCTTGGCAGCAGCGGCGACTGCGTTTCGAGATTTACCCTTTATTCCGGTCTCCGGAAGGGAATATTGTTCAATACGTATTGACGTCACTGCATTCATTTTTTGAGTTAATATTGCTTTATATAAGTCGTTAAGAAATCTGCAGTCTTTGAAAAAAATATAACAAGCATCATTTTAAATAAAATTCAGCATTAAAAACAGATGATAATATAATCTTTTTTACATACCACAAAGTAAGTGAAATCGGTGAAGCTGTTCTAATCACATTCGTTATTATTTTATACTATACTTATTGTTGTAAGCATTTTTATTTTTGATTTAATGCTTCTGTCGCAGTCATACATTTATTAGTTATAAATTTCCTGATTAAATATATGGAATTCAGTTATATATTATGTTATTAACATAAAAAAAGGGACCAGTTGGAAACCGGACTACCGCATCCGGAAATTATACCGAGTTAAATTGATTGGATATCACTCCCCGTCTTACCAGTACGTTAAATTTAAATGCCCTAATTAACTGAAAAACTTTCTATTTAAAATTTTTGTCCCAAATTACCCCCTTTAGTATTAAACTTTTAAAAATCGTGACATACCTGTTACTTTATTTGAAAAGTAAATACCAAATGCCAGTTTCCATAATCCTAACTTCTTAACAATAACACGTCGTTTTACACAATTATTCCCAATTATCACTCTCACAGAAATAGAATATTTGCAAAAGTTTTTTTAGTTGCTTTTAGTTTACATTGTAAAAGTAAACCTTGTGCCAAATTTGAACGTTCTAAACTCAGCGTTCCGGACGTGGGTTGTTAAATCAATCAGTCAATTAGTTTCTCCTTTTAGGTATTATATTTTGATAACGTATGAAAAATTACTCTATGCCTTCTGCGTATGATTTCAAGATCTACTACATTTTGATTTTCTTAAAAAATGACGAATACTACATAAGTTTGTAAAACATAAATCGTATCAAAAAATAGTCAACCTAACGTCGAACTGATTCCTCTGAGTGTATGGTCTTTTATTCATTATGTAACCTTTTTTTTTTAAGTTGTGTTTGTTGGTTCACAAACTATTTCACTTGAAAACACCAACAATTTAATATGGGTCAGTTTGCATGAAGAAAAAAACAAAACCATTGCTAATAAACTAATTCAAAGTAATTAAAACTTTTATTATTCGAAATTATTTAAATATTGCTTATAAATATGCGTTATTTATTATTATGTCATTTTTTATTACGTCAACTTTTATTATTACGTCATACGTGCAGTTATTGATTCAAGACAATTTGCTGCAAATAATCACGAACGAATAAGAAATCACGACAATATAACGAAGAGACTTATATATTTCGTCTGTGAGTTCTAAATCACTAATCAAAGATCTGTTCAATCAAGTCCAGTCAAGATCTGTTTAATCCCTTCTTGTAACCTCCACACTCATAGATATAGAAAATTTTCAATACTGGTCATTTTGATAAGCTTCAGTGCTTTCGGTGGTCGTGTATCTATCAATACATGTGCATGATAAATGGACACGTTTTATTAGTTTTAGTCTGACCAGTCTAGCATTATAAGAATTGGAAGTGCTCGTAGGTCCTTCATTAAATATGAAAGTGTATTGAAAGCTAATGGCTAACATCGCGTCTTTTCGGAATGCCTTCTAAGAAGTTCGGCGTAATCTGATGTACATAAATACTAATTTATTATTAAGAGGCCTTGAGAATTCTTTCTTCGTGCTATTTTACGTTTCAGTAGTTAGCATTTTTACACATTAGCGTCACTTGCAAATTATTGCATAAATTATTAAATACTAAAGCATTATGGATCTTGATATAGCATTTTTAAGTATATAGGTAATTTTGGAAGGTATATTCGATGGTTAATTGTATTATTTAAATAATATAAAATTTGAAACCTTAAATTTATTTTCTTTGTCGAAATCTATCTTCTATATACACATGTATACTTATATAATTAAAAATATTCTTTTTAAGTACTAAGATTTCATAAACCACTGAACGTATCGGCAAGCCACCATGACAAATCTACGCAAAATCGTCTGTACATGGTCATAGGCTATTCATAATACAAAAAAATTATAAATATGTTTATGTGGATGTTTGCCATACGCTAACGACTGGATGTAATTAAATTTTGCATAGAAGTAGGTTATGTTCTCAGATAAGATAAAAGATTAAATAATAAAATTGTATTATATTATACAACAAGATTACTGTTTATGTAAAAAAAAATGTAAATACAAGTAAAAATAGTAATCTGTTATCACTTACATGTCCAAGGAAGGACCAAGATTGGAAAAGACCGCCATTGAAACAAAGGTGCGGGATCGGCATCGGAGCTCATAATGGAATTCGAATCGATATCTGTATATCAGATAATAGGACTGTGATCAGGATTAGAACTGACGGCGAGAACAGCTAATATTGAAAATGTCGGATTCATTCTATTTACACGCGAGCGAAACTACGGGCTTATTTTAATCATAAAAAAGCAATTATTACTGAAAATTAATTTATGCGCAGTAAAACGGGCGGATAACAGCTAATCTATCTATACTTTTATACAATAAAACTATAAAATGTGCTTGTCTGTAAATATATGCCAAAATGTAATTGCGGCCGATGTAAGTAGTGTAGCAGAATACAATAAGACTATCTTTAAGTTAGTTTTTTCTGTCTGTTCTAATACGTTAGTCTATATAGATTTATAGATTATTACAGGCACTTTAAGTGTAAGTTAGGGTAACATATAGAATTTGTTTCATGAAAGTCATCCCACAGAAAATTTGTTAATTAAAAAAAAAATTCACAGCAGTTTTCCAATGTTCACGCTAGTGACGCTATCGTCTGGGAGTAGTAAACCAAAAAATAAATAGATAACGCTTTTAGTGTAACGTATATGAACCCAAAAATTGTTATGATTGTACAAATAAAAATATGTGAATATATATACAGAAATATCATTTATTTTTTATTGGCCATGCTCGATAAGCAGTATCTTAACGTACGTTTTTTACGGATGAAAACTACCTCTTTTCATACTTTACAATTAGCGTGAGTTTTTTTCGTAAATCAAACGTTTATTTGATTATGACAAGATTAATTTTAGGTTGGCGCACGCAAATTATTCTTGTTGCATGCAAATTCATAGTAACAACTGCTACAAATTAAAAAAGCTCATGAAATTAATATCTGGAAAAAAAAACAATTGGAGTGTTAATATTAAAAAAGTGAGGTCGAAGAGGCATATGATTTTAATTTTACATTAATCTTGATGTCTAAAGCAAAGTTCATATAAGAATTCGGCTACGTCGAAGACTTCGTATAGGAAATAAAAAACGAAATGGTAAACAAATTGCAATTGCAACATCGGCCCAGTCATCTAATTCACGAGAAGATCCTAATCGAATTGATTCAACAATGGCTCATATATCTATCGATATTATTGTAAACGACAAAGACATTGATTTCAAATTCTCGATGCTATTTTAAATGAAAATTCCAAAAATATAAATGTCATTTTCTCAAATATTTATATATTTGAATGAAAATAACAATAATTAGTCACTTTGTGTTGTAATTTTGTGTTGATTGTTTATAATGAAGTTCTAGAATTTAATGAAAGTTAATTTGGACTTATCATTGATTGTTTTGTCACTCACTTTATCCGTGTGCTCAACTTCGCTCTCGTAGGTAATCATCAACTTACCGCACACTTTGACTAATATATAATATATCCAGCTTTTTTCAAATGTATCAAAGCTGTTTTGTGGTCAATCCCCAGCTCTTTAGCTATGCCGTAAAAACTAATAAAGATCTTGCTTTACTTTTTTCAAAATAGCTTTGACTTTATTCGTAACAGGTCGACCTTAGCGAGGTTAATTTTTGACATCAAAATTATTGGACTGAAAACGCTTGAACCAGTTTTGGACTACTCTTACTGATATTGCATTAGATGCATAAACGTCACAAATTTTTTTTCGCGGCATGTGTCGCATTTTCCCTTTTGTAATAAAATTCCTAAATCTGTTGAATTTCTACGTTAGATTCATTAACTTTGGTGGACAAAAAAACAATAGAAAAACACCGGCGGAACACCGTTTGTACTTATTATTTTTCTTTTTTTAAGATATCACCTATTTAGTGGTATCAAACCTATCCATGTACAAACAATACAACCAAAAAAAAAATTTAAATTTTTTAATTATTAAGATACGAAAAAGCTTTTCCCCCGATCTAATACTATAAAATACATAGAAACCTGATAAGAATATTGTGTTAACTTACAACCGTAAGTTACCACAACGTCGCGACACACGTCACGACGTGTCTCCCGACGACATTGATAATGGGAACGGAAATCGGCCGATCAAATCTTTTGTTATAGATTCTTAGTTTACCTACCTTCGCTGACCGACACCTGGCATAGTTATTTGCTATGAGATACGCTCTTTGGCCGCATGCTGCATCATTGCACATCTGTCTATTGTTAACTGCGTTGTTTTACTTGAAAACAGATTATGTTTAATGTACATAACACATCCCTAGTCATAGTACCTAAATTCAGTTCAAAACTATCGCAAGAGCATCTATTAATTAATCTCACCAAAAACGATTTACATGTATATAAATTTAATTTATCGGATTAAACCACTTACCTAAATATTTTTACGTTACTTATAAAATAAACCAAATCTTTATATCAATATTTTTATGCTAAATATCATACGTACGAAGTCGCGAGCACAGCTAGTATAAAGTTTTTCTGGGCGGTTGTCTTTATAGGCTGTCGTGAAGCTCGAAATATTGAACACCTGTTTATATGAGATGTCATAAAATAGAAACCTTTAACTTAAAAACATTAAAAGAAACAAAGGGAAAAAAATATTACGAAAAAATAGGTACAGGAAAAAGCCTTTTCTTTTGTTTGTGTAAGCAAATCTTGGTAAAAATTTGGACCTTGCACTTAATGGTATTATAATATTGTAACACTATATTTTTCAAAAGCGATTTAGAAACCAAAAACAATAAAAGGCATGCAAATACAATGTATAATATTTAATTGTCTTCAAAGAAACATGAGATTCAAGGCGTATGATTTTTTTTATGTGACCTCCGATTCTATTCTATAATTCATAATTGATGTTTTATCAATTATGAATTATAACAAATATTGTATACACAATTATAATGTAATGGGCGCCACTTGACAGACAGTACTAAGAAAAGATATATAATCAAACTTAATGATATTCACAATTTAATGTTCTCACAATTAAATGTTCAGACAAGTTTGACACAGCTTCTTTATATGGAGAGCTAATAAAGATGATAACTGTTATACAAAAATATTAAGGTACCTGATTTCGTACATTGGAACGGATTTATTTTATGTCTATATTTATGTTTGGACTCTCATCTGATGCGATGAAACCAAGGCAGTAGGCAGTGCAGGCGGACGTGTTATAGCAAAATGTTGCGGACTGAGGCTGCTTCAGGAATAGAACGCTGCGCACTTTCTAACTGGCGTCTGCGCATCAAAACATCAGTCATCCATTCTTGCAGGGCTGAAAAAAAGGATCCTAAAACCGCCATAGACACATGCCACTGATTATGAGAGGCACAGCAGATTTCACAAATAATTTCTCTTAATAAAACTTCGTATCGTACCCGCTCCTTGGGAGGATCACACAACAAAAGTTAATATTAAACAGAAGAAGATTCACTGGTTATCGCATCTCCTTGAGAGAAATTCGGTTTTCACAATGCCTATCCTGACGCTTTTCCAATCAAAAAAGAATACCCAATATTTTTCGTATTTTAAAAAGTGATCTTCGTTGTGAAATAAATGACTGATGACAGATCAATCTAATGAAATATTGAATGACATTGATAATTACTCAAAGCAGATGCTTTTAAATTTCTTTTTCATGATTCATCGATTGAATCGAGATAGGAATGCAACACTGCTCTTTTACTTTTAATCGAAACGAATTATCGAATCATCAGAATAACATTTCGACATCTCGTTCAGAAGCTATTATTAAATTACCATTTTATGAAGGAAATTCAAATTTCTTAGTAAATACCGATGTTCACTCTGAGGTGTAACAATGTATAAAGAACGAGTTGATTTTTGTAGCGGCTTCGAAAATTTTTTGGAGTTAAAATACGTTATGAAGGAGACTCGCTCTAGGCGGTCGGACCTTAGAAAGTTCAATTTCCTTGGAACTAATGATTTATGGTTAAATTATCCGTCTCTCCTTAAATGCGGTACTTATAAATTTTCTACGTTTAAAGTGTAGGAATTCAAAGGCGCCCCGGAGCATTAGGGCGCGCGGAGGGCGGACCTTATCGCTCTGATTTAAAGAGTTCGAATTTCATTTTCACTTATAAACTCGGAGCACGCGGCCGGGAGCAGGAAACAGGACTACCAAAGTTCCCGATGCCGGCCGCCGGCGGCTCCTCGGAGATTTATTTGTCGCCGTTTGTGTGTTCCGCCCGACCTCGGCGAAGTTCTATTATTAATTTCAGTTGCAGGGCCCGCGAGTACTTTCCTGTTTACATGTTGTACGCTAGGGATACGGAAGGACGTCCACCGCCAGAGAGTTCTAAAAAGAACTACTGAATACCTTTATAAGGGTTAGTGCACCGAATAAAAAACGATGCAAAGTTAAAAAGACTAAGTTTTCAAAGAAATCTTCATCGACTTGTTTGACCTTAAGTAGATTTAATGATTTTTTGAATGGAGTGTGTTGTTCTATGTCATAGTTTTATTTAAAGATAATGAAAGCCTCTATTCGAAAAGGAGTCAAGTGAAAAGTTCTTAATTAATTCATAAAGTGGTGATGTAATGCCGACATCGATAAACTCGAGTCAATCAATAAACTCGTTCGTAATTATGTCAATCATAATGACTCGAAATAGTGAAGTTAGTATTAGATAGTGTCATATGAAATACGTTTAAACTTCTTTCTTAGATCACAATAAAAGTCTAACTTTCTTAACTTCAACTGACTTGCTTTTTTTCCACTTTTTTCTGTTCTGGTTTTATGATTTATTTTGATGAACCGTATATGAACTTAATAAGACAAATTTGTAATAAAAATGTAATATTTTTATTACAAGTCAATTTAAATACAATACCAAGAGTTTCTTTTGTTAATAGTCAAAGTACATACGATTCATATTTTAGCGAAAAATTAAACTAACTAGTTCATAATCATACGGAGCAACATTAGAGTCGTGTACTGGATATAACACAATTGCCATTTTATTTAACTTTTCCACATTTTTTGAGCCATGTATTAACTTTTCAAGTCTATTCGTCCGGTTTATTAATGGCGGTTAGTTATAATCCTTTTTACAAATACTTGGATTAGTGGTATGTTAAAGAAATGTATTGTTTTAAGTTTTTATACATATGTACAAGGCAAGAGTCGCCCTATAAAATCCAATGCAGACCAAATTGGTTGCATATTAAATTGGCCAAAATCTTAAGCACGCGAAACCAACGAGCTTGCATGAAAAAATTGATAGATGTCAGTGAAGCAAGAAAGATATAGAAAGACCGTACCATGTAGAAATCTTTATTCTCAGCCTATCCTGGGAAATAAGTGACAGTTTCTATTATTATAATCATAATTTGTATACAATAATTTTTGCTCGTGAGTTATTCACACTGTTTTAATAAAACTCTAATATGAAATGAAGCAGTTGGAAATTGATTATACAGTAACCTATATTTTTCTGGTTCACGTAAAACATTAATTGCTTAATTACTCATTACTTAGTGTCTATATAATTTTTTTTTTGATCCATGCAGGTACGACAGAATATTCTCAGACGGCGGTGAACTCAAATTCCGAAACTACCAGCAGATTATGTTCCCGGTGAAAGCCGTCAATTACATTTCCGGGAATACAATTAACCGGTCGCGTTGCTCGTTGCGGCGTTAAACACTGCAACAGCGGCTCCTTGTGTTTGGCCGGGATACGGCTGCCGTTCGTGGGCGCTCCGGCGGTTCTGTTAATTAACCGTTTTGTATGCGAACAACTGCTTGTTTATTCCGTGCGTAAAACATTTTTGTATTGCAAACGTCCCGCGTTCCGAACGCTCCCCGACGGCCGAAGCCGGGGGACGATTTATCATAGCGGTCGCGCGCGATCGCCGGGCGCGCGCGCTGTTTATGCGGCTCGGCCCTCGCGACGAGCGCCGCGCTCGATGAGCCTCCTCCTCTGATTAATAGCGATCTTATCGGATTCCGGCACTATTCATTATTACCGAAGGAGTCGGCCGTCGCGCACCGGCGCGTCTACTACCTGGCCCGCGAATCGCGTAAATTAATTATTCCGACGCCCCCGCGGCGATGTTCCGCGAAATAGGGCCGATATTTTTAATGGGCTGTTTTTGTGATTAATAACCTTCTCGATTAATACTCCCTCTTCGGATATCCGCGTAATTCATTTTGTCGACGTATTAATTTCGTTGCTGTCCGTAGCTTACTCCGGAAATTTTCGGTGTCTGTCATTACCAAATCTAAATTTAGCAACGTACAATGGGTAAAATATAATTTTCGCACGATTTTAACTTCAAAGTTTCTTAGGAACTTTATTTTTATTTCTACGAAACGTTAGCAAGAAGTCATTTTTTTTTTGATGCACTTGTAAAAAATTCTCTCGTACAAGACTTACACCTATGTCGGTGGTTTTGCAACGCGCGGCGGCGGCGGGCTAGGGCGGGCGGCGCCAGTCCGCGTCGCGCGTCACGCCGGTCGCCCGCCTCCGCCGGTGCTCGCTCCCGACCCGCCCTCGCTGCGGCTCCTCGGTCCTTCCCGGGTGTCGGTGGTATGTTTTCCTGGTGATACCGTTCACGTCATTCACCATACGTAAATCCGAGGCGACCTCTACGATGGATCGGCCCGTGATCTGTTGAAGCACCCGCTGTGCTAATTAAGAGAAGTGTCTCGATTGTTGTGTTATGTAGTGTATGACGAGAGTGCATGTGCTAAGCTCGTCTCGAGGGCTGTGCGCCATGCGCTAAGGCGCTCCGCCCGTTCGTCGCGCGGCCATGGTCGACCCTCTTAAAATTTTTTGGGTGTTAACGAACAGCACTTATTTGGGTGAGTCGTCAACGCTTGTGATTGAATTGGCATAAAAAACTTCGGATAGTGAAATATCCATTTCACCTGCGATATTTTAAGAAAACCATAGAGTATAATAATAAACATCTAAACAGTATAATAAACATCTAAATATATTTTAATTTTTAATAATAAACGCTCGACAGCTTTTAAATTACTGACAAATATATATATATATATATGTATTTTTTTATATATCTTCTGGTATTTGTTTACACGAGGAAAATAAGCAGTGGGGTCATCGGCGGCGGGTTTATGGCCTATTGAACGAGGAGGCTGCAGGGGCCGGCTCGCTTCGGCCATTGTAACACGCATCACGAGCGCCTCACACACTCGCATCAAAGAGTATTGTTAATTACGCCGAAGGCGACGGCGAGCACCGGCCATTTTACTCTTTTACTTATGACACCGAATTAAAAAAGGCAATTATTTCAATTATTACACTTATTCTTCTGTACATGGGATGTACAGAAGAATAAGTGGTTGTACGCACTCTTATTGAAGTCGAATGTACACTTTGTTAAGTGTATTTGTTAAATTATAATTGATGAACTTCTTCTTTTTTATTTTTCTGATATGACTTTTGTTCAATTTAATTTTGGACGTTATTAAAATGTAATGGATGCAAGTGATTTTCATGTAGGTTGAATAGATTTTCCGGATATATTTAGGTAATAATCAGCTAGGTAATATGATTTATTAAAGTTCTGCTATACTATGATTTATGAAATTTATGTAATATTTTAAATCATATCACACCGCATTAATAAAGTAATATTTATACAATATTATTACTACCACGCTAATCCGCAAAAAGGCTAGCGACAGGCATGAAGCCGTAAATTAGGCACGGTCACGCTTTACTTCGGGCTTGTGATCATAATCTTAAAAACGTGTTTTAAAACAAAAATTGTGACGCGAGTGTACAATATGAATACATAGCAGGCGAAAAGAATGCTCTATCTATACGCACACGCATATTTACATAACGACTTCATAAAGTCTCGCCACTACAGTCACGTCGCTAACGTTGCTCCAAATCTTTGTCAGTGTCAAGTTCCGGAGTGACGTGCTCATACTAATTTCGTTCCCGAATCCTTTTAAGGGTATTAGGCATAAGAATAATATAGCGCGTACGTATTTTATGAGATTGATGTAAACACGGTGCGTGTTTACCAAAACGAAACGCGCAGCAGCCTCTCGTTTGTTTATCGCCGTGCTGGGGTCCCGTTTCGGTATTGTAAGAGCTTTTGTTATGCGGTAGTTTCTTAACACTCCTCACAGAATCCATTATGATGTTTGTCTTTTTCCCCTTAAAAATATGCGATATAGACGGATGTTTCGTATTTTTTGAAACTTGAAGTACAAAAGCACAAAAATAAACGAGTCTTTTTTTAGGAAGCGAAACATGGTTGTGCATTCGATGATTTTTTCATAAAATTAATCATATTCAAAAAGTCGCTAGGTGTACTCGAGCCAGTTAATGTACTAAAAAAACTTAAACTAAATTCCAAGACGTTCGTAACATTATTATGTGACAATTGAAGAACATAACAAAAAGGAAAGAGTACATAATATTTAATGGAATTTGAGAAACATGAGTAATTCAGATTATATTGTTCTTATTTATCATGATCTCTGATACGTAGAATTTATCCTTTTTTTATATATTTTATAATTAATCCATAAATATAAACATTCTTAGCAAGTGCCACTTAACAAGCGACTGTTGAAAAAATAAGAAATGTTTTTTATCAACTAAAACAATTTTTAAAAGAAATTTAGTTATCGTTAATTTTTTGATAATTAACTAATCAAATATTATTTATACTTTATCAGTATGTTATAATTTAGTAGATTTCATTAAAAGTTATAGATATAAATATAATTTTATACAAAAAAAAAGGATTACAGGTAAATATTTTTTTTTACAATTCACGGAATTCTTGGAAATATCAAAGATTCGAAGTGAAAATGTTATGGTATTTCAGAGAGTAAGTAGAGAAAGTACATGTTAGGTGTTATGGTGAATACCAAAAAATCTAATTAATTGTCCCATTTAAGTGACTTTTTTTTAATAGTGATGAAAACATAAATTTGTTTTGACATCAATTCCTTTTTATGTACATTAGTACCAAATATAAAATGTACTGTTTTGTTAACAGTATACTGATCCATATTAAATAACAAAGGTAAGGTCAATGCAAGGGTGGTGTTTGGATTGTGCCCTAGCTCATCCTGCGTATTGCTTTAAATAATGATACCAACACAGATTGGACTCTAGTGATTGGTATTCCATATCAGAATTTTTTATTTATAGGTAGTAACTATTAATTTTTTCATGTAAATTTAAATATTTGACATCATTATTTATTTATTTATTATTCATGTTATATTTATTCTATGTAACTTATATTCTTGAATTCAAGCCGCGATTTACATCGCATTTCTTTTTTCATTTTAAACTAAAATTTATTTAAATAATTCAGATCTGATGATTACTACAGTTAAATACATAACATCAGTGATTGCTTCTAGATTTTTTAAACAACTCCCATGCTCACAATAACGTTTTCTGATATCGTTTTTAAAAATAATAAGCTTGTCAAAGCTTCGTTTCATACACACTTGTAAGATCTCCTATTGCTTCGTTTTCAATCAACACCTTTTACCGACCGTATTCGTCCCCATTGTTTTGTAATTTGAACTATATTACCAGTATATTAAGAATTGCATTTGGATTGTCATGATTTATTATAATTGTTTAAAATTCACCCTTGTGTATTAATTGAGTGGTCACTGTATAGCAAGTATTACAACAAACAAACAGATGAACATCGAAGTAGTTTTATAAGATATTACTATATTTTGAGAATTTGTATACGTAACACTAAACAAAATAACAACTGTCCTTATTCCTTTGTAATTTCCGTAATCGTGCGTGGCGCTTGCTCGCACAGAGAAAGCTCATTGTACAATAAGGGATGGCGTAACCATAAATGGTCCTACATTCACCGCTCTGACCCTAAACTTACATTGTAGTCGGGCCGGTGGACTTAACCGGTCCGACTAACTAGCTTTTTGAATTCCCTTCTAACATGTTGGATGTGATCGGATTATTACACGTTCATGTAGTACCACCGCGCTTGTATAAGCCCTAATAATTTCTAAGATATCGATCAATCAAATATTAATTACTGCATCGTCCTACAATTATAATATCAATTCATGATAGTAATAAAATTAATTACACGAGAATCTAAACAGAAATATTTCATATCAGAAACATGTCTGATTTTGGAATGTATTTAATATTAGAATGTTATTAATTTATTTCTATAAGATCGGGCTCAATTCCGATCATAAGTTGAGCGAACAAAGCTGAGGATTAAGTCTTAAGTCAAATTAAACCACTCCTGCGTCATTGAGTACGTTAAGCCCTCGGTTCCGGACATAGTCCTCACGACCGGCATCAGTCGGCTCAAGGTCCGAGCCCCTCAGCCTCAAGTAAAACAAATGCAGAAGGATATCTATCAGCTAGTATATATATATATATATATATATATATATATATATATATATATATATATATATATATGTATGGTATATATATATATATATAAGTAGATATCTCTCAGAAGTGGGATGAATCTCTTGATGTAAGTCGAAAAGATTTCAGCCGTTTTAAATGTTCCGCGCGGCGTAGGTAGTGGCGGTGCGCGGGCACGTAGCGCCGAGTTGCCGTCTCTTGAGCGATTTGACGCGATACCTTCACTTACGTAAAGTTATTGCGCAATATTCCGATTCTGATTCTTTTTCATCGTTGGTTTCACATCTATTAATCGTTTTAGGAACGGTCTTTCGTCGCGTATTATCATAATTTCGAAAACTTTTCTCGACGTTGCGAAGTGTTTAAAATTTTCGAACGCTTTGAATTTCAGATTTGACTGTTAAAGCTTTGAAAAGCACAAGCTTCCATTTGAAGTACTAAATAACATTTTAATGGGGTAATTCAGTAACCAACAGTTCCGTCGTTCCATTGTTCCGTTAGAAAAGCTCGTCATTGAATGAAAATTAATATTACAACGCTAAAGCTGAAATACTGGTAGACTGTTCCATCAAGGTTACATAATAAAGTTTACGAAAACGTTTTTTAACATATTTTTTAAATAAATTTCTTAGTTATATCTCATGTTCTATCTTAATTAACCATAATTCATTATATTTAATCAAAACAGCAGAAAGAGGTCATCGATCTGAAAACCATCTTTGTGATACATCGCTTTGAATGTTACTATCGTAAGTATTGAAACTTTTCTCCTAAGATTAGATCTTTGTTAATTGACGTTATTGAACTTGATATAAAATGGAATTTTCAGTAACGATGTTTTAATTATATATGTAAGTGATATATTACTATTACACAACAAAAATCTCTTAATTTTACTTAAATTTTGATCGAGGCTGTCTGTTTAAAGCGACCTATCTTTAACGTACTCATCAATTATAGATGAACATAATTTCCTTGTAGTTTAGGGTTCGGCATTATAAAAACCTTTTTCTCATTTCTTAATTGAATTAGGTACTGTTCTAAAGCGTACTTAAATATGAAGAATTCAACAATGTAAAAATGGTCAGAAAAAATGCTACAGCGATTAATTTATATTATATTAATGGTCTATAATTTTCAATTTATTGCTATAAAAATTTAATAGTTTCAAAAATCCGGAAGACACTGTTTTCAGTTCAATGTTTATCAGATCTTGTCGTTTTAGCGTCTTATGAATGTATTTTGACAATTTTTCATCTGATGTCTGTGCGTCGGTATGTATATGTAGTATGGAAACTTCTTATTTTTAAATGGAATAGCCAATCGAATAGAGTAGAATAATCGAATCGACATTCAACATAGGTTCATTCAATATCGAATTAATTTCGGCACGTTTTTGAGAAGGTCAAAAATTAAATTTTCCGATAAATGTTTTTTTGAATAACTTTTAGACTACTTATCGATACCAAAATGTAAACAGCTCTTTTCCCTAAAACAGTTGTATCGATTGCTATAAATTGCATTAAAATTAGTTGATTTGTTCAAAAGATTCGTATAAGAAAAATTTTCCAAAAAGTGTTTTTTTACAATACTTAAAATATTCTACAGATAAACTCCAAAATCTAACGAGGACTTTTATAAACAACGTCGATGATTGCAAACTATAGCAAAGTCGGTTGCTTTATTCGAGAGATATACTGATGGAAAATTCACAAATAAATGTTTTTTCTTAATAAATTGTAAAAATTTTATTACATTACATTTGATACTCGGTTGTTTTTTTGTTCACAAAAAGAAGAAACTGCCTCAAATGTTCTAATATAAAGCGGATTAAAATCAAAAGATATATTCGGAAAATATGGTAGTTGAAACTTTAAAAAATTAAGTTTTTTTTTAAATAAATCTAGATTTTTGAACTCGAATAGCTCAAAACATATAAAATTAATAAAACGTAATTGTATTTGTGACCTTGGAAATCTCAAAAAAGTATTCAAATTTATGTTTTAAGATCGGAGACCTTAAGAATCAATGTTACGTATATTTTTGAACGCTTTACACTCAAAAATAGCGCGAAGGGTTAAGGGTCATTTGAATTCTCGGGCTTAAAAAGTTCAAACTTTACCTGTAGGTTCAGCGTTTTTCAGATTTTCTTTATCAGATTATTTTTTTAATTTTTCACGTACAATATTTACTTTTTTAAATGCCACATCATGGTGTAGTGTACGATGAACCCATTATTAATTTTCTGCGAATTTCATGACTGTTAAAAATCATAAATTTCATTATAAAACCTTGATATTTTGAATATTCTATTGTGTGAAGTGTTAATTCGTGAAAATCCAGGATGCTTGCCTGCTATATTTCTAAACGTGCATCATGCAAACCACCGCTGACCCATGAATTGGTTCTTCAACCACGAATAGCTATCCAATGAATTGAATATTGATTCGAGAGGATTGACAGATATCGAATACCTAAACAAGTGATAACATTTTATTTATATATAAATACAAATAGTGTTAGTTCGACTAACGTTTCGTGCCAGATTGGCTCAGTTTCGGGTAAATGCAGATAGTTACATCCAACAGGGTGTCAGAAGTGTTAAAACTATCGACTATTACAGGCGCTCCCAACCGCTCCTCGACAGCGGGGTAATTTAAATAATCTGTAAAAATTAAGAAATGAGATTTATAAAATGAAAATATGTGTTCTTCGATCAGACATATTAATTCTAAAAGTGAAAACCCAAAGCAGATTTCGTGTGTCATCCCGTGCCCCCCGCACCCCCACAATCTTTTTAATTCGGAACGAGGAGCTTAGATCTTGAAGCCCTCCACGCCGGCCTAGTACTTCTAACCACCGTCGTCAACAATGCTGTGACATCGGGACCGATTGACCTGGTCTCCCACGCACAGAGCGTGCGCTATAATTTGACTTAAGTTAAAAACTCATGAGTCAATTCGCCCGTCGGATCGAACCCAGTATCTCCAGATTCGAAGCAACGCACCGTTACATTTTGCGCTCGCAAGTTCAAAATAGAACGGTGAAAAAATATATTCGAGAGTATATTTCTGTAAATAAACAAGCCCCCCAAGCAAACCAAGTGCGCTGCGCACGCGCTTCGCACCGACTTTGCCTCCGTCGGCGCCTTTGATGATTATTTAAATTTTATTTTTAAACGGATTTATTTTGTGGGGTGGAATTTTCAGGAGGCAATAAATTTGGTTTGTTTTTGTTAGACGTGACACGCTTACATCTTATTTTTCTGTATAATTCGAGGACTTTCTACTGGCCAGTAGGCAAATATAAATAGCGAATTGCACGCTCAATAGTTTGAGTATTTCTTATGATTGGAGCATCAACAAATAAAGTGCGATACCAATAACCGATCAACTGGTTCCGTAGCGATTTATTGTAATTCTGTATTTATGAATATACACTTTCTGCTTGTTCTACATGTTTTCTTTCATCTAATCTCAAAGATCATTTCATAACAACTCTTATACATTGAGCTACCGCAGCTGTCTGCTCTACCGCACCCCACCGGCACTATTACCTTGCCATGTGGCATACATAACAAAATTTAAAATTGCATATATATCATTTTGTTGCATCTGGTTTTGTTACTTTAACATTTTTCTTTATTTTTGGTTTAAGGAGCGGTTGATGTTAGAGAGCGGTGTGGTTTGAAGGAATATGCAGTGACTAGAGTAGAAAGAACTATGTTGCGGTGGTTTGGCCATCTGACAAGGATGAATTAAAGTAAATTGACAAACCGAATCTATAGAGCGAATGTGTGTGATGGAAAGATCAGCAAAAGTCACCCTAGAAAATCCTATTCAGACCATATGGGTGGCCTGAATTTTTTAATAAAAAAAGAACCAAAATTTAAGCACACAAAACTGACGAGATTACGTGAAAAGATTGATGGAGGACAATGAGGCAAAAGAAATATGCAAAGGTCTTAATATGTGGAAATCTATAGTTTCTGCCTACCCTTCTGGGAAATAGGCGTGAGTTTATATTATTACATTATGGTTTTAGACTTGGATTGTAAACCTTTCATGGTAGCCCAAAATGCGTGTATGCCTGCTAACAATAGCTGCTTATCTGGGCAAGTGACGTGGTTTTTATCATGTTAAAGAATAGATGAATTTGCCGCTATGAATTTTTTGATTCAAAGGTCATGTCACGACCACTCGGTCACTACTTCTTATTTATTGTGTAGAAAACAAAGAAAACTTGGCAAGTCATATTTTACTTTTTCTTCGCTTTCCTCATCTATCAAAGAAATAGCAAAGTATACTTTGTCGTATTTTACCAGTTTAACACACTTTAATGTTACATTTTAACTTTCAACTAAATAATTTTGTAACTTCCTCTTCTATTTCCGCTTGTCTCTGTCTTTCGGATACGTACGAGGCTTTTAAAGGCAGAGAATTCGGCTGTTAAAGGCCATGTTTATAGCAGTTTTAAGGAAATCGCAGCGGGGAGCTGCGGCACCGCCGCCGGCGTCACAAAGGCAGTCAATCAGCCCATTGTCGACCTTATACCTCCCTCCGCAGTTCAAAGCCTCATTACGGGGAAATTTATTAGCGGCCTGTTCTTCTGAACCTTCGTTTACAGGTGCTAATGGTAGTAAATATATCTTACTTTGTCAGTAACGGATATTAACCTAAATTGATAGTAAAATTAAAAAAATAAATTAATGGGGTCCTGATAAAGATAAGCTATATTGAGGAATTTATATTTTTTTTAGAGCGAATGTACCTAGTAACTACCATTGTGTTTTTTTAACGTAAAAATCGCCTTAAAATTGTTAAATAAAACTTGCCTGAATAAAAATATTTTAAGGTTTTGCAACAAAATTGTCTTTATATTTACAGAACTTTTGTCCAAATTTAAGCTATTGTATCAAATAGAATAGTATGGATTTTAATAATTTACAACTGAATTGTTTTCATCTATCTATAAATAAATATTTTTTTTTATAAAATTACTATAAAGTTACTCAAGTACGAATAAAATTACAAATATTTTTGTTTCATAGGTCACAACGTAACATATAGATAAAATACACTATAATATTTGTTTTTATGAATTTACAATTTCTTCAAAATACAGTTTATCTTTAAGGATAACGAATAAAAAACTTAAGAGTACCTGCTTTTAAATTTAATCATATATGATTATAATTAAATACCAAGTAGCCAATTATGTTAGTTAGTCCATAACAATTATCTTCCAAATATTCGAAAGTTTTTTAATAACTTTTTTAGAAGCATTTGTTTACACACAAATTTAAATTTATGAGTGTAATTTTTGTCTATCTAAAAAGACCTTATTAGATATGCCCATGCAGAAGAGCCCTTTAAATGAGTTCATAACTTTACAGTCGATATAAACGTGTAAACACAGTTTGTTTTTGTTATTTTCTGGTACTGAATTTATAATGATTACCATTTTTTTACGTATTCAAATTTTTTCTTGCGAAAATTAAATTTTCTTGTATATACTGAGATATATATTTAAGATTCCTATTTTTTAAACCTAACCCTAAAAGATACCTACTCGATGTCTTAAACTTGTAAATCAACAGAAGGACCCTTTTCTGTAACACAAAAATTCTATAAATTGCCGCGGCATCTCCTCAAAGCAAGATGATATGCGTTATCAACTTATAAAACCAACCATAATAAATTATTATGGCCGTTACAATATTTAATAAATTTTGTACTTTATAACTACATAACTACAACAAAGTTTCTTGCCAACTTGCTAATATGAGTATTCCATTTAAGCTTCTATTATGATACTTAAGAATACAAATTAGCAAATTCTAATTTTTTGTTCTGTACTAAAATAAGTTCTGGATTCATTTTTACATTAAGAAGTAGTTTATTTTCAGCAACATATTCCTTCTCTTTCTAGACAGAAATGTCCGTATCGTCGTAAACGAATTGTTATCTTTGACTAACAATGAAATGTCATCTACAACCAGTAGCATTTTTAAACACCCCTAAAAAGACTTTTTGAAATACCCTTAAAAAAACGAGAGTTCATAACATTGACATCATGATACTTTACTCGCTTACGATTTTGTAAGTCCGAGTGCTCCGTTCGCTAGTGCATAATAACGTAGGTTTCCTATTGGAGTTTAATGTTTAATGCAATCAAATACTGTTAACAAAATAGGAGACCACATAATACTCCAACTGTATTCCAAGAATCCTTTAGACTAATCTAGATACTGATGATAAACGCCAAGTGTAGATTTGTGCAGTCAACTATGTAGTTTACAATTTTAATAGAGACCGTATGAGGTTAGCAGATTTTTCATGTCTAACGATTTAAATCTTCAATTTCCTTTATGATTATCTCTTTTAGATTTACATGTATAAATTCAAAATCACTATGTACTAGAGATCGGAATACTTTCCTTTAGTAATATATCAACAAAAGATGAATTGAGTTGGAGGGTCGGCAGTTGAAACTGGAGTGTTAGTAAAGAATTTTCCAAAAATGAGGTTTCTGAAAAAAATTTTAAGCTCTATGTTCTTATTCAGAGTGGTGTCATTTAAATTTTGTTGAAAATAAAGATCGTAGCCCTTAATTCTTCCAATTTCATTCTTCACGACACTTGAGAGCTGTAATTGAAACGTTTGATCTGTCTACTTTGATTATATTTTTTTGTTAATTTTTTAGTTTGTTTTATTTTAAATAATAAATCGTAGTTGATATAAAATTAAAAATAACTTTTTTTGATTTTTCGTATATCGTATCATATTAGGTATGAAATCAGAGTAGAACGGTTTTATTCAATATTATACGTTTTCTTGATTTTTATGTTACATTTCGAAATTCAAGAAGACGACAAAATATAACGAGTAGGCTCAATACAAAGTATTATTTAAATCGCGAACTCCAATGAGGGTATTCTTTAATTGGTATTGCCGTTTTTTACCATATACAAGCAAAGTGTGGCACAAAAAGACATCTTTGCCGTAGAAACATCTTTGATAAAGCTCCGAATGCAGTAACCGGTAGTCCGCTGCGCGGAACATCTGCCGCCACCAGATGAGGCCATAACTCAATTGGGGAAACGCGAGGAGCAAACAAAATCAACACAGCTCTGCCAACTTCGACTTCAATGCGAGTACGATACTTATTACGTTTAGTGCCGGAGTTACATGTAATTGTAGCAGAAAATAATATTGGTATATATATATATATATTGTTTGTTTTAAAAGGTAAATTACTCGTCTTTGTGTTGGCAGTATTTAAAAATTACAAATCTCTGCCTTAAATGTAAAAATATGTTTATTTTTATTTTAAAATTTTGATTACTTCATTCTTCATGAACGAACTGAATTGAATATTCTTAAAAAATAAAATGCACAGCTCTTGTTGAGCTTTAATGGAATCCGTACAGATTTAATTTGGCTTTTATTCTACATTCTATCAATTTTTATTTATAAAGACACAACAACAACAAAAAAAAATGGAATCTTTACAAAGTTTGCTAAGTTGATCTTTAGAACCCAGATTATAACTAGTTAATTACTTCCTTTGAGACATTAGCAAACGCAGATGAAACTGTATTTTTTTCAGCATGCGATGGAAATTTCACGCACTGATGTAACACACAACAAAGTTATTAAAGTGTTTCACAAATGGCATACTGTTCCATCTGTATTGAACAATACAGGCTACGCCACTATACAGGCGTGTACTGTCTAATTATCGTTATTAGTTTTTCAATGCAAATTAAGTGTTGTAAAGGTAGATATTAAGTTGTTCTAAACATATATTTATATACATGAATTTTTGATATTTTATATAGTGTACATCGTTAATTAATACTCGCCAAAGAAGCGTACCTTCCTATGTGGGTACGTGCGCGTTTACACACACGTTTTTCTTATTCAATACAGTATTTTTTTTACGTAATCTGACCTTTAGGTTTATCAAATTATTTTGGATCTTACGTGTTTGCACACTACTCGCGATGCTCCTCAACATTCAAGTTTGAGTCTGGAACTGAGAACAGAAATGAAACCGAGAAAAGAAACAGGCTCAATATTAAGATCGGTGTAAAAAAAAACCAAAGACGCGAGTGAATCCGAAAACAAAGGTTAGTACGAAAGGAAATAAGAGCCGCACTTCATATACCGATATTATCGAACTTGCACCGAGATGTTCAGCGATATCTTTCGTTGCAATTAAAACTTCGGTGTAAATTGATTTGCGGACTTCGTGAAATTACAGAACTCTTGCAACTTCTCGACGCTTTAAAATACTGTTTCCGTATGTGGGTAACGAGTCGATGTTTATGTACCATGCACTCTGATATTCTTTGGTAACCCGAACGAAGCTAAATAAATGCTGTAAAATGTATAGAATTACTACGCCGGTTGGGAAAATAATAAATGCTAGCAACCAGCAGTCGCAATGTTACCGCCGAGAATTAAAATGAAGAAACTCCTTGTTTCATTGGTGTGACTTGATATTTTTTAATGATTTGATTTGTTTGTATTTTTTTTTTTCAATTTTGTTTAATAATAATAGTCGATGTTTGACTCTTAACCACACTGATATATACAAAATAAAAAATGAACAAATGACGTCAGACGCTAAACAGAGTTACTCTGAAAACGTGACATAATAAATTAGATATCGCCACAAACATAGAAATCATTAAAAGTCACAAATTCAGCTCAAGACTTTTTTGATAACAACAAATTTAACTGCAAAACCTGTTGGTATTATCATATAGATATGCTGGAGACGAAATATTCCTTATTCTCTTAAATATGCAGATGTTTACATTGTAAATAGATCAAATGCAGATGTTTTGAATAATTAGTTATTTATATTCCTTACATAAAAATTAGTCCCACTTTTTAAAATTTTTTACAATATTTATGTACAACTTTTAAAGTATTGTACATGATCTTGAGTTTCTGCTTTTACAATTCTTTACATTGGATACGGGGCTATTGGAAATTGATTCAATTCATGTTTTATTCTACCTTAAAATTGACATTTAACTTTAGAACTACACCGATGTGGTAAGGAAAGTAATTTTTCCCTTGTACCTTTCATCGTTTTTTACTAAATAATTTTAAGAAAATCATCAATGACCGAGAAACACCGAAATCATAATACAAGAAATATTATATTGTAATACTAAATTCCAATTAAAGCGTTATTTGTTTATTTGAACATTTAAAATATTTACAGTAGCATTAGTAGCAGATGAAGGCCCAGCGATAAAATGCATTAAGATTATTTTTGTCATTCTTGTATGTTTCGTGCACTCGTCGCTTGAAAACTACCCGAATAAATTTGAATATAAAGTTCGGAAAAAAAGAGACTTTAAACTATCGCTTATTTTTGGTTTATCGTAATGCATACCCTTCTCTCTAAAACTGAATAAGTGGAAAACCACTAATTAATAGTCAATAGCTACTATTTTAAGATGTCCAAAGTATACGACCAGCAATAAGTGGTTATCCACTCTTTCAATTAGTAGAAATGATTACAAATTAAAATTGTAAATTTTCTACTAATTAAAAAGTATAATTCTACTATTATAAAAGTGATTATTTTACTAATTGTCAAGTGACTACTAATTCAGAACTACTAATTCAGTAGTGAAGTTGGGCCATATTACTTTTTCAATTAGTGAAAAATTACTTATTGAAAAGTAACGCCTACAAACTTAGTAAATCTGTAGTAGATTCAACTAAAAATTACTCATTTTGATGTAGTTTCTACTATTACTACTTCAATTAGTAAAAATTCTACTAATTCAGTTTTAGAGAGTTGATTACAGGACATGCAAATTAAAGTTTATAAAAAGTACGTTATCAAAATTAAAAATAAAAATGAGAATTCATAATATGTCCACGTAGACTTTAATTGTGGGCAAAAGTTTTATTTCCATGTACTCACTTCACACAAGTTTAAAAGTAAATTATTCTTCGTCTAATATATACATTATACAATGACAAAATGTAGCGAAATACGTATCAAATTTCTTAAGAAGAAGCGTAAGGTAATTAAAATTCGTAACATATTTAGCTGTAAAGACTTATACAATATAGTAACATTAAACATTCTGGTATCGTATATTTCCGGCACGCGTCAGATATTGCCAATGAATAACATATCGTGTTAATTAATTGCTGGAAGCAGGCTGTAATACGTATTCGATAAATAAATAATTTTCTAATCGTGTGAGTAAACATGTATTTTAACGATATCATTTGAGTTTGATCTTTTAGAAATGAAAATTCAATAGAATATATGAGAAGACACACGTTCAGGACATAAGTCTTTATAAGCTCATGCCTGATCATAACAAATCGGCTAGAGCGAAGCCGCAAACGACCTATTCAACGTACGCTAGGACTGCACCATTTTTATGGGTTTTTCATAAACATATGGTTCTTATGAGACCAAATCGGTATAGTACTGATTGTGATTAATCAGGATGGTACACGAAATCGAAATCCGAGATATAAACTGAAATCCGCCTCCCACCCGGGATTGCAGACCTATGTATCAGGACGTGGACCGCATACAGGACGTACCTGGGTCAGAAATCGCTCACCGTATTTTCGCTCAGATGTGTTACATAGCCAGATAGTGACGTACTATTATTTTTACATTACAAAATTCGAATCAAAAACGTTTTTTTAAAGCGAATTTCGTCATATTTCCCGCTTGCCGTGGATCGCGAAGCTTACCTCGAGCGTGAAACGTCCTTTGCAACACTCCACCGGCCCTGCAAACAAAATAAATATTATCGTATGATATGCAATCGCCCAGAAATATTCCAGTTTCCGTTTCCTCGAGTACTGCCCGGGGGGCTAATTCATCCAAGAGTTACGGCAATACTTTGTCGTGTCAATATTATTTTCCTTGTAAACTCCTTTGCTTATAATAATTGGAATTACTTTTGCTCTTGCTTGCAGTGTTTCCTGAAATAGCAAAAAAAATTGTATAATATATATATAAATAGTTTTTAAAATAAGGAGAAATATAAATTACAATATATACGGAATATTGTGTTAGACATTTATTACGCCACTGCTGAGGTGTACCCTCCCATAATTTTCTATTATTTTAGATTTATGGGCTTGGATCTTAAAAGACCTCTACACTGGCTCAGTGTGGGAGGTGCCAACGATCGCTGTGACCGATGCGGTGACAATGTTCGCCACCAACGGCTTATCATCTCTCTAAAGCCGGTATAAGTCACTTAATTTATCTTAAGTTAAAGACGCGCTGGTTAATTCGCTCGTATATGGTCAGAATTAAAATCTATTATTTTCGGTTTCGGTGGTGGTGGCCGAATGGTCATTCTCTTTTTAATTGAAGCGGCTGAACTTCAATTAAAATGCAATAACGTACTATGTAATAACGTGTTTTTCTTTTTCCTCTATTTCACCGTTTAATATCAATATTCTAATTAAATAAAAAATTAGATGTTTGTATGAAATTTGACGTTTCATTCTGAATCGTGTTTTATTGCTATTAATGTATGCCATGTATATGTATCAGCTTCAGTATGCCTTTATACTGACGAAACATTGCGATGACGCGCAATAACCTTTAATTTAAGTCGGCGAGTCTGAAGAAGTTATAATCACTTTTGTACAGAAGCACGACGGTTTTGCTTTGATCCTGTTTAACGGTATGCGTCCGAAAAGACAATTTGAGCTGGACCAGTCTCGTAATGTAATTTAAGAAAGTTTTGTTGTTACCGAATATCTGCGTTTATATAAAGTGATGCTGATAGTCGATTTGTCTGTGCGTTGTTCATTTAATCACTCATAAATTTAAATTCATTAGCGTTTACCAAGTTGAATCTATTATTTGAATTTGCAATTTATCTTTTGTAATTTGGGGTACGAAAACACGCCGTATTCGATTGTGTAAACGGAGAACTAAAAGGTTGGAACTTATCCATACTACAGTTTGATTGAGTTTAGCTAACAACTTCAGATTCACGAGGCACTAAGTCCCTATTAAAGTTCTAGTTCCAAGAAAATAATAGGTTATCGGGTATAGCCGGCTTTTGAAATTCTTATAAGCTAAAAATGATAAAAGGCGGCTGGAGCCGAGTGAAAGTTTTTTTTCTAACAAAATTTAAATCTTCAACCTCAACAGCTACGTAGACGAGAAACCAAAATATACCTTCGAAACAGAGTAAACGCGAGGATGTATTAATATGTACGCTTGTCTCGCGCGTTTTTGTGGAATATCTCTAAAATATAAGATGTCAATAGTATCGGTTACGGATATTGAGACGTGCTCAAGGAAATTGGAAGTGCACAAAATCGAATTTCCGTTGTCAGGTTTTTTTAATATTATCGAAATGGAAAAGACAGCTGCCAAATTATTCCACTGCATGCGCCACGTCATTTTTAATTTTACTATGTTATCATTTACGTTTCTAATGATGTGCGTTTATTGAAATAGTAACATTGAGATTGAACAGAGAATGGTGTTAGTAACCGATTGATAAGGGAATCGCGAACTCTATACAGAAGCTCCAGTAGGTACTGGAGCTTTTGTATAGAGTTCGCAATTCTCGATTCACACAGGTGTGTGAGAATAAACGAGGCATTTACTAGTTTGATATCCGTAGAGGTGTCAGACAGGTACCTAAGTGTAGCGTCACAGGTACCCAAGTGCTGAGTCTATTCATGGGTAATTCTTTATATGATTTGAAAGTGTATAAGTGTGAATTAAAAATGAGTAAACTATCTGTCAACTGCCTCCCAAACCCGAACCACTCGCTAATCTTTGCACCGTCGGCGTGCGATTTATAGGAGATGGTAACTAAATTGAAAGATTCTGTTGAGGAAAGAGGTACAGTAAACGTCAGGAAGATGGAAGTAATGTAGTTTGAAAAAGCAAAAATGTGGTTGAATGCAATAAATGTATAGGAGGTAAGAGAGTTGAACAAGTATAATAGTTTATTTAGGTAGTTTGCTTACAGATGACAGTCAACATGATAGATGCATTGAGAGGAGATTAAACGTGCGGGAAACGAAGTGAACAGGGCCTTGTTTGCTTTTATGAATAGTAAAATTATCTTCAAGAGGCGTAATGTACCCTTCGTAATTGGGCTCTGGTCCGACGTTTATGTACGGCAGTGAACTTAGGGAGTGACAAAACAAACACGAAAGTGGAATCAATGCAGTAGACATGCGATTCCTGCGAATCGCGAAATTATCTATCCTATTGTAATCTATTTTTAAATCTCTGTACAATGTGTTATATAGAAGTCAATATAATTGTATAGAAAAATCTACATAAATCAAACACGCGCTCACATAAAGTACGCTCGAAGTAAAGACGATCGTACAAGCAGTCGTGGATGGCTAATCGGCCCGTACACTCACAAAAAATGACCGCTTTACCGTGTGATATTTATCATTAGATTTATAAAAAAGAAAACAAATACGTGCCGACGTCAGCGATACCGCCACGCGATCCAGACATTTCACCAAACAACGAGTTATCACGCCACCTGTCAGCGGAAATATACGAAATTAGTTTCCTTTCACTGACGTCGGAACTGTGAATGGTACCGATGATAATGGATCGGCTCGTGTAATAATCTGGAACAAGAAATCGTATTTATTACAACACACACCAGCTACAGCCTTAATGACGTAAGGGGACCGAGTTTTCTGCTTTGCCCGTTACTGGGATTGTATCTCAGCTCATTGAATCGTATCTGCTTAATAAGCTACCCATATGAATAGAGAATATCATATTTATTTCTACGAATCCACATCAAAGTAACCCTTGGACAACGATTTATTAACATTGGACTTGGTTTGTGGTGTCCTTGGTAAATTGTTAGATGAATACCATTTGTAATGAATTTCATTATTTTCCATTGAAATTTACGTGTTACACTTCGTGACGTCTTTATTTCAATATTTATTTACATGTGTAACGTTAGGATAGGAAACAGTTGTAATAATAAACCAGTTAACATCTTGAAAAAACTTGTTTGATCGTGATTTAAGTTTAACAGATTTGGAAAAATATTGTGAAACTAAAAAAAAATTTGAATGAAAATTATTAATTCACGGAACTCTATCTTAATTATTAATGGTTTTAATTTTTCGTTGGAAATAGCACCTTGCGCGATGAACGCAACGGTGTAAAGTTACTTTATAACTTAAAAATTTTAATATTATATGATATTTTAGGGACTTCAACAAAAAAAATTTGTCGAAAAAAAATTTTTTCCTTAATTTTTCACAAGAAAAACCTATTGTTAATTAAATATCTTTTTTGGAATTATACTTCAAAGAGAAACTTGACAAGTTTTCAGAATGAGCTTGTAGATTGTAAAAATATATTATAAACAAATAGAATAAAACGTGTTTCTTTTTTGTATTTCATTCGTTAGATGATATAACGATTAGGAAGATAAATATTTTTTTAATAATTGGTAATTTGAACAATGAATTATCTTTTTTATTTTAACATTATTAACTATCGGGTGAGAAGTATTTTTATTTCTTTTGATATTTTATTTATTTTTAAAGTAACAATTTGTTACTAATAATTACGAAACTGTTTATTTTACTTTAACACTTGCAACTTTTGAGTTATTTGCAAAAAAATAAATCTCTCCTTTTAAAATTTCATTTGTTTATAACTTTTGCTATTGTTTACGTTCGGATTCTATTATTTAGCACAATCTATTTTTTATTAATACGTAATCTAGTCTATAATGTAAAAATTCATTGCAACTCCTTTTATACAAAATATTTTTTACGTTTATTTAAATAAAACGTGAAAAAAAAAATAAAATACGAATTCAATTTCATTAAAAAAAATATTAGATCAAAAAAAATATATGTCTACCTGTTTCAAAAACG
Source organism: Eumeta japonica (assembly GCA_005406025.1). Classification (NCBI taxonomy): domain Eukaryota; kingdom Metazoa; phylum Arthropoda; class Insecta; order Lepidoptera; family Psychidae; genus Eumeta; species Eumeta japonica. The sequence continues at coordinate 45,138 of BGZK01000609.1, read as the reverse complement.
TTTTTAAATAATCTGAGACAAATATTTCGTATTTTATTAGCTTTTTAGCCTAAATATTTTTTAATTACACCAATTATACGTCACACCAATAAGAAAAAATCGAGAAGCAATAATGTCTGTTATATATAAAATTCATAGACCTCGTGCTCTTCATGAGCTCCGGGTACATTAGCAATAAACTCAATTACAAAAGGGAATAAAATAAATAAAAACAAAAAATAATCATGAATTGTTTTATAGTTGTTTCTTATTAAAAAAATGAAAAATATTTTCATTTAATGTTTCGATATCGATTCCGGTTTCTTGTAGAGTGTTGTAAAAGAACCCATTATTGGGATGTATAAAGTATCAAACGTATAATTTAAAAAATTTCTATCTGTGTGCTAAATTTCATCTAAATCCGTCCAGCCGATTATGCGTAATTGAATTATAAATAACCAAACATCGTCACGAAATATCACATTAGTAATATTATATTAATAGGATGTAGTACTGACAAAAGACGCAGTCTAAAAATCCTATGGTTCTTTTTAATTTAATTATTGACTATTAAGCTATCATTATATCATATATTTAGTTACAGTGAGATTGTTGATACTTTTTCTTACTTCCGCTTTCGCTCTACTTAACCCTTTAACACTATATCTTCCACTCCCCTCTTCCTCTCCCCGCTCCCCCTGAATCATTATCGCCTACTCTAATACTGCTCTTATCATAAAGAAAATAATAAGCATGGTCGACAAAATAACATAAAATTAATAACTCTTATATGTTGTAGTTATAAGGAGTCATACATATAAACATACTAAAAAAATAAACATTAACCTATATTTTATGTGGCAATGGTTGTATTGGTTTTGTAAATTTCATCGAAATTGATTAAGCCATTGTCGTGTTATAAGTAAAGTTGCAGGTAGACAGAAAGATAAGCAGACAGTGGCTTATATTATATATTGAAATCAATATGTTCTATTAGTATACTAAAGTTCATTAAAATTAGTTTTGCTATTCTTGAGTAATGAAAGAACATAAAAACGAACAGACATACTTTCATTTAGGCATTTTTAGGGTTCCGAGCCAAAATCACAAAAACGGAATTCTTATAGTTTCGTCTTGTTTGTCCGTCCATATGTCGCAGGCATTTTACTCAATAACTACAAGATGTATATGAATTAAATTCCGAGTGCAGGTGTCTTGTATAAGCCTCTACTTAGTTTGGTAATAAAATAAAAAAAAATATACATATTTCTAAGGATGGCACTCCATACATGCAACAGAAGCTGAAATTTTTTTTCAGCAAACATCAACATGTAGCACATATTTCGACAGTTCTTTTATAAGCACTAAGTTTTTAAGCATTTTTTTAAGTGGATATTATCAGAAATAATCGCGCCTAAAGTGGCATTGATTATTTTATAAACCGTAAGTCCAAAAAAGGTAATGATTAATAAATACTCGCAATGAAAATATTTAGAACTTTTTCAGATATAACGTTTTTGAGTTATTACCGAAAAAACTGCACTTTTCAACAAAAGGACATAAATGCCATGAAAATACGTTACCAAAGCGGATTCGCATTTTCGCTGAAAACGGAGCCTCTATAAGGAACCACAAAAATACCATTAAGTATCCTTAGATTTCTATATTTATACGCTCAAACAATAGATAATTTAATATTCCATAGGGATTCTTGTGAAAATTTTAATTAATTTTTTCGTTTTTGAGAAATTTGAGATTCTTTGAAAAAAATCCTCAGAAATTAGTGAAAAGTATGTTGTTTTTTTAATTTTAAATTAGTTATTAACATTTTTTAAATTTTTTTTTGTATCCTCATAATCCCCTCAATAACGCATCTTTTGGTACAATTTTTATTCCACTATCATAATAATTGAGAACACTAGACCCCTATCGCGCTTTTATTGGAAACAGGTACCGCGTACTGAAGCGATCAACAAAGCACTTTCAATGCTAAAAAATATACTTATATTTATGATGAAATAATTTTCAGCAGGAGTTCACGAATCGTATAAACGCAAAGCCGTAATGATTACACTTTGTGTTGAACTCCTGAGCAGTTCGGTCTGAAAACGCAGCGGTTATGACTCAGTAACAAGAAATAGGTATCACCGGAACGAGCACGGATTTCTGGGTGAACTAGAAGTTAAGCGTATATTGTACGCGTATGAGCACTTTCATTTTTCGTTAGTTAGTGACGATAGTCACTTCCATTTTATTAAGAATAATCTACTAAGTGTTACCTAAAAACCGGAGTATACGCAATAGTTTGGGCAAACCTCGTTCTCCGCCAAGTCCGCGTGACCCGAGGGGCGGATGCGTCGTTTCGATGCTTGGAGTGTTAATTTGAATAATTAAATTTAACTTGCCGAGTTCAAGCATGAAGAATAAAGCCAAACGGCTTTTGATTGCCGTCGAGTTTGAATTTAAACTTGTATTTTATTTATTTTTATGGCCAAGTACACTACATTCTGTGATTTGTTTTTTTTTTTAATTATTGAATAGCAAAAGATTCTACTTAACCATTTTGCTTTTAGCCTGTTTCTAATTGTATTTTAGAAAAAAATTGAAAATATTAAATATTATTCAAAGCCTATTATGCGAAAAGAATTTTCTATTAGGATCTATCTTCTGATTCGTAAACATTTAAGGCCTATCATACTAAGCATTGAAGCGACCGTTCACAAACTTTATATACTGATGTACTTTTTAATCAAATGTTAATATTTAAAGTCTCTTGTGTTTATTTTATAATGAATGGGTGATAAAGATTTACTTATTCATTGACAGAATACCGTTTACAAGATCAAATTTTCATTGCATGTCTAATTCTATCTGAAATTATGAATCATGATCATAGTTAATCTTCATCTATGCCCAATCGTCAATATGCCATTTCTTAGTGTAAAATTTCAATTCAAAGAAAATTACCGCCTTAAGTCGTGGCAGACATCTATCCGCGTACAAATAAAAAATGATGCGATTTAGTTAGGTACTATCGTTCTATCAAATCAGCTAACTTCGGCGGTGTTCCGCGGAAGCCGCTCCGGGCCGGGCCGAGTAACATTCGGCGCGAATACAAGTTTAATGCCGCCATAATCCGATTCCAGTAGCTCACTTCGCTGGAGCTAATTGGCCTTGCGAGCTTTAGCCGAGGAAAACGTTTTAACTTCGCTCCTTATACACACGTAGCTCTTGTGGTAGGGAAGATTTTTTTTTTTGATGTTAAGTCGGCTCGCGACTCTCGTGCGATCGATCTTAAAAAAAATTGTTCGTATTATGCATCCTCGGTACTGAACTAGTCGTGAATGTAGAATTTCAATAGTTGACGTACTTGTACCACGCACAGATGTTACAGGATTGAATTCGATAACCTTCATCACGATAGTTTGACAGTTGTATTTTAAGAAATTGAAACTGATAAGTGAAATATTTAATCCGTTTATTTCCACAGCATCCGGATGGGACATCAGGACTGAGGCTTTGTCCAGATATCTCATCATCCGCACTGTAAAGTGCAAAAGTTTGTTTGTTCAAATGCGGGGTTTTTTAGGAACTATCAATTATTATTGTCCGACAGACAGTCCGTCTATCATCGAGCCTTATATAATATTACGCCTCGACCACAAACGTTCTAGCAATAATCATAAATGTCAACCGATAGACTGTGACGCCATGCGGTGCGGTGGTGCTGTAGCGGGCTGCGCGCGGGGAGCTGCGCGAGAGCAAAACTGTAAATGCGTTTCAATAGTTTAGTCATAAAGATATTATAAAAAGAATAAAGGAGAAAGCTACATAAATATTCATAAGATTTTTAATAGGCAGTAATAATAGACAAAGCTACAATAGCTACATAGGTACAAAATTACATTGTTAGTCCCATCTCTTCTCATAGTAGGGACGGAGCTAAAGATCTGATTTTTATGAAATTCGATATTGGATATATGGAGATAGGTATTATAAATCTCGGTAGAGTATTTGGACTAGTTTTACTACTGTAGTGTAGTTACTGCAGTAAAGTATGTTCTTTCCCACAAAGATTAAATTGTGGACGAAGCCGTGAGCAGCCAGTAGTATAATATAAAGAATTAGTTAAAGTTAAAATAATGCGCCAAGTTTTAGAAGCACTAACTAATACAGTCAATATAACAATTATGAACCAGAATTACTTATACAGAGAGTTAAAAATTTCTAAAAGAATTCATAAATATATGCTGATGACTCTTTGTAGTATCAAATATCCAGTGTTGGCTTCTTTAGCGAGTGACATTATCATAGTGTTGAGTATCATAAAATACAATAACATATTTCATACGCTATGTACCAACTGGCCAATGAAAAATATGATTATGACGACACTAGTAAAAACAAAATACGTACATTTGCTATACAAATCCTTTTGGCGATTCAATTACTTAATTTATTTGAAATATCCTTCTTTTTTATAAAAAGGTCAATTTCTAAAATAGTTTCTAAAATAGAATTCTTGTAGTAAATGTAAAATTATCTTTTAAAAAAAATATACTTTTTATTTTCACACCAAATTTTGATAAAAGTTCTGCTACTACTGTTCATCTCATTCAGGTGTTTTAAAAGAAATGACTCAAGAGAAATATTTTTTACAACCCATTGGAAAAACCTTTAGCGTTGAACGGGTGTTTTAAAAGAAATAACTTAAGAGAAATATTTTTTTTAACCTATTGGAAAAACCTTTAGTGTTGAAAGATTGACCTTTAGAGTCGACGAATTTTTTAAGTAGATATTCTAGTTAACAAAAATTAATGAATTCCTTATTAATTGCAGAACAATATGTCTGCAATTGTTTTTCGTAAAATATTGGAATGGTACTACAAGTTCTCTTCGTATATGAAAAATGGACGATGCTTTTAACAATTTTAGGCTCTAATTCAAATTAAGTAAGTAGCTCGATAATAATTAATTACAAATCTAGAAAAACCAGCGAAAATTGACAAGAAAATGTATCATTTTGTATTATCTTGATTTAGATAATGTAAAAATTTGAATGTACTTATTTAGTAAATACCAATACCAAAGTAATTTTTTCCACCCGCAGCACGTCATTCCCAACGTTTCGACTTTGATGTTGTTCTGCAAACTTTAAAGTAATTTTTTTCTTTTGCGAGTGATGCTTACGAGAATTTGGGACAATAATTCCAGAAACATCCCTTACGGCTTTGGCATTGAGAGAAAAAATTCAGTACTCGGAAAGGTCAAACGTTCTTCAAAGGATTCAATAATGTTGGTCAAACCCTTGTAATACATATATAAATTTATCAGTAAATTCAATCCTTACATTAAAACTATTGATCTTTAAATACTTGTACATATTATCTACAAATAAGTTTTTTTTAACAAAAATACGTTTTATAATGTAGTATATTACGAAATTCAAGGATCCTATTGTATTCAAGTGTTTTTGGCGTTTATTACGCCATCTTTATTCCTCAACACTGAGGATACATTAGGTAAGAGTAGACAAAGAGGCTAATGTTCTTTTTTATCCATTTATCTCGCTAGTCTTTTGAATGTGTTATATTTAATTATGAATAAGGCTTATATCATTGGACAGATTTCATAATAATAAAATTATACTTAGGCTTTTGAACACGTTGCCAGTAAGGCAACGCCCCACAGTAAATACCGGTATGGCAGGCTCGTCCGCACCGGGATATCCGATAAGCTTTTGTCTCCACCAACAACGGTCGACTGAAAAACTAAAGCAGAGTTTTCGCGTGATAAGCCAATAATCTGGTTTTCCCCGCACACGAAAGTCGTGCAGGCCGTGGTTGAGTTATTTACGACAATTCTTTGTACAGAATTGTTATATATAAATGGAGTTCAATCACAAATATATCATTCAAGATCTGAATACGTTACCTTTCAAAATATATTAAAATTTATGTTTTAAAGTTAGTGATGCAAAATTTGAAGGAAATGAAATGTTCAAAATGTTTAATGTGTCATATATCAGAATAACAGAATGTCTAAGTCACGAGTCACATAGAGAATACATTAAGTCTTAAAACTTTTCCATATAGAGTTTCCAAAGCAATCCCGAGGATTAAATTGAAAACTTTATTAAGCTTCTACGAGACAAACTTTGACTTGAACAAGCTCTAGCCAAGTAACTATCATTTTGCTAAATGTAGTTGTCATCTCATACATAATCTTCACAACAGCTAAATCCAATATAAAATTTGTCTAAACTAGAATTTGCATTTAGTGCTATGGATTTTTGTTGTGTTTTTTCCAACTGGCTCTTTCTTCATAAGGTTTCTGAAAAATGTGGCATACCCCCTCTGTGTTATGTCTCAAAAATTAAAGTCAAACATTAACAAACATTGATTGGCCAAAAGCGGTTTGGAAATAATAAATTATCAGTCGCTTAATATAATTTTAGCATTCTCTGGACATTCGCTCGATCAACACGTTGTCTACAACTGTGGTTGTGAGATTGTCAAAGACCTAATACAACGTTGATATTTGTTTTTTTGATCGAACACTTATTTTCATTTAATTCAAACAGTTATTGGTCGATATATCCATACTCAGTATTCATTTTCAGTTTATATTATATTCTATTTTGTTATATTAAAATTGTATTCTATTTACGCTCAATATCGAGTCAATCCAAATCCCTATCGGTCTGAAATAAAAAGTTTGTGGGATGTTCTGCTTCAGTAGTGGGCTCGTAGAAATCTGACACAGCTACAAAAACAGATCAACAATCGGATTTTCCTCAACTTCTCTTTTATTTTTTGCAGATAAACTCTGACGTTTTAATCCACGGCTGTTTCGCTCGCAGTCTTATCCAGCCTGGGTCACTTTTTACACTCCAGAAAATATCTTAGTCAAACTTTCATGAAATACATTAATTTCTCAGAATGATTTAAGACCTCGAGAGAATGAGGGTCGTGGACAGGCCATTAACATTATCAAAAAAAAAAAAATGTTTCATATAAAATTAATTTATTGAGTCTGATCACAATTTTTTTTTGTTTTGTCACTCTATGAGAATGCTTACATTCTAACAATAATTGATCAGACTTTAAACTGCCATTGGCGTACTCGAATTAAAGCTGATGCGTCAAAGCAGACTTTATAGTATTTATGCTAATACAATTTATTTATGATTCACAATCGATGTTTCAAGAATATATAATAAGAACAAAAGAACGTCAAGTGCTCACCGATATTTATGCGTCGTCGGAAGAGGAACTCGAGGTCATCCTTTTCGATAGTGGAGCGACAGCCATAACTGCGGGATCGCTCACGGGAACGATCGACACCGTTCACGGGCAGGGCCGGCCTTTTGGGAAATCACCATATCTACAATACGCGATAGCGCCGCCCGCGCCGCCGCAACACCGCTTCGTAATAATCTCTAACGTCATTTGTATAGATCTCGTATCGCGCACGAGGCGAACGATCTCTTACTCGTTTGCCAGACGGGACGAGATAAAATAATTTGTAAAAAAAACGTTATAGTTATCTCGTATGATTGTAGTAATAAAACTTAGGAGATTTTGTCAGAAGGCGAAATTTGTACACGACTATATTGTAGACGTATTACTTGTTAAATCTGCCTAAAAGGATGGATTGCTACATCTTTGACAATTATTTATATCAATGTCATGTTTTTTTTTTTTTTAAATAAGACCCCTTTCTCGCTGCTGAGTATGACGACGCGTAACGCATGTCCGACCTACCAAATCGATGTCCAGCACATCGCAAACAACAGGAATTGCGGCGCTAGACCATAACGATACGAAATCCAATGTCAAGAAAATGTAAACGTAACAACGTCGGTAAGACGTCCATGAAGCAAATAATCCATTGCGGTCGTAACAACCAATGAAAAACCGATTCAATCTTCCCAGACTGAAGATGATTCAACTTTATTACCTGTTAATTAATTTTTAAGCGAAATTATAACAATATTTAAAAGCACCTGCAAAGTTTTTATCGTCTAATTTCAAGGCAATAATCGTAAAATAGTACAAAATGAGATGGAATTTTGCAAGTGATAAGAGTGTTGTAATAAAAAGTTCTTGATATTTTTTTTCTAAAAATTAAGCGTATTATTCTTAAAAATTCGAAAAAAGAAATTGTTTTAATTACATCAAATTCATATTAAAACAGAACTTGTTTGTCAGTAATGATGTTGTCTCAATAAAATAGAAATTAGTTTCGGTATAGCGTACCGAACGAAAATTACATAAGATTTTCTATTAAACGCTACATTATTAGATTTTACTCATAGTACAGATAAACTAATGATCAAGATTAACTCGTTTAATATACACTGAACGTCTGATAATGTTGTCTCATTTCTTTCACTTCATCGGTCTTTCGTTTTCGGATCGAGAGGTTTACGACGCTTCCTTTAAGCCGGTTCAGCACAGGTTGAAAGATGTTAACGATCATCGTCACGGTGACAATGTCCGAAACCGACGGCTTAATGTTCTCTCTGTGACAGAGCGATAGAGTGTGGTTTAATTTGACTCAAAGCCTCTTCCATCGTTTCCTTTTAAACTAACTTTTAACGAAAAGTCACGTTTTCAAAATAAAATTTGCGTTCCACGTACTCCTTTTACGGGCTATAATGCTTAAAACGTGTTAAAAGCAAGACGTGAAACGCAAAATTAATAATAAAAAAGTGCCTTTTTGTTAAAAGTAAGTATAAATGGAAACAGTGGAAGAGGCCCTTAAGTTAACAACTTGATGAAATATAATAATTTAAGTAAATGTAAAAAAAGCAAGTAAATCCTTTATTATAAGGTTTAATCATTTTTTTTAAGTGAAAAATTCTTCAGAATGATTGTAATTTGAAACTCGGTGAAATACAAAAGCGATATTAAAAAGAAACACATACATCTGTAGGATTTAGCCTGCATGAGAATTAAATAGAATGGGAGATGAGATAGAATGAGAGAGAGAAAAAGAAAGAAATCAAATCAAAAATATTTTTATTTCGTAGGTATGTAATAGAATTACACTTGAAATACGTCATTATGGCATTCTATTGGTACTAAAATTAACACCCATTCCGAATGCTGATTCATTTTCCGGTTTCGCTCAAAGACATAGTCAATAAAATTAGCACAACATTTGAAAATTATATGAAACAGCCTAATAGTAGAGCAGTTCAGTCCCATGCGTTTTTTTTCGTTAATGTATTCAGATACGGCATAATATCCCTTACCACAATTTTTAAATTTAAAAAATGTCAAATTTTGAATTTAAACTGATATCTTATTATAAAAGCGCACACACAGCCCCTTAAATGTTTTATTAATTTGACTTAGACGGGTCTTATGAACAGCAAGATCGTTCTTATATCTAATGTTAATATTATGGATATCGCTCCTTTTTTGCAACGAGTCTATATGTCTCTTAAAATGTATGAGATTTTCGTATATGTATTGTGATGCTAAAGTTAGGATATTAATTTTGTTTAATTTTTTCTCTTAGAGAAAAAATTAAAGATTAAAGAGAAAATAAATTCTTTGTCGGTCTCGAATTATAAATGACATAAATAGCCCGCTCCTGCAATAAAAAACTTGTGTTTATATAAGCTGCATGACCCCATAATAAAATTTCATAGGCCATGAGACTATGAAAGGAACTAAAATAAACTAATCTTGCGGTAAATTCATTTGTAAACCACCGTATTCTTTTGATTGCATATGGTGCGGAACTAAGCTTTTCGCCAATTTCATTACATGAAAATTCCGTAAAATCGTAACTTCATTTACTATTACTATACAATTATTGGTCGTGTCCACAATATCCAGTATCTTGTCTCTGACTATTACTTTTGTGTCGACCAATTTAGTATTAGACAACGAAAATTAAATTGTTTTTGTTTTCTTCTCGTTGAGCAAAAGATTGTTAATTGTAAACCACTCGACTACTTTTCGTTGTATCGTCAGCAAACAGTACAATCCCCTGCTTGTCCTTCACAAGGTACGGTAGATCATTAATATAAATTAGAAATACAAATGGTCCAAGAATTGAACCCTGTGGCACACCCATACTGACTGCAGATCCCGAAGACCTCTCACCATCAATTTCAACCTTCTGAACTCTGCCACTCAAATATGAGTTCAGAATCCCAAGTGAGAGACCCCCGACGCCGTCGTGACATAGTTTCCTGATGAATGTATCATGATGAACGCAATAAAATGCTGTGGATAAATCTCAGAAAACACCACTTGCGTTCCGTGACTTCTCCCAGGCACCAAAAATGTGCTCAACGAGGTCAACACCGGCTTCGGTTGTTGAGCGACCCTTTGTAAATCCAAACTGTTTAACGTTCATTAAGTTATTGTTATAAAAATACCGCGATAGTGGATTCACGATCAGTTAAATTTTACTGTTAGTAGTATTGAGATCGGTCTAAAGTTCTAAGATTCGGATATACTACCTGATTTAAATACTGGAATTATCTTACTTTGCTTCAATAGATCTGGAAACACACCACCATATTGATGGTAATAATAGACCGCATTTAATACCGATTTTAATGATTGTATTGACAATCATTAAAATCGGTATTAAATGCGGTCTATTATTGAATTAATTATTTTTATAGAGAGGCTATCAAGATCAGCAGTCTTTTTCATTTTTATAGATTCAAAAGCTTTAAGAATATCATTGTAATTGACATGTGCAAATTCAAAGGCAACGCCATAATCATCGACGTTACACTTCAATAGAGATTTAGCGAGAGTGGGCAATGACTTTAAAATTTGTGTATTTATAACTGGAATACTCGTAAAAACACTTTTTGAAAGCAAAAGCTTCGTCTATATCTTTGTTTAAAATTTTATCGGCTATTTTTATTCGAAATTTTGAATGATCTGTTGTGTTTTCCTGTTTCTTTTATTGTATGCTTATGTGGCCTTGTGTATTGTCATTTGTTAAACATGGAATGTCATTGAAAACATGGAATCTGAATAATGAAATGTAAGATAGTTTGTAACTTGACACCTATATTATTATAAATAAATCCTATAATTATCCCACTTCTGATACTGCGTTCATCTATCTCATTCTCTCGCATTTTAGTTTTCTGAAGATTTCACTCCTTCAGCGTATGTATTGCACACATGATCTTGTGTATCGCATCAAAAAGTTAATTATCCAAACAATATAGTTTATTTATTGTATGTTTCTTCTTTTTTTTCTTTTATTACATCATATTTAAATCGAGTAATATATTTAGCGTGGTTAGCTACTCTAGAATATTACTTAATAAACATCTATTTGTTATTTTCTTTAAAAAGAGAGAATAAAAAATAGATAACGAAACTTTACTTAAAGGTATAATAGGAGCTCCTTAAAATTCACCAATAATGAATGTAGAAGTCGGTTTTAAGTATTTTCTTTTTGAAATTTTCATTTTAAAGAGAAATTTTGTCGTTATTACATTACTGTAATGACATTAGTATTTTATGAATCTCTAGACAAAATTAAAGTATCCCTTTTATTAGAGAAAACATTAGGATTGTAACAATAGAGTCATTATCAAAAAAAAATGAACGAGTATGAACAATAGAAATAAAATGAACGAACAATAGAAATTTCAAGAAAAAATTTGATTTTTTTTCTCGAAATATAAAAACCTATTTTTTTTAGTGTTTCGTTGTTTTGTAAAAACGGCAATACATTAGCAATATTATAATAAATTTTAGTAGATAATTTTTATATAAAGAATACATTGTAATTACCTAATACAACAAGCCTTATAATGTATAATTAAATTTACGGAATTTGAGTGCGCGAGTCAAGACTTGTATTTTGCTGGTTTTGATAATGAATTGACAAATTTTATATTTTCTATTGATATAATTTTAGGAAATTCAAAAAACGGAGGTGGCTCAGCTATTAAAAGCATTGCTCTCGACTAATGAGTTATGTAGGTACCGTGTTCGGTGTCTACCTACTCTATGGAGAAATTGACCAATCGATTCTTAAATCAAATAAAATTATAACCATGCGTGATTAGGAGAGAAAGTTAAGTTAAGGTCGTTCAGTTAAACCGTCGGTCCCAAACATTATCGTCACAACGGTGATGACGTCAGTTAGTAGACCCTAATCTAGTTCACCTGGGGGGCTTAAGATGCAAGTTCCTCGATCTATATATTGTACAAAAAAAATTACTTTGTTGAAAATCGTAAGTCTCCTAAAGTTCTTTACCGATCGTCTTGAATTTTTTACTACAACGTTGTATTCATATACGCACATATTTTTATGGATCTACGTTAGCATTTTCTCTGACTTCATTCGCGTTTTTGTACTATTGAAACGAACTAGTACACCGATTTTAAAAAAAATTTGCATTCATAAAAAGCTACATGTTTCCAGAGTAATATAGACTATATTTTATTTTGACACTAACATTTGGCCTGCCTTCGTCCAAATGACCGGCACCGAAAGCTAAATCTTAAGCAAGGCGAGAAGCAAAGTCGAGAGCCGAAACCGGGACCAAAATTGAAAATGTAATCAGGGTCAAGCTGGAGTTTTAAACCGGGACTTTAATCAATAGTGTGACAGGAATCGTGATTAAGATCAATGCTATAATCAGAATTGGAAGCTGGCACGAGATTTGAATTAACAGCAATATCGATCGATGAAGAAAATACATTCTTCATGCGGGTGAAGCTGCGGGCGGAAAACTAGTCTGAAATAAAATTAGATTGTCATAGAATATTCTTATATTTAAAACCTTTTTGTTGTGAGACTGCAACAAAAAACAAGCATAAAAGGTATAACTATCGATATCTCTATAATTTATGTACCCGCGAAATTTGTTGATCGTTGCAATTAGGGACAAAAATAAAACCTACGTCACTTCTGCAACGATACGTGATTCAATAATTAATTTACGACGTAAATTTTGACAATAATCGTCAGTAAAATAGAAATGAAATAGTGATCGAACAATCCGTTTTCTATACAATAGGAAAATTATGTAGGGCGACGGGGAACACCTCGTCAATTAATCCAATTAAGGGATTTTACAAGCGGGCCATTAAAACTTTCTCGAATCCGCCGTGAAGTTCACAGCGTCGGCGACGCGGGCGGCGCGAGCCGTGCTCTGAGCAGATTAGGGCGAAAAATTGATGAAACATAAACAGCACGTATTACGGTCGGGAGCGAATGTAAACCTTTTTCAAATTAACTAGAACAAGACGAAAACGTCACTCGCGACGTTTTTAAACCGAGAAATTTAATAAGGGCGTGTCGGAGGTGACCCGCGTCGGCCCGCCTCAAACCCGCCGCATTCCGGTCGCCGGCCGCCCGCGCCCGCCCCGCGCTCGCTCGTTTCGCCCGCAAAGAACCCTTTAGCGGGATACGTCGGCTATTTACTTTAATACAATTGATATGGTAAATTAAATAGTTGTGATTAATACGAAGTCTCCATATTGAATGCGGTACAGAACCTGATAACCATTAACGATCGTCATCATGTGCTGCATTATTACAATAAGAAATCAAATATGCTATCCACTTTTATTAAAAAAAAAACACGTGTTTAATTCATTTCAATTATATTATTTTTTATTATAATATGCCTTAAAGTAGTTCATTATGGAATCATTTTTACTATATTTACAAGTTTAGTTTGAGTTTTCAATATTTTTTATAATGTTGTTTTGTATCGATATTGCTTTCTATCGCTTAGATAATTGATTAGAACACTGCATTTGTTAACTGGTACGAGTAGTACATAATTAATGCAGTCGGATAGCAGCAATTACTATGTACATATCACGTTTGATGACTATTTCACGTTTTTTTTGCATGAAGATATAAATCATTAAAATATCAACTTGGGATTTATTCCTAGGGCACATACACTACTATAAATAAATTTATATTTAAACATTGACAACTTTGTCAATGTTTCTTTTTAATAACATTCTTATTTCAAAACTAGCTTTTGCTTGTGACTCGGCCTGCGTGGATATACAATGAATTCTTTCATCTATCATATTGGTCATTGACGTCATCAACTGTGATCCCGATCTTAATACAGTTCCCGATCCTATTCCAGAAAACACTTAATACCTCGTACCCACATTGTCACACTGAAAACACTGATAATACCGTAAATATTTTTGTAATGAAACGATCTCAGTTACGCTATTGCCACTGATCCCGGCATTGCTCCCTACTCCGATGCCAAACCGATATAGAACTTGAATTTTTTCCAAACTACATGTTTTATCAATAATCAATAGACTTAAGTAAGGAATTCGTTGTACAATCATACAAGAAAAATCGCTACCAAAAGTTAATTTCATTATAAATTATAGTCTACACATATATTATTCTGATATATAAACTATATTACTGTACATTTTCAGGCAATTTTGTTCAGCTGTTAAGTGTGATTGAGTAACAAACTTCCAAACATAAAAACTTACACATTTTTTAATATTAATAGGATATACTTTAAACTGAAAGATAATTATTTTATTTCATGTTCCTTTTAATTTCTATGTGTGCTTCAGTCAGATTACCTAGCCAGTGTTTCATATTGTACGTATATATGATTTTTGTTGTTTTTTTAGCCTTTATGAGTAGGGCTTACAAAAGTGTTCTCTTTTATATGTATGATTACTTTTTTCTAGAACAAAAAATATTTACAATTTATTTGGTACAAGAAAAGATAGATTCGGCATACGTATTAGTGTGAATCGGAGATCCAGAAGTCAATATCATTATCAAATAACGTAAGGAGAAATAACACACAGCATTTAACACCACAGTGAAGAAAACAATGACAAATGCATATTTTAGTCCATGCGGCATCTTCAACATACAAGTTAAGGTTAACAGAACGTTGACGAATGTTTATGTACGTTACTTCTATTGTAAACATTCTACTCAAGCAACATTGAAATTTTTTTTTATAGTTGAATCCAACACCTAAGAGGGTCACTCTAAAATTATTGAGATATATGAAAACTATATAAGCAAGATCCACGAGATTTGCACATGTTTAAAGTTGTCTATTTCAGCGTTAATACAATTCTGTAGACGAATTTTCCACAAATGGAAAGAATCGCGCCAGTTCTTTACAGAAATAGAGTCAAAATATTCAATAATAGCGGACTCGATGTCTTCTTCTAATGTACGAGAGCAACCACGTATTTCTTTTTAATTCAAGAAGAACTAAAGTCTCAACGTCCAATTGTAATGAAATATTATTTCCTTATCGCTTTATGCAAAGTTTAAGGGCATGAAAATCTGTTTAATAGTTTCGGAGATCCATGAAGTAATTTCTACAGAACGTGAGTTCCGGGCAATGTTAAATTTAAAACAGTGGGAATAAGATATTTTCCTGCAGTATAATGGGGCCTGTCATTTTAATTTCTGTATTTTAATTGTATTTCAATAGATCGGCGAATGAAAACTGAATTCAATTCCGTGCGATAGTTTTTGTGCGATGTGTTTACAAACATACTAACAGACAGGGAGAGAGACAAAAATTTTTAAATTGCTCGTTTTGGCTTCTGTTATTCTACTAAGGACGCCCATATTGGTTTTTCTTCAATTTCTATAATATACAGCCTGTTACAATTTTATTACCTATATGTATAGATTTTATGGGGCATTTAATTTTTCTGTTTACACTATTATATAGTCTTACCGTTTTTATGTCGCACAATATAGTATTTGTCAACGATTGACACAAATAACAATATCAAATACTGGCATTCAATGAACGTGCAAGGCTTACTGAAATTTCTATAAATCTTTGCAAAACATCTGTCTACTTTTAAAATGAATTCCGGGTGATAGTGCAACTCCGCTATCGTGAATTCTCGCAGTGGTCGTTCGATCGAGCCCGAGCCGGGCAGAGCACAATTCCCATTTATCTTCTAAAGTAGTTCGGGCGATCTGTTAAGCGGCATCGTCTCGATTTTCACGAATTCACGACGCTGATGGGAGTCGGTAGGGGGAAGGCGGCGGCGGGGGGCAGCTCGTGCGCGGCGCTGGAGCAACACGGCGTCCACACGCCCGCCATTACTTTCATCGATACATCCTGTCAACATGTAATTCTTCATTGATATTGTAATTATTCAATCATACGTATTGCTACTTTTACTAGTAACTATTGTTACAAACATGTCTTCACGTTATAATTATTCACGTCATTGTTAACGAACTATTGTATGAGAATCTCGATCCTTATTTACTCGTCGGCCTGTAGGTGTCGCTGATGGATTCACCGCACCGCTGTCATTACCATTCACTTGAATTCCCGTATGTTTATTGTTCTTTACCAACTATTATACGATACTAAATTCTAGTAGCTCCCGCTTTATATATACGAGGGCTGCTATTTATGTATTCGGAACTGGCCACATACAGAACAATGTTAAAAAAGTAATAACAACAATTAAAAATGGAACTTCTTTCTTAGAATATAGTTTGTTTCATGTCACTGCCAATTGTTTTACCATTGTGGCGGCGTTTTGAAAATTTCGTGTCTTTATCAGCGTGGATTTAACTTGTGAAAATTTTCTTGCGATGATTTATTACGATTTTCGGCGTGGGCTTACTCAAAAACAGTAGTTCTATCAACTCACTTGACATTTGAATGTAGTACCAACGAAAATCGCTGCGTATCGCTGGTTTAGTGAGTTTAATCGTGGGTAGTCTGTGCTCACGGATGAATTTAAAGAAGGTCGCCTTAAATCGGTTGTTGTACCACAAAATATCGATGCTGTGCAGGAACTAATAATGCTAGATCGGCATGTTATATATCGTGAAATGAAAGGGTCCCTGAGCATAAGTATGACGAGTATACATAAGATATGATACGAACATTTGGCTGTAAAAAAAATTTGTTCATTGAGCGAAAACAGACTCGTATCGACAGGTGCAAAAAAATATAACAAAAATACAATCATGATACGTCAAAAGCTGTTTATAATTAATACACAGGTGATGAATTTTGGATCTACGCGCATGACCCCGAAACTAAACAACAGTCAACGGTGTGGGTGTTCCAAAATGAGCCGAACCCAACAAAAGTGATTCGTACCAAAAGCACTTTGAAGCAAATGGTTGCCTGTTGTTTTAGCATAAATGTATATGTGGTGACAGTACCTCTTTAAAATCTTAAAACAACTAATTCGGAGTGGTACACGATCATTTATTTGCCAGAAGCCTTTGAAGAAATAAGAAAGAACAACCGACAATGCAAAATCATTCTCTATAATGACTTGCTAGCTGTCACACGTCGGCCGAAACAATTCGGTTTTTGGAAGGTCAAAAGATCGAATTGACAGGTTATCCGCCGCACAGCTACGATTCGGTATCCAACGATTTCTATTTATTCCCTAGCGTGAAAAATAAATTACGTGGTCAACGTTTTTCGAGCCGCGAAGAGGCCGAATGGAAAATTGGTTTCAGCGTATGCAAAAATGCATCGATCATTGTGGCGAATATTTTGAAAAACAATAAAACCATATTAAATGATAGACGTTTGTTTCTCTTTGATATTCCGGACATATAAATAGCAGCCCGCTTATATGTCAGGTTTTAATTGTCCTACTGCTAAGATATAGCTTTCCTCATCATTTTTTATAGTTCAGTCCAAAGGATTTTTGGATCATAAAATTGTCTATTTATTTAAAGACAATGAGACTAAATTACCACACCACCACAACAACAACAACAACACTATCTTATTTTGTGGTAATATTTAATATAATATTTTTCTCCTACTCCAAATTTTATATATACGTAATACGAAAAGTATTGTAAAATAAATTGAAGGCATCTCTGTAAAGCCTTTAGTCAGGTTATTTTCAAAATGGCTAAGTCAACGGCTTAAGCGTATCTCGCCGGCTCGAGGGGATATTTGTTACTTGTCCCGCTCACCGCGCGAAATTACACACAACTTGCCCGCAAAAAGCCACACGGCTATTGTAAGTCAGGGCGCCACGGGCCAGATTAGTTTTTATTAGGCGCCTTACGTTTTGACGTCACGTCTCGCGGTTTACTTTGTAAAGATATCAAATGTGTTATAAAGGTTTCAGAGAAAATTAGGGATATTAATTTTCTTATGTATATATATAGACTGAACATTAGCCCTGATAAAACGCCTGCTCGACCCAAAACTTCATTATATTTCAAAAAATTATATATTTAAATGGATAATATTATCCTTCAAAATGTAATGTAGTCTGAATTCGATAATATCGACCATTTTTTTCGTGAACCGGTCAGCCAAAGCAGTATACAAAACAAGTAGTGTGATTTATGTTGAAGTAAACGGTTAATTTAAAAAATAAGTGTTTCCTTTCTGTTTAATGTTTTCAAAATTTGGCAATAATAGAAGCAAAGTTATAAGCAAAAAAAAAGTAATGAAAATAGCGTGCGTGTACAAATACTAATGATATGTGCTTTACAATTTAAAACATACATTAGACTTAATTTTTAATCAATATCGTTATATGTATGTACAAAGCAATAAGATAATACGGGGATTGCTATAGTTTTGGGATTTGATTAAAATTAGATAAGCAATATTGCAAAATATTTTTCCTCATTTGTTGCTGCGCAAAATTACGTTCAAAAATATTGATGCTTTTATTAACTTAACAAATAGCCCTATTTAAATATTATTATTGATTTTTTAAAACATGCTCTTATGAAAGCACTGACAGTTACTTAATTAGATTTTTTTACCTTTCCCAAGCTTAAAATAGGTAAATGCAGTGATGTTTATTTCTTGTGTCAAGTTTTAATCGCCCCACTGCTGAGCCATAATCTCCGACAGTCTTTTTATTTTAAGTTACGGGGCTAAGACCTTTGATATTTATTTACTTACTGTGAAAAGAAAAACAGGTATCAGTTTTTACATTTCTAGAATTTTCTTTTATGAAGACTTTTATTTTAATGTGAATTTATAGTTATACCTATAGAAACACTAGTTTGTATTTTTGCGCTGAGACTGGTTTTTAACTTTCTAGGTCTTGCTGTTTTAGATACCTAAGCGTTTTTAGATCAGTCAGTCAGGTAATTACATATTTCTATGGATAGAGGAAAGAAATTTAAAATTTTATAACAAAAAATCTTCATAGCTATGAATACAAATTTTATTAATGTATTCAATTAGTAATCCCGTTTGTTCGATATCGTTTCTCGAAATCTCATTACAATTTCAATTTGAAACTTAGATTGTTGCGCGTTCTTATTTTATATTGAATCATTGTTTGTGAATTGTCTCGAAGTCATCGGGGAGACGCAACAGCGGTGGGCGGCAGCGCCCGCTCCCGCCGGCAGCCGGTAATGTTTGCTAATAAAGGCGCCGGACACTCGCCCAGAAGGGCGCTAATTTATCATTGTTAAAGCGTGTCTCGGGGTGGAGCAATTTTTATCCGGATTTCTTATTTTCCGAATTCCCTTTCGGCCTCGTGCAGCCCTGATTGGAACTCATTTGGCATCTCCGTGTTAAGATGGGGTGCGAAACGGTTTCGACGAAAAAAAAAAATGCGAGCTCCGATGACGCATACAAAAGTTTTTACGCCCTGTTTGTCGTTTGCCTTCGCTATCTCGTCAAATTGCTTGACGGCTTTCGCTAGGAAAGGGAAGCAACTTGAGTGGAATAATCTTAAATTGTCAGCGAACTCTCATCGTGGTGTTACTCACAAAAGAGCTCTCTTCGGAAATACAAAAGCACTTCGCTGCTGTGATTTTGTTGTGCAATGATATGCTCTTGGACAAATTTTTCATAAAATTCTAACAAACACTTAAGAGTATTTGTAAATTTACTTCTGGTTGTCGCGTTTGCGCGCGCCTTTTTTGTTTTGACCTTTCTGTAGCTTTCCTTTAATCGATAGTTCAATATGTATTACTGAAATAAATATTACATATCTATCATTCTACACCAATTTTTTTAATGTTCTCTTGAAGATATGTAGAATGTTATTTGAAAATTAAAAAATGTTGATCTTTATAATAATTTTTATTAATTTTTCAAATGCAATACTGTATAATCGTTCAATATGTACTCAAAGTTGAATAAATTTTATGGTTAAATATAACTACTTTCCCACAAATTGATATCTATAATAAGTTAATCACTCAATCTTTTGCACCAAACCGTTATTTTATGGCATTCCCGGTAATTTATGGGCGGATTTGTTTTTATCTTAAAAATAGGAGCCCATTAGTTATTATTAAGGGTTATATTTCAGCGCCAATACTTGTAACCTCTAGAGTTCCTCAAGGCTCACACTTGGGTCCTCTACTCTTTATTATATTTATTAATAGCCTTATTGATCCCTTATGATGCATGTCATTCACATAAGCTGCTATTCTTCAGATATTCGCTTCTATTCGGAACATATACGATTTTGCTGTGTTTAAAATAGATTTGCACGTACTATATGAGTGGTGCTCAACTAATAAAATGGTCCTTAATGTTAACAAATGCTTTACTCAAAAACTAAACAAAATAATTCATTAATATAAACTTTCATATTCAAGTCTATAATGTATATTTGTAGATAAGAACGGTGGATTTACTTTGATAGATAGCTTACCTTGCAGCCGCATTATGATTACATTAAATAGTTAAAGAGGTTAATCATCTTCTTGGATTCAATCACTAGATACAATTACTAGAAACACGTCGTAAGCAAATAGATCTAATTTATCTACAAAAATCCTCGAAACCTATCATTGCAGAATTTTAATACCCTTCATAAATTTCATACATTCAGAACATTTTCATTGCAAATCTACAAACACAATACCTCATACAATCCTATAACCAAAATGACCCGTGCGTATAACGCCCTAACCGCCGACGCTGACGCGGGCGCTAGTGGCGATGTATTTGATTGCAGACTTGCTGCTTTCAAACGCAGTATATAGGATGTCTTGTTTTAATAAGATAGATTATTTGTGATTGTTTCATTATTTTTTTTCGGTTTTCTAATTTTTCTTTTTCATTGCACTTTGTTATGTATACCTCGATTCTAAGCATTTATATATATATATGTATCATATCTTTCCATACAACTTTATAACCGTTGTAATCTGTTCTGTGTACATTCAAATAAATAAAAAAAAATCCAATTAATCTATATGATGATGGAACCCTCTCAATTAATTCAGTACATACTTATTACGTTATTTATAAATACGCAGCCGCGCCTTTAGACTAGAATAGCGTTCCTGATGTTTTTCCTTTTCAATATATACCTTAGTGATAGTTGCATTATAATAAATTATTCGTACCTAGAGGAATAACAGCATGTATCGTTCGGCCAACAGTGACGAAGTTCATCCGCATCGGCATCGCCGACAAGAATGACAACCCGCCGTACTTCGACAAGGAGCTGTACGAGGCCGAGGTGGACGAGAACGAGGACATCCAGCACACCGTGCTCACCGTCACCGCCAAGGACCACGATGAGTGTGAGTACGCTTACTGAGTTCAATGCTGCTGAAAGGGGAACAGTGCTTCGAAAGACAACGCGACCGCATACAGACTGACAAGTTTCGTTAGGTCGTCCGACTTATACCTCTATTTTTGTGTATACCTTGATAACTAAGCTAGTTATAATACTACAATATTAAATATTAATAATGGTTTGAATTCAAAAGTTCATTTTATGAAATAATATTTAGTTGAATAAAAAACGTATTAGATTTATTTTACGTTCATTGATTGCGTAAAAGAGATTACTTAAAAAGAAATATGTTTGCAAAATTTAAGTTATATTTATCCTTTCTTCAATATCATAGAACATAATTTTTAACTATATTCCGAAATTTCTATGCAGTTAATCTTATTAATTGTATACCATCAAAATTGAATACGGTGTCTGAATATAATTACGCGAGAAAAACTAAAAAGTCGAGTATCGGACCACTGTTTCTTTTTTAAATTGTGTTTATTCCGTATGTTTTTATATTCACAACGTCATTATATTTGTTCCGTTGTCTTGCAATTATATGTACGAGTGAAACAGGTAAGTGTTATTGCTTTTAAGTATAATTTGAGAAGCGGCTCCTAAAAGAGGATAAATCGTACCAAATTGATTTACTTTTTTCTGTAAAATTTAATTTATTTGTAAATTATGACTATTCCATATGTGTAACGCCTTTCATAGCTATGTAATATATCAACCACTAAAATTACTAATTTCACAAGAACTAAATATAAATCAATACATAAAAAATAAAACAAAAAATATTTATATTCTAAAAAAACCGGCCAAGTGCGAGTCGGACTCGCGCACCGAGGGTTCCGTACAAACCTGCAAGGTTTACAAAGTTCGTTTTACCAAATTTCGAGATTCTATGTCAACGGGAAGTGGTCTTTAGGTTTTAATTCCCTTGCGTGTAGTTGCGAGTTTCAAAATATGCGGTATCAATGGTTGTACTTTTGCGTTTTGCGTTTTGCGTTGACTTAGAATTTTTTTTTCACGGGTTAAAGGCAATTAGATCTAAGTATTTGATATGAATTTCAACTTGATAGCTCTACGCGTTCATGAGGAAAAAAGTAATAAGTTTATATTTATTAAAAATATATATTTTGTAATGTAACTAAAATTTAAGGTTTTCGGAATTTTTCCTTTATGTGTGCTATAAAACGTTGCTTCATGCCAAATTTGAAGATTCTAGGTCGACTGGAAGTACCCTTTAGGTTTTGATTCCCTTGCGAGTACTTGCGAGTTTCAAAATATGCAGCTTAAATTGCTGTTTCTTTTGATTGCGTTGACATAGAAGTTTGATTTTGTTACAGCTTAAAGGTATTATAGACCTGAGTATTTGGTATGAATATCAATTTAATACCTCTACGCGTTTATGAGGAAATGGGTAGTAAGTTTAAAATTATTAAAAAAAATATATATTATGTGATGTAACTAAAAATTTATGGTTTTCGTAATTTTTCCTTTATCTATGCTATAAGACGTTGCTTCGTACCAAATTTCAAGATTCTGAGTTCACGGGAAGCACCCTGTAGGTTTTGATTCCCTTGCAAGTGTCGAAAATTTGCGGCATAAACGGCTGTATCTTTTGATTGCGTTGGCTTAGAAGTTTGATTTTTTCACAGCTTCAAGGGACAGTAGACCTGAGTAATTGATATAAATTTCAGCTTCATACCTCCACGCGTTCCTGAGAAAAAGGGTCTTGACAGACGGACGGACGGACGGACAGACGGACAACAAAGTGATCCTATAAGGGTTCCGTTTTTTCCTTTTGAGGTACGGAACCCTAAAAACATGTAAATACCACAGCACAATTAATATTACACAAACCAATCTAGAGATATCGCATGTAAAATTGAAAAAAAATATAATTAGACATGTCTGATAATACATTTAATGTATTCGAACGTAGTGACATTTGAACAATACGTGTATTGTATACATGGTTGCTTAAATAATTATCTACGAATGTCTTTCATAACCTCATTTCGTGTAATCGGTTAAATAGGATAAAACTATTGGGTCATACAAACTGTATTCGCTTGCTCATCAATCGCGCAAGATTAGCCGAAGATACATTACGTATCGATTTTCCATGTATTTTCACTTCCATTAGTGGCAGCTTATTTTGTATGCTCCATTATGTGATAACGCTACCTCGGAATATTCAAGGTTCTGCCTTCAATGTGTAATCTACGTACCTCTAGTATCAAAAGGCCAGAAAATCCACTTGGATTTAATTGAAATAGACACCAGACAAAATTTAATTTATCCAGAACATGATTACCTTTTATTAGAAAATTATTAGATTATAAATTTAATATAATGGTGAATAATTTTATTTCATGTATATTGTGTTTACGTAACTTAAAAACTTAGTTTTTTGAATTATTGTTTCATTCTCGTTATAAACGAATGTTTGAATTTAGTATGCAAATACACGTGCAATATCAGTCTTAAATAGTTAGTTGATATTGAAAATTGCGTGAATTTATTATAGTACAAAATTTGGCGTAATAATTGCAATCTCTTAAAAGTTTTTGCTACCACAAGCCTCGTTTTTTTAAGGTTCCTGAGATTCTGTTTTTTATTTCACACATTACAAGAGTTAGTCGCTTTTGATAGCTAGCTCCCAGTTGTTTTCAAGCATAAGTGTTTACATGCCAAACTACTTTACGGCTAAGGTTGCAACAAAATAATACAAATTATTGATTGTTTTTTTTCTTGTTGTTATAGGGTATTCCTTATATAGTATACATTATTAGGTAAATGAGTAGGTATGTAAAAACTACGTTGTAAAATGAGACAGGACATTTTTAAAATACAATTGAAACAAAACAAACCAATATATTGTGAAAAAATGAAGTTACAATAAAAATATAATGTATTCGTAAATTGTTGCTTTAGAGATATTAAGTTTAGAAAGTTTGAGCGTGAAACACTATAAATATTGTTAAAATATCAAGTTTAAACACGAAAACAGTGGGTCTGTAACTTATGAATGATAATTAAAATTTTTTTTTAATGCATTCGCATTAATATATTCACTAAATTTTAATACGTGAATAGGTATCATATGGTAAGTTTGCATAACAAAACATAATGTCTTCATATTTAGATAGCTATACATAATTATACTGTTCCTTATAAATTTTGGTAGTGGAACAATAGGACACAAAATTGTTTGGTGTACAAAGCCCTGAGACGACATGGTACGTAATATAATATGTAATTAGCTTAAGTCACAATAACTTGATGGAAAATTCCTTTGTCTCTCATGAAGTGTCTGGTACGATCTTGCCAAATAGTAAAATAACGGTCACGACAAACACCTTTAATCAACATTCACCAAATTACCGAGTTCTAGAGCTTGTTGTCAGGGCTGCTAGAGTCCAACGAGGAGAGAGTATGTCTCTAAGTTAGGGCTAATCTTAACTGATCTCATCGCCGCTGTGCCGCTAAGATAGCATGCACTACGTGTCTAACTGATACTAGACGAGAAGCTCTGTGGTCACAGCTGTCTGCCGCTCCTCGTTACGACCTCCTAACGTGTGTGATTTTGTGAATGGCCCGTTCTGTGTATTCTGTTCGTAACGTAGTGCCTTACACATAATCTCCGAGACGGACTATCCTGTGTATTTACTCCATAGTTCAGGAGACTCCTTGTAAACATTTAATGAAACTTTCTCCACTAAAATTGTTTGGTTTCGATTATTCCTTACTATAATTTACCCATTCAGATTGTCTTATGCATGACCTGAGTTTAGCCCTAAGCGACAACTCATATTTTATGCCAAAATGAAAACAATATTAATTAAACGTTAGCGTGACGCATTTACCTCTCCCGGTCGCGCATCATAAAACTATCCATGAAACTTTATTCTTTTTCCTTCTTCGAGATGCATACATACGACCAAAAACTGCGCAGCTGTTCTATTGTATACGGTGTTATTTTGCGGAAGTTAACTATTAGACGCTTGCCTACGACATGCAGTAACATGCAGCATATAACCCACCTCTGAACCTCAAATCTGTTCTTCGACTACGAATCCTCATTCAAAGAATTGAATAGTAATTTGACACGATAGATAGATATAGAAAACCCACGTAAGAGTCAGTTTTCTAGTTATTTTAACCACCAATTAATTAGTTAAAATTTATACATATATGTCAATCAGGCACATCTTCAGGAACATGCAGACAGTCGCATCTACCAGGGTGTCAGTAGTGTTAAAACTACCAACAAATGCGCTCCTAGCTATTTCGCCTGATGCATGTTATGCAATGAGTGATACGTTAAAAATGAAAGAAGTTTTCTCCATCAGCAGCCACAGACAATTGCTACTGATAGACAATGCTTGTCGGTTGTCACAGAATAAGCATCACCAAATCATTGCCCAAATTATCAAAGGCAAGCGTCCAACAATGCAGATTTGTAATTGGATCATTAAACAGTTGTGCTTGCCGTTGTGTTAATTTAAAATGCCTAAAGTTATTTTCGTTAACATCCGGCAGTCTTGTAAACAAGGTAATTTATAACGATTACTTCATTGTCACACACATTCGAATATAAATAGTAGTAATGTTTACATTTCAGCGAATGCACCAACGTTTGTATAATAATTTCAATCTCAAATAACTGTTTGAAGGTGTGAATTTAATAAAAATATTACGAAGACAATTCATGGTCAATCTAAGTCGCCCATATCAGTTTATTTGTCGGATTATAGAAGCGACTACAAAATAATTATAAAATAATAATAAAACATTTCATAATATAATAGTAACAAAACCTACGCGCTGTTAATAAACTATATTTGCCTTTTCTTATAATATAGTAAATCATACCGAAGACGAAAGAGTCTCAATTTTGTGTTTTGGGTAATACGAAAATAAAACGAAATTAATTGTACATTGGTACAATAATCACCGTATAGCTGTGTCTGATATATTTACTATATTTTGTATAAAGCCAGATTGTTCTCTCAGTTTTATGGTGTACTAGCTTTTGGCTCCGCCGGGATTAACACATTATTAATTCTTTATTTTCCATATCGAGTAATCTTGTTCTCATCCTATTCGATTTAAATTTCTATTTTATATCTATATCCGACTTGGTCTTTTTCTCTGTTCCATTATTAAATCTCTTTTTTTTCTGACTGGACAGAAGAGAAATTCAAGATGGCTCTAAAGCTTTTGATTCTGATATCGATCCCATTTTCAGTATCGATTTGTTATCGTATCGATACAGTTTCTCCTAAATTATTTCACAGAAGGTTTAAAATATGCGTATGTGTGTTAAGTAAATATGTGTGTTAAATTTCATCTAAGAGCCGTTTGTTCATAATAAAATTACAGACAACCAAATATTGTCTTGAAGTACAATGTTTATCATGTTACACTATCAAGAAGTGCAAAGTAAGAAACTCATCGTTCGTTTTAGTTTAATATGACTTTCTTATTATTAATCACATAGATACAATCGGGTTATTGACTTTCTCTTTCTTTCGCTTTTGCTTTTACTCACCCTCTCCCACCCTATTTTTCTCTACCTTGTCGCTCACAATAAGGCATTTTACTGATATTTAGAATGTTATATTTGTAGCCGAATTATGTAAGCTGACTTGATGTGGTAATTAAAAGTCAAATCAAAATTAAAGTAGATTATTGAAACATTGAATTATAAGCCATCAAAAATTATATGCCATCCCTTTCTAGTTTATCGAAAGAAAAGGCCGGAAGCGCACAAATGACTCCTCAGGGGTTGCGGGTACCGATGGGCGTTAGTGACCATTTACACTTCGCCCGGCCCGCGTACTCGTTTGCCCCTTATAAATCCTATAAAAAGAAAATAACGATACCCGTATTGATTTTTAGTTTTATTTTCACATCTTATGGGTTTCATTTAAATCTCGAAATACAAACTGACTGGCTTTTTTATTTTTAGAAGTACTTTTATGAAATTATGATTGTGTTTAAAATTTTGAACCCCCATTTTACCCTTTTAAGGATTGAATTTTGAAATTCGTCTCTTTGCTCCTTGTTTACATATTAAAAGAAATCTTTTTGCAAAATTTCAGCTTTCTAGATCTAAACGTTTGAGCTGGGCGTCGTTGAGTCAGTGAGTCGGTCATTCAGGACTTTTCTTTTGATATAGTTAGATTTCTTGTATCCATTTTATTTCGGTGTAATAGTATGACGTTCAATATCTATAAACATTATAACGTCATTTTATTTACCAACTACTCTTGGCGCATTATACGAAAAGTAATATCAAAAGGATATCGTACGCAATTTTGAAGCCCGTGTTTAGACGGTCTACGTATTGCAGTAATTGGATGTTTGAAATATTCCAATTCGCGTACGTAGGAGAAAGATATTATTAGTGTAACAATATTTATATTATTACTGAGGTATGTATATTATTTTGAATTAAAAACTTTCATAGTCACGTTAGGCGATTTTCTCATGAGAAAAATGTTATGACTCCGTCTCGCTGCGTCACCGACATGCTTAATGTTAACAGTATAACATTTTGTGTACGTGAAAATTGTATATTAATTTTTAACTCAAACGCAATATTATTTTTGTTTTCTTTTAATTAAAAAAAAAACTTAAATTTTACAATTTAAACTTTAATATGCACATTGACTTCAATTTCTCATTTACCGGGCTTACGCAGTGTAGAATTAATAAATAAATAAACCATTTAAAAATATACAATTGATATTAGTGATGCCGATTTCTATCACCAAAATTTTGAATTTCCTTCTGGAAAACTTGAATAATGCCAATTCGAAAAAAAACATTGTTGTTTCATAGTTTTAAGATTTCGCTTTTTTTGTTACATATTGTCATAAACCTACCTCTGAGGCATGTTTTCCCACAAACTCTTTATTTAAGATTGAGGCGTTCGGATAGGATCCGATAGGATGCGATAGGTCTCAAGCCTTTGTTTGAGTGCGGGTTGGACATTAATGTAGAATATTTAATTTTAAAACTTATTAAATTTAAAACATATTCAATTATTTGAATTATTTCTCAACCGTAAATCTCTATTGTACTAGAATTAAAACAATCTCAAATTATTATGAGTGCTTGAATAAAAGTGTGTATATTTTATAGTTTGATAAATCAACAATAATTCAACTGAATTTAATTCTTATAATTTTCATAAAGACTACGGAATCCTAAATTATGAACGCAAAACGTAGCTACTTAGCTATCTTTCACAATTTTAAGATTACTGCAGTAACATTCGTTTTCAGCACAGAAACCTCTAAAGAAAGGTCGTAGAGGTGGAGCTGTATGAAAATAATACATAAGAGTACTTTTTGGACTCTGGTTAGGATTCCCTTTTATCTACTCTTTTACCCTTCTAATAAAGCGTTATCTCCTGTAACTGAATTATTTACGGCGTATGACTTGCGTCTTCCTTAAGATACATACATACATTTCTATTAACTAACACCCAGAGACCATTTCGCTAATCAATTTAGCAAAGAAAAGCCCGTGAAAAATATAAAGCGGCAAATGGTGATATGTGCCGGTCCCAAGTTGGTACGCCATTAATCTTGGTTTAAGACTGTCTGGCCCTTCTGTTGGCCGGGTTTTGTGGGAAAAATATTTATTAATGGAAATTAATATATAGAAAACCTAAATACAAATTTGTTATCTATCTTCTTGAAGATATCTATAACCTTTAGTATCTGTTCGTAGAGAATTCACAATAAAAAATATGTATTATTTCTTTCCATAAGAAAGCAGTATAAAAAAGAAATAATTGCAACTATGTTTATATCAAAATTTTTTGGCTTCATATAATTTTGTACTAGATATGGCTTCTTATTTAGGAATTATTACCAAATATCTGTTTGTTTTTGAAACGAAGTTCTTTAACATGTCTTGTGTTAGTTGGCAGGAATCGTCACGTAAAGAATTAGCGTTATGGCCTCTTTATTCCACTGTCATCGACTCTCTCTCTCTCACACAAACACATACTCTCTCTCTCTCTAACCATTGCCAATGATTAATAATGTCATTGGGGTTATTTATCTATGATTATTTGTCGATTTTTTTTTCGGTTCTGGAGATGGAGTTTTCAATTTTAAGTCGTTAATAAACTCATTTTATACTATAAAAGTGATATACATTCTCGATTACAAAAATTACATAATCGCGCAGCTTGACGAACTTAAGAACCTTTTTAATAAAAAAAAATATGGCGCTGTTTAGTGCTTTATTTTACATTTGTTTGTATAACTATTGTATAAGTATTATATCCAACTTTAAGTAAATTAACATTTTTCTTAAGATATTATTTTGTATTTAATTTAATTACTCAAAAAGTTGTTAATTTATTTCAATGTTCCTGTTATTTAATACAAATAAAATAAAGTGAAAGGAACTTCGTTCCAACCGAGAGTTCCACGACAGTTCTGTTTTTTTTTTTCTTTTCTTTTATTAATACATTATTTTCAATACTTTATCTAATTATTAACATAAAAAAATAAAACCATTAATACTACAGTTATATGGCATTCGCACCATGTATCTGTAATGTATATAAGGGAACTTTGTTACACGAATAACTTATAAGGATGAGATTTCAAATCATTTTTTTTGGCTCTTCACAAATTACTCTAGGACACGCTACTCGAATTTATTAATCTACAAGGGCGGACGAGCGCTCGTCGCCTTTGTCGAGCTGGCGGCGCCCATCTCTTAGGGCGCTCCGTGAGGACGTCTCAGAACTATTCACGTTTATAGGTGAACCTCCGAGGCGACTCGGTTTAATTGTGGTTCCCGTATACGTACGCGAGATCCACCGTTAATTGTTTGTACCCGTATTGTATAACTTTTGTAATCTTCCCCAGCTCTAGTGCTCGAAACTCGAAGATTGTTTTGTATTTACAGCATTATTGTAATACTTGCGCGTAAACAACAGAAACTATGCTCACGTATGAGGTTCTTGAGAACATGTTTAGTTGGTAAATGAATAAAATTATAAATTATAAGCAAATGTTTATTAATGATATATTAATTTGTATTTTAATTATTTCGGTACTTTTTGAAATAGAATTTGCCCTTGTAAATACAAAGAGGGATTTGACAAACACCGCATCGCTATATCGGTGCATGATTACTGGATTATTATAGTCGGACTAGATATAAATATTCAATTATTTACAGAGGAACATAAATGTTCGACTCGAGGTTTTGCATTCTAAATAGATTTTATTTCTATTATTTTCACTTTGAGTATATCTTGTTTCCTGTAATAGCTCTGTAATAAAAAATACTCAACACGTTTGTAATTAGTGCAAAATACCTTCCAAAAAATTCAGCGATAGCAAATTATGGCTTTTATTAAAACTTTTAAATATTCCTCCTCTGGTATAAGCGCCTGATTTTATTTTTGTGATATAATTATAAAATATTCTAAAACCAAACATAGTACAACGTTTAATTAAATATAATAGGTGAGATTTAGCTACTAATTAAAGCTAATGTAATCAATACAAAATTGATACTACATCGATGGTATGGTAATTCGATTCTTGAGATATAGAATTGGCTGTTAGTGACTCCGCCAACTCGTATTGCACCATTGCGGAGGCTGGCCAAGCCTCTCCATCTCGAATAAAGATTGTGGAAGGGAATGCCTCAGCATCAGGTGCTGCTTTAAATCTGATACGAGAACTCTACCAAGCGCTTGTTCGATATCAAGTGAGTTAATCTTAATCATCTGTTCTTAATAATTCAATCTACCCAAACTTGATAAAACTGGTTAAAAAATTAATAATAATGAACGGGTTCAATTATCTTATAGAATCTAAACTTGCCGGCCGAAAAATTCAAATAATTTTAACTCTTACATAGAAATAAATAGTTGAAAATCTTGGGAATGTGTACTCAGGAAATGGACGATTCGATTTTTCGAACTTCTTTATTAACCCTATCAATTACAAATTCTCAATAAAACGTCTATAAAAGCAAAAAAATAAAGTCGGTATACGGGCGAAAGTTTTACGTGACAACGACTTTGAATGGTAAAATCATTTTAATGTGAATATTCATTCGTATAGTAGGAAGAAGGATGAAATAATAGTAACAATTTAAAACATTTATTTATACAAAGAATTATATTTAAAACATTAATTTATACAAAGAATCTCGCACTGAATTTCATATTAACAAAATTTTATTTTTACCTTTACACATACATACGTATTTATATACAAATATACATACAATAACTTGCAATACATTTGCAAGCTATGCACTAATTCTCTAGTGCTGCGCGCGCGCGGCAGACCGATCATAGTTGAGTGGGAGAGAGACGCAAGGCATTCGGCGGGCCTCTCTCTCGTTCGGTGACTCATCGTTACGTTACCGAGCGTTACACCTTTTTCATAAGTGACTCCCAGTCGCAACCTAATTTAAGACGTTGTCACGTCAAAAAACACATCAAGTATTCGTGATCGATGTAACCCAGTCAGTGTCATCGCTCTTGCGTTGCGATTTCGCTAAAAAACCGTTCAAAGCTATAATCAATGTGGCGTTCATTTAAATCGTTTTTTTGCGTCCGTCCGCGATCGCAGGCCCCGCCCGGTCCGGCCCGCGCGCGCGCCGCGCCACGCGAAAATAATTTGGCCCGCCGCTGCCCGCGTGCCCGCGCGCTATCAGAGAAACACAATCGAGTTAAACGGGCCGCGGAGGCTGTAAGCCGCTTTTCAAGTATAAATATGTCGACGCTAAAGGGATTTTCGTGTTTCAGCTTCCGTCGTCGGCGGTCAGAGTCACTTTGCGAGAGGGCGGACGGTGCGCCGAGGTTTTAAGTGCTGTTCCAAAAGTTGCAAAGTTACCATTCCGGTCGGAATGTACTGTATATGCGTTCAGGGTAGCGCAGATACGACCGATATTAAAATTTATCAGAATTATATTTACTCGAAAGGAATTTGTTTATTACGTATCCTCGGGCTTACGGTCTACGTATAAAACGGTCCATTCGTACTTAGCGAGAAATGAAACAGAAAAATTCAAATGACGATTGACTCTGGGACCATTCGTGGAGTTCAAGGCGTTCAAAAATACTTCTAGTCGTAATTGTCGAGCTCAAAAATATGACGTTTATGTACATATTTGACCTCTTTGAACTCTAAAAATGATGATTGTATTTTTTTATGATTTTGAACAACAATTTTTATCGAGCTATTTACTGAATCGTGGCATTCAGTGTCGTATTTTAGTACAAGAAGTGACGTCTTTTCAAAAATATTGCTCCATAAAGAAAGTTGAAATATATTTTTAAAAGCACGTTTTGATAATATTTATGACTATATCTTTTGAACCTAATAACCGATTTTGATCTTCTTTGCAACGTCCGACACAGTTTTTTCGATGCATAAAATGAAGGCGTTATGAAAATATTAATATTTTAAAAAAATTAAATATTATTTTAAAACAACACTCTTTTTGAAAATTTTCGAATAGTGAATACTTATGAACGGATGATCAGATTTTGATTCGTGTTCCGTCCGGTATTAGACGTAATTTCTTAAGCACTAAAAATTATCTATCCCTTATACCCTTATTACAGGCTAGTGCGAAGCCCTTAAAATCATAATGCCACTCTGACCCACACAGGCTTAGTCCGACCGTGCTGAACCTTATTATAGGTAATGTAAACCCCTAATTACATTCTGTATCCCACGCGCGATGTGCGTACAAACATACTGACAAAGGACATTAATTCTAAAAACAGCTCAATTGTCTTTTGTTAATGTTCAAATATTACGCACAAATTCTTCTTAAATATTTTCATCGTACAGAGATGAATCTTTAACTATTTCATTATATTTTGTTTAACTGTGCACAAACTGAAATTAACAAGGACTGGATTTAACTTTGCTTTTAATCTTCAGTTTCCACTTTTCTGTTTTGTAAGATCTATTTCTGGGCTCAAGGGGCCGTTCAAGTGTTATGTAAGCACCAAAGGGGTTGGAGGGGTTTTGGCCTTTCCTTATTTTGATGGCACGGGGGTGGAGAGTTGGAATGGCGAGTACGTCAGCGATATTTATTTAACTTTTTATGTTCCTTTTTTGCATAATTTAATAGATCCTGATTTCATAGTATACAATTGTAGTTATCTATTCTTGAAAGCGGAATGAATGTTTCAGGATTTCCCGAAATAAATGATTATTGCTAACGCGCTTTCATACGGTATTATTTTTGGTCGACTAAGAAAGAAGCGAAATAAAAGGAAGCACGCGCTCTACACTCGTCTGAATTTGTCCGGTATGTCGTTGGATTTGTGTTCTAAATTAATATATCTACTATCGACTTTGGACGTTTAATTTCAATTTACCATATTATTAAATATTACAAAATAAATAAACATCGCATACATACTAATAACATAATTTTTAAATATGATGTTAATCATTTGCTTGAATACACATTGAATGGATAAATTCATATATCGTATATCAATCTCTTACTCAATCGCCATAGACATCTGTCGTGCGCACTCGCATAATAATAAAGAAACTTGTACAGATCTTTTAAAATATACCAATGCTTACGTGAAGATCGTCAAAGATTTTATTTATTTTTACTTGCAAGGGGGAGATTAAAAATTACTAAAATTCTGCTTACATAATACTTGAACGACTCCTAATCCACTTATATTCAAAGCTTGCTTACAATCGGTTCATTGGTTCGAGAGTGATCAACGGAAAAATGAAATCGGTCAAGTGCGAGTTGGGCGCGCCCACAGAGTTATTATCACCGTACAATATTTAGCACTACATATTTTTATGAAATGATTTTGTAAAAAATAAGACAGGCGCTATAACATTGTGAATTTCTGATTCTTCGTAAATGTCTGTCATTATCCATTTACATTCGTTGATATCTTTGTAACAAAATATTGATATGTTTGTACTAGTTAGATCTTTGTATGTATTTTCATTATTGAGATCGAGCAAGAAACGCCGAAATAAACGTTTTTCTTGTATGGGGCTCCCTTTATTTTCTAAATTTACTTTATTTTCATTACTTTTTGTTAAAGCATTCGTAGTCATGTAGAAATTGTAAAAATTGCAATTGTTTACATATACAAGTTCAAAAGATACATCCCGGTGACAGACGGATGGGCAGACAGACAACGGAGTCTTAGTAAAAAGGTCACGATGTCACCTTTTGTATATAAATTTCTAATTATAAAGATTATAATAACATCACGGTATGTGGAGTATCTAAAAGTAAGATATGCTAAATAATTGTTTAATTAACCCATGCAGCTTATTTCGTATAAATCTCTATACGCTGCCGCACGTACGGTAATAGGTCTGTCGTTAAGCTATTACGCAACATGTCAGCGGGAGCTTTCGTCGCGCCGAGACGCTCGAAGCTCATTACTGGAGAACTTGAGCGCATGCAGCGAATAAACTTGTGCGATAAACTAAGCCGGCGAGTATCGACGTCGGCGCTTGATCGATGAGCTTCGATACTTAGCGGGAGTCGTGTGATACGCCTTCGGCTACGCTCAGGCGAGAGCACACGCCGATTCTGTGCTTGTGAAGCGCATCGCAACTTTGTAAGCTTTCACTTTGTATTTCATTTCAGTATTACCAACTTCATACTTACCAGTCTCGAGTTATTTATGTTACAAATGGCAACCCAACCTTATCCAGAAATGTATACTGGCATTCGTATTTAATATATTCGGTCTTATTATAATTTTCCTACAAATTGAAACTAAATGCATATTATATTACCACCACCAAAACTGCATTGCAATATGGTATTTAAAAATAATCCCAAATTCAGGTCGTTAGTAGTTTAGCAATTAAAGTGATGGTGAATTTCCAATAGTTCTTTTTATTAACCCTCCACGTCGAAAGCGAGAGATGTTTCTAAGTTTGGCACTTACTTCTCTCTGTGGCATCGTAGTTCCGGAGCACGTGAGATCTCTTTTTTAATTGGAAGGTAATTTAATCGGTGTTTCTTAACTGTATTTCAATAAACTCTGATGAGCTACTTAAGAGTTATAATAAAATAGCGAACAAATATTTTCTTTAATTCTTCACAGCGAACTCCTTAAAAGTTTTAAATCCTCAAAATGAAAATTGTAATCTCTTAAAAAGCGGAGGTGAATAATTTGTTAAGGGCTTCGTCTTCATAAGACGGACATAAAGTGTCGGATTCGATCCTAATCAAGTGTGAATTGACGAATAAAATTGTTGTGCCCGTGCAACTAAATGAAGTAGAAATCCAAAAAAGTAATTTATATACGGAATTTAAGACTTGGATTTATCTTTTGCAATTATCACATTTATATTTTATCGAAATGGTACGCAAAATGAATGTTAGTATTGTAACGGGTACTTATTTTGATTCCTATAACCTATTTCCTTTACTTAGAGATCCCTCAATGCATTTTTAGGTCGAGAAATAATTTGAAACCGTTGCTTTTACTTTTTGAAGAATTTTGGTTTTTCTTAGCCATTGTTGATTTCTAATCGTCTGATTACATTCGCGGTACCCTCTGGTACCGCGGATTTAAATGATATCACCACACTGGGCCATTGAGCCTTGATCGGATAATAAAAAAAAATGTGCAACTATAATACAATTTCTGTGCAGCGGCAAAAACTTGAAATAACAAGAACACAACTCCAACGTCGGTAGGCGTCGTCGTTGACCTGGTAGAGCATGTCGGTTGTCACATTCATTGCAGTAGAAGGAATGCATTTTTAATATAATTAACTACAAAGTCAATCAATTCATTTTTATAATATTTTGATTGTGCTTTTATTTTTTTTAATAGGTAAAAAATTATATATATTTTTTTTAGTATTCGATTGAAGTGTACGGTTACTAAGTACTTACAACAAGGATAAATAATAACACGTAAAAATAAATGTTTTTAACTCAACAAAGTATTTTATTAAACAATACACAAATATCCATACTTTTAACCCAAAAAAAAATCGCGTATATTGCTTTACATAAATTGTAAAATAATTGTATTTTTTAAACATTTTCATATAACTATTTTTTACATAAAATAAGCTATTAAAATCAAATTTAAGTTATATAAATATTGCCCATAAACTTTATTGATCGTTTAAGCTCGGCGTACGCGTAATATAATTTATATTACATCATGTCATATTAAATCTCAGATGAAATTGCATTCTAAATTTAAATTTTTCTGGATTTCCAAATTTTTATTTTCCTCACGAATCGGTTTCCCACAAGCAGCATAGATATTTCAGCAGACTTTCAATTAAATTTTCCAGCACGTAACGACCATACGTATTGTCTCTTTGAAGCGTGCGCACGGAGTCCGCGGGGCGTGAACGGGGCGCGCGGGGTTGGGCACGCGAAATATATTTCACAGAAATCGCTAGGCTCTCATATCCGTGCCTCGTACCCCGATAACGCCGCGATCTAAATGTACATTACACATCCCATCTACTGTGCCTCTTGTGTTATTATGAAGAGCGATATCGACGTGTAAACGTTTGGTATTTATGTCCCGGCACTAAATGTATTTTTTTGTGTGTGTGCACCGGGCTTTACAATCCTTAAACCGTCGCACTTTATGTGGTCTGTGGGCTGACATCGCATTGTCAAGAACAGACATTGCTTCATGCGATACTTGCTTACTATCTTAACCTAAGTACGTCATACTTGAGACTGTAAAGGAGACGTTTCACGAGCGTATGGTACTCCGGCCTCCACCTTATTAACAAATTTAAGAATGCCATTAATAAACTATAGTGTTTCTGCCTATAATAATGGCGTATTTGAGCTTAGTTTTTTTTTTTTTGCAAACATATACTGAACACATCGTTATAAGCAATACTTAATTTATAAAATATAGATTGACATAACATTATAAAAAAAAAACTATGATCATTGATATAATAACTATTCACGAACGAGCCTTTCTGGAGGATACAAAGGAATAGAGTCAAACGAATAGCAGTGCGTACTTTTTCTCTATACGACTGCATCCCTTTTTGTCCGCTGGAAATGCTCGTCGTCTAGTTCTCCACCCGTCCTCATGCATCGAGTATCTAGATTTTATGTGGACTGAAGCGTATTGGAGTTTTAAGGAACGTTGGAAAATCATGATTATAAAAACTCAACAAAACGAAAAAAAACTATTTAAAAAGCTGTATTTATAAGTACTTGTATATTTTTAACTTATAAACTAGTGTGGGATGATAGGGTTTTTCAATTATTATTTTGTTATTATCTCTTATGATTTGTTTAAATTGTGATTCGTTGTTAAAAATTTTAAAACGAAAATATTATTATAAAGTGCTTTTGCATAAAAAAAAAACTTTAAAAATAGCAATTTTATTATTTTTCAAATGATGTATAGATTTTTGTTCGATTTTGTAAGATATGTACAAAGTGTAGTCCGGATAAGAAACATCTCCTTTATTTTAAACGTTCTTTTGCTAAATCTCATTGTTTACGCCGCCACGATACTTAATTGTTTATATGAGTGCTAGAAAAAGATCATTTTTTCTTATCGTCCTTGTATATGTTTCTCTTAGTGGTCTTTTACAGAAATTGGCATGTTATAAAATCCAAATAGACGTCAAAAAAAATTTTGTAGATTATTTACCAAAACATCTTCAATTTAATTGTATATAAATAGAAACTTGGATATATCTTGGCACACTAAAACAACTAGGTACATATTTTGAATGTGCGTGTTACATTGCTTTTATGACAGGATGTTTTTAGTTACTAACAAATAGACCCTTGCCCTGAAATTCTTGTGTTGAACATATATAGAGAGTTGTACTGGGTTCATTAACTGAGATGTTTTATTTGTTGCTGTGTTTGGGCATACCAATATTAATATAATACTTTCAACGATGTTCAAGCTATGAAACAATCATTGATAAGTAAAAGTCAATAATTTGAAAAAAAAATCAACTGCCTTGGCAAAAAAACGGACTTGAATAAGTAAAAAGATTTATTTATTCAAATGTTATAAATTTAAAAAATAGTTGTACAAGCACGCGTGTATTTTTTTGAAGAATATCTGTACTAAAAATGTGGATATCTATTATATTGTCCAATATTTGAACCAATAAATCAATATTTTAGTATTTAAACTGGTTTTTGACACTTATGTCTTATAGATCCTAAAAATAAACTAAAATTATGAGCATGAAAACGCAGTTTCCTAAAACGCTGACTTTCGCATCGAAAGCTCGTACAACGAGCACTCCTGAGGACCCGGCGAACGAAGTAATCATTACAAGGCCTCACAGGTTTCCGAGTAATTACTGTGATATTTTAAATTGCTGTTTCCGGGACGCGGCTAATCAAAATCGTGCGGACCGCTGGCGGCGCGCGGGCGCACACGTCCTCGGAGTGTTTTCGAAGGCACCCGGAGAAATTGAAAGTATAATAAAATTTCGCTTCCGCCCCCGCCCCCGCCGATACATCGTAAATCTCTTCGGGCCTATCGTGTGTCCGGCCTCTGTTCCTGCCAAACGTTATTTCGTAATGAAATCGAATTTATTTTTCTATACGCGGCGGAGGGCCGAATCGTCGAAGTTTTTTCTGCCGGTATTTAGGATAAACACATAAATATAGATTGTTTTTGTGACGGAAATTCCCCGGTTCGTTCCCGTTGTGCTTTATATTATTGTTCAATTATTCTGTCGTATTGTTTACTTTAATTTTAACAGAATTATGTGTACGGAAAATGATATAATTAAAAGAAAACTTTTAAGGCGGCCGCCGGTGCCCCATCTAGCATACACTTTTAACAAATATGGCTTTGTAAGAGAAAGGTTATAAGCGTATCGTTTAGATATAAAATTTAATTGAGAAACAAGCATAGAAAAGTGTGAAATAATACGTCTCAAGAAATTGGTATAAATTTATGGTTATTAGCACTAGGTACCTGTTATTTTGAAGGACATGCCAAAAGGTCTGCTGGTAGACAAACAATATTATAGCAAAAAACGGCATACAAAAATAATTGCACGTGCTGGGATATATTACAGAATTAAAATAAAAATTTTGTTTATATTTTCTTGCGGGATATTTGTAAATTTTGTGACGTCGCTGATTATACATGGATTCCAATTACAGATTCATTTTAGTTTGGTTCATTTTAGTTGGATTGCGTTTACACGCAAATTCATAAATAGAATAGTATTTTAGTATAACTGTATAAAGTTGCAGTTTTTATGTCTTTTTTAAGAAAATATTAATGTCTGGCATTTTTTGACATTTATTTTTTTTTTGACAGCATTCTCAAATATTAATTTTCATATTCAGAGATGTTGCACAAAGCTGACGTAGTACCAAGCGACACTTTTGTCAGTAGAAAGCTTCATGTTGACACAGAAGATCTCGCTAAACAGAAGTTCTCGTCTGAGAATAAAAACATCGTGACGTGAATACGGCTTTGTATTCTGTACTGTCGTTAATGCCACCGGGTCGTCAGTCGCGCGGCCGGCGCTGCCCGCGCCCTTCCGGCTGCCAGCGCTCCGCCCCGGGGAGATTAACGATTTAGCTGCGACAAATCGCAAGTGCGCGACAAAACGGCGACGAGATCTTTAGTATCGATAGCTAGAAATAATGTGAAAAATCGCCCGATTAAAACTATACGCATAGTTTTTCATCTCTATTTTAAGTATTTTTCATAACTCGTACTCGTATGTTCAAACCTATGGATTCGCAACCTAAGTCAATTTGATAAAATATTTTTCGTTTAGAAAAAAAAAACACTCGCTCTAATATGCATTTTGGGCAGTTTTATCGTTTGGTACTGAATGAAATTTTATAGCATGATTTACATAATCGTGATAGACCCTGAAATAAATGATCTGAAGCGAAATCGATTAACGAAATTTTCTGTATGGGCATCGCCGGCGCGGCGCCGCCTCGCTACGGGGAACTAAGTGAAAAATATAGAATTAAAAGCCATCAGGTTCTGTTTAAACTCGATATATTTTAGAATGTAGAAACAAAAAAGGAAATGAATGACGTCTGAAAGAGAAAACAGTAAAAATTTCGTCGTAAATGATAAGGAAGTTTTTCCGAAACTTTTGTTTATAGACAGCTGCGACGCCAGAACGTCGGCGACACCGCCTCTTCGAGACCCTTATCGTTTGTCTGTTTTTTGATTCCCATTCAAAGTAAAATCAGATTCAGTTTAAACTTTCCTAAAACTGCTAAGTACACATAAAAATCGAAAAAGAAGTAGATCGGCGACATTTTGAACTTAAAATTACCGACAAATGTGAAACTAAGCGTATAATCCGCATACAACGTATGTGCATCACAATAAATATACTTCCTTCCAAAAGACGTTTCAAACGCGCCATAATTCGAGATGCGAACAAAGGATCGTACAACTTTAATGAAACACTTTTATGTATACGTTATCTGTAATACGTCGCATACTGGCCGAAACGTAAATAACATTATCAACATAAACTCGGGGATAAAGTTGGGAGGCCCGGCTTTCGTACGGGATCCGCCCAACTTGGCCGAAACTTGTTATTATCGCGTCATGGATTTTGCAAAGAAACAAAAGGAAATATTGAACATTGTTGCCTTTATAAAGAGCACGAGCTAGGCGCGTCCTTCCTTCTCCGACGACACA
Organism: Eumeta japonica; assembly: GCA_005406025.1. Taxonomy (NCBI): domain Eukaryota; kingdom Metazoa; phylum Arthropoda; class Insecta; order Lepidoptera; family Psychidae; genus Eumeta; species Eumeta japonica. The sequence goes on along the minus strand of BGZK01000609.1, from coordinate 3,957 downwards.
ACCAAACCTATCCTCGTTTCCTGCTATACAAATTCTGCAATGCGATCCGTAGCTTCACTGTTTTTCTTTTTTCTACTAGCGTAATTTCCGATCTCGTGCACTTGTGATGTATGATGAAGGACCGGAAGTCGGCCGCCGCGGGCCGAGGGCGGGAAGGCGGACGTCCGTCGATTAATTGCTTTCACGTAGGGCGCGCCGGGGCCGCCCGCGTCATCCTAACCGATTGTCACGCTAATTGAGCGTGACGCGCGCGCGGTGCCCGTTGCAAATAACGGCCATTACTCGCCGCTCGGGCCCGCTCGAAGGGCTTTATTGGCCGCCCGTGCCCTAGCTGTTACGACGTCGTTCGCCCGCTCGCCGGCGATGATGAGCTAGTGCCTACTAGTGGATACGCTTTATTTAAAAAAAAGCGAAATTTTATAACAAGTGCCGCTCTCAAAATTGACCGTACCACCGGCGATATCTTTAAGTGGTAATCTTCACATTCCAATTTGAATACGTGTTTCTTGGTTCTATATCTACCTTGATACGATAGTGTAACATGTGTTACATTGCTTATGATATTCGAGTAAAAATATATTTTAAACAATGCAAAGTACGGCCTACTATAACCCGAGGAGCGCACTTCCGCTCAAATTATAAGACAGGTTCTAGTTATTTCGCATTTGACATAACAAGATATATAATATGTAGCAAGACATGTGGTATATACTGAAATTGAAGAGAAATTATGTTATAGTATGTGAGAAACAGAAACATGCTTATCCGGTGAATAATTGATATGTTCTGATCTTCATCTTTTATCATTAAAATTGCTGACCCAAACCTACTTGTACAAGTAAAACTTACAATTTACATTTATCAAATATACAAAACTCAAGAGTGTTGTACAATTGATTATCATTATAGTTATATTCATATGATAGTCAAATGTACAAACACTACACAATTTATAAACATACAATATGTACAACAAATTATATATATACATATTGATTTTCTATGTTTAGGATTTGATTATTGATTATTCTCTCTTACATGCGTTTTGTTTTATTTCTTTGTTCGAAATAGTTATAATGTCGTCTCTTTCAAAATATTAAATTATACTTTAAATAAACTATTTTTTCAATAGAAATATTGTGATTCACGACATAGAAATCGTCTGAATAGCTCCTGAAAGACTTTGAACAACTCGACTTTAAGTCGTCTACGATACATCTAATGTACTATATTATTGTGCAATGACTTTTAACTTTACTTACTATTTGAAATTTAGTTTTTAAATACGAATTTGCAAAAATTAAATTCTCTATTAGTTAGAAAATACACCATAGGTTTTTAACTAATCTCGCTCTGATTACTGAGCTAAATTTCATAATTTTGTATTTTCATTTTTAGTAAATAATGAATGTAAATTACCATTTGTATAATTATCAACTTAAGAAGCTTATTATAAATTTTGTAAATTGTGTATTATAATACTAACTGATATTGAATTTAGGATTTATTTATAATTTGTTATTTATTTATCGCCATTGCATTGCGTTTATGTTCTGATCATGATATACAGACGTAACCACTTCAAGAACGACGTGCTCATTCTGCAATCAATCACCGGAAAGATAAGCAGTGGGTTTTCTATTCTAGACTGTGTTTTAGAGTAACGAACAAATCCTAAAACGAATTTCGATGTAGGAGGATAGTTCGCAGAAATCAGTAAAACATCCACGGTCCTAAGTTGAGTTTCATTGCTGCAAAGTTGTATCACGAGACACTTGACAAATTGCATTATGATTTTGTCGAGAGGGCCGCCAAACAGCTTCCCTAACTTCATTTTGAAGTTACGTTGATGCTATGCTAAGTGATGAAGTTTTGGCAGCTCGTCGTTGCCACGGAGAGCGCTCCTGTTAAAATGTTTTCGTTCTTTAATTCTCTGTTTTTCTCTTCTCGATGCTAATACCTTTGCCCATTCAAAATTTCTTCTATATTTACCCCGCTAGTGCTGTAAATTATACCTCACGGAGCTTAATAATTTTAGATTATCCCGCTTTTGTGAGTGAAATGTAGCACGGAATTCGTTTTAAATAAATTACGTTCCCCTTTAAACTAACTTCGACCTTTGAAATTTCATTTCAGATTACATTTGAATAATAGATTAAAATTTTTCCACATTTTTTCTTTGTATAAAAATCTATTGTACTATGTATGACATTTCAAATGAAATGTGCCGTCTAAGATTTATTTATATTATTTTTGTTCATTTATATAATCCCCTAGTACTTATAACGTTTGCTAAAAATACTGAATTGTGTATTTTCAATAAATAATTAACGCTAACAGATACAAAACTACAATGAGTTAATAGTTAATTAATGCATTTATGGACAATATTTAATGCTCTAATTATACTTACTGTGTCTCTATATTTCTTTATGTTTCTACTGATAATAATTCCAAATATTACAAGAAAAAGTTTTGTAAACAGTAAAGAGTATTTCATATATTTTTCTATTTTTAGTAGACAGCAGCATAAATATACTGTCTTGATGCCGGAAATGGTTGTTCAATAGTTAGTAATTTAACGAAAGCACTGCCATTGTCAAGTATATGTGCTTACGATTACTGATATGTTTACAATTAAGTGAAGAGACTTTCTAAAAGTTTATCCTTGACTGGTTTAGTACATTTGGAAAGGTCATCTTTGATCTTGTTTGCAGAATATCTCAATTTAAACATTTACTTTTGGAAAAGTGCTTCATTAAAATGACTGTAGTTGCTTCATCGATCAAGTTCAAAGTTTTTCACTTCGAAGCGAAATATTCTATCCATAATTACCGTCAAAATTTAAAAAAAATAGTTAAAGAGGTATTGTCAATGCAAAAGGTAAACGATAAGTTATGAAAGTTGCACTCAGTTCTATTTTTCCAAAATAATTTTCTAATTGCACACCTAATGATTATATAATTCGACTGTCTACAGAGCTTAAAGTTCAGCAAAAACGATCTCAACCGGTGCTTTCGTTCAAGGGATATCCGTCTACTTTTCCTCGACAAGATCTCTTGAACGAATGCAGTTTTCATTTTAGATTCACTTAAGGGATACGCTTTAACGAATCCAAAAGGAACACTATTCTTTATTTCTGTTATTTCGCATTTTTAAAAGAAAATGACAATTTTTGCGTCTAAAGCTGATACCTAATCAAATGTTTTGAAGTCTGAAAGTGCAAAAATTAACATTTTAAAGTTTCCTAAATCCCAGAATCGTTGAAGGTTTCGGAATAACCTGTAAGGCCATGCATTTGTCTTAACTTTTTTACTGTTTTTGTGAAACAATTGATACGCCTACATTCCTTCAGACAACTATAAAAGTAGTTGGCTTAGTTTTCATCCGGGACCAATTCGGTTGCCTCTCGAAGCGCAATCACCATTTCTTCGAGCCTGTACAAAAAGTGCGGTGCGGTACAACCTTTATCTACTGCCTACATGTATAAAAGTTCCCTTGCACGTGCAGTTAAAAGATCTATACGGAAGGCTTTTAATGAAGCTTTGCTATTTGACCGTCTGCCAGTCTGTCGGTTACAGCCATTTTTGTCGTTGTCTAAATCGTTTACTCGTAAGTATTTTTTATAAAATAATTTCATACTGTATAATAATATTAAAATAAGGAACATTTTCGAAATCCTAATAATATATTTTCATGTACCTATCACTATGGTTGAAAAGGGATACCATTATAATGTAATTCAATGGATAGTTCTTCTCAATTTCAGTTGCATGAATTTTTGACTTATGCCCAAAAAGTAGCAAAAAATAACGTTTCTCTTTTTTATTTAACTGCTGAGCTACGACTTTAGTATGCTGTATTTTTAAGTGTGTATGTCCTTTTGTTCACCTGTACTTTTTTAGATTTTTAACATATTTGTACAAATGAGGTGTAATTAGCTGCGTCTTAGGGTTC